>OX246740.1:24203576-24609257 GCA_945910005.1 Isoperla grammatica
CATTCCTATTGAAATTTGAGAATTGCATTCTAACCTTTTGCGTGGTTAAAATTAAATTCATTTTGAATATCTGCTCATATCTTTTTATTAGAAAACCCCTCAGATTCAAGGTTTTGATAAAAAGAAAAAAACTAGATCCCACAAAATGCTAAATTTAGAGAAAATCAATGCTAGAAGAACCATCTCTAACGATTGTGTTTTTTAAATGATTATTATTTATACATACATTATTTCTCTTTACTTTCCTGCCGTAGTCTATGAGTGAGTGGTCAGTGAAATAAAGGAGTGACCATACCATACGAGTGACCATACCATACGAAGAGCGAATGCAGGGATGAGTACAAATCAGCCACGACCGTACATAGCATCCACAGTTGGTTTTGGAAAAAAAATATGAACAATGTCATTATATTTAATTAGTTCTAAGTACCATCTTAATTTCTTTTAAGTCCCTTGAACGACTCTATTTGGCCCTGTCCTCAAATCTCCTCGCCGACGTCGTGTGACCTTACGGTTGAGTATACGGCGTTCTCATGGACCAGAATCCACATGTAGACACTAAACCATGATGTGGTGACAGTTGTGTGCCCAAGCCCTACTAAATAACCATCCTACTTGTGAACTTGTGTTATCTGCCCAGAGGATCTCCAATATTCAACTAGGCACTCTAAACCATGATGTGGTGACAGTAGTGTGCCCAAGCCCCACTAAATAACCATCCTACTTGTGACACTTATCTGTCCAGAGAATCTCCAATATTCAACTAGGCGCTCTAAACCATGATGTGGTGACAGTAGTGTGCCCAAGCCCCACTAAATAACCATCCTACTTGTGACACTTATCTGTCCAGAGGATCTCCAATATTCAACTAGGCACTCTAAACCATGATGTGGTGACAGTAGTGTGCCCAAGCCCCACTAAATAACCATCCTACTTGTAACACTTATCTGTCCAGAGGATCTCCAATATTCAACTAGGCACTCTAAACCATGATGTGGTGACAGTAGTGTGCCCAAGCCCCACTAAATAACCATCCTACTTGTAACACTTATCTGTCCAGAGGATCTCCAATATTCAACTAGGCACTCTAAACCATGATGTGGTGACAGTAGTGTGCCCAAGCCCCACTAAATAACCATCCTACTTGTGACACTTATCTGCTCAGAGGATCTCCACTATTCAACTAGGCACTCTAAACCATGATGTGGTGACAGTAGTGTGCCCAAGCCCCACTAAATAACCATCCTACTTGTGACACTTATCTGTCCAGAGGATCTCCAATATTCAACTAGGCACTCTAAACCATGATGTGGTGACAGTAGTGTGCCCAAGCCCCACTAAATAACCATCCTACTTGTGACACTTATCTGTCCAGAGGATCTCCAATATTCAACTAGGCACTCTAAACCATGATGTGGTGACAGTAGTGTGCCCAAGCCCCACTAAATAGCCATCCTACTTGTGACACTTATCTGTCCAGAGGATCTCCAATATTCAACTAGGCACTCTAAACCATGATGTGGTGACAGTAGTGTGCCCAAGCCCCACTAAATAACCATCCTACTTGTGACACTTATCTGTCCAGAGGATCTCCAATATTCAACTAGGCACTCTAAACCATGATGTGGTGACAGTAGTGTGCCCAAGCCCCACTAAATAACCATCCTACTTGTGACACTTATCTGTCCAGAGGATCTCCAATATTCAACTAGGCACTCTAAACCATGATGTGGTGACAGTAGTGTGCCCAAGCCCCACTAAATACCCATCCTACTTGTGACACTTATCTGTCCAGAGGATCTCCAATATTCAACTAGGCACTCTAAACCATGATGTGGTGACAGTAGTGTGCCCAAGCCCCACTAAATAGCCATCCTACTTGTGACACTTATCTGTCCAGAGGATCTCCAATATTCAACTAGGCACTCTAAACCATGATGTGGTGACAGTAGTGTGCCCAAGCCCCACTAAATAACCATCCTACTTGTGACACTTATCTGTCCAGAGGATCTCCAATATTCAACTAGGCACTCTAAACCATGATGTGGTGACAGTAGTGTGCCCAAGCCCCACTAAATAACCATCCTACTTGTGACACTTATCTGTCCAGAGGATCTCCAATATTCAACTAGGCACTCTAAACCATGATGTGGTGACAGTAGTGTGCTCAAGCCCCACTAAATAACCATCCTACTTGTGACACTAATCTGTCCAGAGGATCTCCAATATTCAACTAGGCACTCTAAACCATGATGTGGTGACAGTAGTGTGCCCAAGCCCCACTAAATAGCCATCCTACTTGTGACACTTATTTGTCCAGAGGATCTCCACTATTCAACTAGGCACTCTAAACCATGATGAGGTGACAGTAGTGTGCCCAAGCCCTACTAAATAACCATCCTACTTGTGACACTTATCTGCTCAGAGGATCTCCACTATTCAACTAGGCACTCTAAACCATGATGTGGTGACAGTAGTGTGCTCAAGCCCTACTAAATAACCATCCTACTTGTGACACTTATCTGCTCAGAGGATCTCCACTATTCAACTAGGCACTCTAAACCATGATGTGGTGACAGTAGTGTGCTCAAGCCCCACTAAATAGCCATCCTACTTGTGACACTTATCTTTCCAGAGGATCTCCAATATTCAACTAGGCACTCTAAACCATGATGTGGTGACAGTAGTGTGCCCAAGCCCCACTAAATAACCATCCTACCTGTGACACTTATCTGCTCAGAGGATCTCCAATATTCAACTAGGCACTCTAAACCATGATGTGGTGACAGTAGTGTGCTCAAGCCCCACTAAATAACCATCCTACTTGTGACACTTATCTGTCCAAAGGATCTCCAATATTCAACTAGGCACTCTAAACCATGATGTGGTGACAGTAGTGTGCTCAAGCCCTACTAAATAACCATCCTACTTGTGACACTTATCTGCTCAGAGGATCTCCAATATTCAACTAGGTACTCTAAACCATGATGTGGTGACAGTAGTGTGCTCAAGCCCCACTAAATAACCATCCTACTTGTGACACTTATCTGTCCAGAGGATCTCCAATATTCAACTAGGCACTCTAAACCATGATGTGGTGACAGTAGTGTGCCCAAGCCCTACTAAATAACCATCCTACTTGTGACACTTATCTGTCCAGAGGATCTCCAATATTCAACTAGGCACTCTAAACCATGATGTGGTGACAGTAGTGTGCTCAAGCCCCACTAAATAGCCATCCTACTTGTGACACTTATCTGCTCAGAGGATCTCCAATATTTAACTAGGCGCTCTAAACCATGATGTGGTGACAGTAGTGTGCTCAAGCACCACTAAATAACAATCCTACTTGTGACACTTATCTGTCCAGAGGATCTCCACTATTCAACTAGGCACTCTAAACCATGATGTGGTGACAGTAGTGTGCTCAAGCCCTACTAAATAACCATCCTACTTGTGACACTTATCTGCTCAGAGGATCTCCACTATTCAACTAGGCACTCTAAACCATGATGTGGTGACAGTAGTGTGCTCAAGCCCTACTAAATAACCATCCTACTTGTGACACTTATCTGCTCAGAGGATCTCCACTATTCAACTAGGCACCCTAAACCATGATGTGGTGACAGTAGTGTGCTCAAGCCCCACTAAATAGCCATCCTACTTGTGACACTTATCTGTCCAGAGGATCTCCACTATTCAACTAGGCACTCTAAACCATGATGTGGTGACAGTAGTGTGCTCAAGCCCAACTAAATAACCATCCTACTTGTGACACTTATCTGTCCAGAGGATCTCCAATATTCAACTAGGCACTCTAAACCATGATGTGGTGACAGTAGTGTGCTCAAGCCCTACTAAATAACCATCCTACTTGTGACACTTATCTGCTCAGAGGATCTCCAATATTCAACTAGGCACTCTAAACCATGATGTGGTGACAGTAGTGTGCCCAAGCCCCACTAAATAACCATCCTACTTGTGACACTTATCTGTCCAGAGGATCTCCAATATTCAACTAGGCACTCTAAACCATGATGTGGTGACAGTAGTGTGCCCAAGCCCCACTAAATAACCATCCTACTTGTGACACTTATCTGTCCAGAGGATCTCCAATATTCAACTAGGCGCTCTAAACCATGATGTGGTGACAGTAGTGTGCCCAAGCCCCACTAAATAACCATCCTACTTGTGACACTTATCTGTACAGAGGATCTCCAATATTCAACTAGGCACTCTAAACCATGATGTGGTGACAGTAGTGTGCCCAAGCCCCACTAAATAACCATCCTACTTGTGACACTTATCTGTCCAGAGGATCTCCAATATTCAACTAGGCACTCTAAACCATGATGTGGTGACAGTAGTGTGCCCAAGCCCCACTAAATAGCCATCCTACTTGTGACACTTATCTGTCCAGAGGATCTCCAATATTCAACTAGGCACTCTAAACCATGATGTGGTGACAGTAGTGTGCCCAAGCCCCACTAAATAACCATCCTACTTGTGACACTTATCTGTCCAGAGGATCTCCAATATTCAACTAGGCACTCTAAACCATGATGTGGTGACAGTAGTGTGCCCAAGCCCCACTAAATAACCATCCTACTTGTGACACTTATCTTTCCAGAGGATCTCCAATATTCAACTAGGCACTCTAAACCATGATGTGGTGACAGTAGTGTGCCCAAGCCCCACTAAATAACCATCCTACTTGTGACACTTATCTGCTCAGAGGATCTCCAATATTCAACTAGGCACTCTAAACCATGATGTAGTGACAGTAGTGTGCTTAAGCCCTACTAAATAACCATCCTACTTGTGACACTTATCTGTCCAGAGGATCTCCAATATTCAACTAGGCACTCTAAACCATGATGTGGTGACAGTAGTGTGCTCAAGCCCTACTAAATAACCATCCTACTTGTGACACTTATCTGCTCAGAGGATCTCCAATATTCAACTAGGCACTCTAAACCATGATGTGGTGACAGTAGTGTGCTCAAGCCCCACTAAATAACCATCCTACTTGTGACACTTATCTGTCCAGAGGATCTCCAATATTCAACTAGGCACTCTAAACCATGATGTGGTGACAGTAGTGTGCCCAAGCCCTACTAAATAACCATCCTACTTTTGACACTTATCTGTCCAGAGGATCTCCAATATTCAACTAGGCACTCTAAACCATGATGTGGTGACAGTAGTGTGCTCAAGCCCCACTAAATAGCCATCCTACTTGTGACACTTATCTGCTCAGAGGATCTCCAATATTCAACTAGGCACTCTAAACCATGATGTGGTGACAGTAGTGTGCTCAAGCCCCACTAAATAGCCATCCTACTTGTGACACTTATCTGTCCAGAGGATCTCCACTATTCAACTAGGCACTCTAAACCATGATGTGGTGACAGTAGTGTGCTCAAGCCCTACTAAATAACCATCCTACTTGTGACACTTATCTGCTCAGAGGATCTCCAATATTCAACTAGGCACTCTAAACCATGATGTGGTGACAGTAGTGTGCTCAAGCCCCACTAAATAACCATCCTACTTGTGACACTTATCTGTCCAGAGGATCTCCAATATTCAACTAGGCACTCTAAACCATGATGTGGTGACAGTAGTGTGCCCAAGCCCCACTAAATAACCATCCTACTTGTGACACTTATCTGTCCAGAGGATCTCCAATATTCAACTAGGCGCTCTAAACCATGATGTGGTGACAGTAGTGTGCTCAAGCCCCACTAAATAACCATCCTACTTGTGACACTTATCTGTCCAGAGGATCTCCAATATTCAACTAGGCACTCTAAACCATGATGTGGTGACAGTAGTGTGCCCAAGCCCCACTAAATAACCATCCTACTTGTGACACTTATCTGTCCAGAGGATCTCCAATATTCAACTAGGCACTCTAAACCATGATGTGGTGACAGTAGTGTGCTCAAGCCCCACTAAATAACCATCCTACTTGTGACACTTATCTTTCCAGAGGATCTCCAATATTCAACTAGGCACTCTAAACCATGATGTGGTGACAGTAGTGTGCCCAAGCCCCACTAAATAACCATCCTACTTGTGACACTTATCTGTCCAGAGGATCTCCAATATTCAACTAGGCACTCTAAACCATGATGTGGTGACAGTAGTGTGCTCAAGCCCTACTAAATAACCATCCTACTTGTGACACTTATCTGTCCAGAGGATCTCCACTATTCAACTAGGCACTCTAAACCATGATGTGGTGACAGTAGTGTGCTCAAGCCCCACTAAATAGCCATCCTACTTGTGACACTTATCTTTCCAGAGGATCTCCAATATTCAACTAGGCACTCTAAACCATGATGTGGTGACAGTAGTGTGCCCAAGCCCCACTAAATAGCCATCCTACTTGTGACACTTATCTGTCCAGAGGATCTCCAATATTCAACTAGGCACTCTAAACCATGATGTGGTGACAGTAGTGTGCCCAAGCCCCACTAAATAACCATCCTACTTGTGACACTTATCTGTCCAGAGGATCTCCAATATTCAACTAGGCACTCTAAACCATGATGTGGTGACAGTAGTGTGCTCAAGCCCCACTAAATAACCATCCTACTTGTGACACTTATCTGTCCAGAGGATCTCCAATATTCAACTAGGCACTCTAAACCATGATGTGGTGACAGTAGTGTGCCCAAGCCCCACTAAATAACCATCCTACTTGTGACACTTATCTGTCCAGAGGATCTCCAATATTCAACTAGGCACTCTAAACCATGATGTGGTGACAGTAGTGTGCTCAAGCTCCACTAAATAACCATCCTACTTGTGACACTTATCTGTCCAGAGGATCTCCAATATTCAACTAGGCACTCTAAACCATGATGTGGTGACAGTAGTGTGCCCAAGCCCCACTAAATAACCATCCTACTTGTGACACTTATCTGCTCAGAGGATCTCCAGTATTCAACTAGGCACTCTAAACCATGATGTGGTGACAGTAGTGTGCTCAATCCCCACTAAATAACCATCCTACTTGTGACACTTATCTGTCCAGAGGATCTCCAATATTCAACTAGGCACTCTAAACCATGATGTGGTGACAGTAGTGTGCCCAAGCCCCACTAAATAACCATCCTACTTGTGACACTTATCTGCTCAGAGGATCTCCAATATTCAACTAGGCACTCTAAACCATGATGTGGTGACAGTAGTGTGCTCAAGCCCCACTAAATACCGATCCTACTTGTGACACTTATCTGTCCAGAGGATCTCCAATATTCAACTAGGCACTCTTAACCATGATGTGGTGACAGTAGTGTGCTCAAGCCCTACTAAATAACCATCCTACTTGTGACACTTATCTGCTCAGAGGATCTCCAATATTCAACTAGGCACTCTAAACCATGATGTGGTGACAGTAGTGTGCTCAAGCCCCACTAAATAACCATCCTACTTGTGACACTTATCTGTCCAGAGGATCTCCAATATTCAACTAGGCACTCTAAACCATGATGTGGTGACAGTAGTGTGCTCAAGCCCTACTAAATAACCATCCTACTTGTGACACTTATCTGCTCAGAGGATCTCCAATATTCAACTAGGCACTCTAAACCATGATGTGGTGACAGTAGTGTGCTCAAGCCCCACTAAATAACCATCCGACTTGTGACACTTATCTGCTCAGAGGATCTCCAATATTCAACTAGGCACTCTAAACCATGATGTGGTGACAGTAGTGTGCTCAAGCCCTACTAAATAACCATCCTACTTGTGACACTTATCTGCTCAGAGGATCTCCAATATTCAACTAGGCACTCTAAACCATGATGTGGTGACAGTAGTGTGCTCAAGCCCCACTAAATAGCCATCCTACTTGTGACACTTATCTGCCCAGAGGATCTCCACTATTCAACTAGGCACTCTAAACCATGATGTGGTGACAGTAGTGTGCTCAAGCCCCACTAAATAACCATCCTACTTGTGACACTTATCTGTCCAGAGGATCTCCAATATTCAACTAGGCGCTCTAAACCATGATGTGGTGACAGTAGTGTGCCCAAGCCCCACTAAATAACCATCCTACTTGTGACACTTATCTGTCCAGAGGATCTCCAATATTCAACTAGGCACTCTAAACCATGATGTGGTGACAGTAGTGTGCTCAAGCCCCACTAAATAACCATCCTACTTGTGACACTTATCTGCTCAGAGGATCTCCAATATTCAACTAGGCACTCTAAACCATGATGTGGTGACAGTAGTGTGCTCAAGCCCTACTAAATAACCATCCTACTTGTGACACTTATCTGCTCAGAGGATCTCCAATATTCAACTAGGCACTCTAAACCATGATGTGGTGACAGTAGTGTGCTCAAGCCCCACTAAATAACCATCCTACTTGTGACACTTATCTGTCCAGAGGATCTCCAATATTCAACTAGGCACTCTAAACCATGATGTGGTGACAGTAGTGTGCCCAAGCCCCACTAAATAACCATCCTACTTGTGACATTTATCTGTCCAGAGGATCTCCAATATTCAATGTTTCCCAAACATCCCTTTTCGATAGTGTTATCTTTTAACACTTCAACATCCATCATTGTGCGTGTGAGTGGATGTATACACACTTCAACATCCATCATTGTGCGTGTGAGTGGATGTTTACACACTCCAACATCCATCATTGTGCGTGTCAGTGGATGTATACACACTTCAACATCCATCATTGTGCGTGTCAGTGGATGTATACACACTTTAACATCCATCATTGTGCGTGTGAGTGGATGTATACACACTTCAACATCCATCATTGTGCCTGTGAGTGGATGTATACACACTTATGGACAACATATCAGTATCAGGGAAATATCGAAATAACGAGTTCAACGTTAATTAGTCAACGAACAGTTAAATTAGTCGAATGGCACGTTGAACATTGACACACATCACAGGTTTAGGTTATCGCCAAGCACGAGTTATCATATTCTACTTTTCGTCAGTAGACCACGCGGTATTTCCATGCGACTTCCTATTACGTCACTTCCTGCGCTCGTTGTGACCTTCAAGAACACGCCAGCCTGTTACTCTGATACGAGGTGTCGCTGGTTCGGTTCCCGCTATCGGCAATCCGTACCCCGACTCAAGCCACTTAGCGAGTTGTTTCCATGAGCACAAGTAGAACAAGCAAAGCATGTTTGCCTTTTGATTGATGTGTTTGTCATGGTATTACTTCCCAGAACTCTTTGCGCCATTATTTTCCACGAGAGGCTTTACTTTCGAAGCCAGAGAAAAGAGCAATCTTTACATTTTGAATTGTTTAATAATATCTCAAGAATGCTATTCGAAATCGGAAACCTGATGTCATGGCCCAACAGGTTGAATGATAAATGTATCTAACATTATTATCAGTATGGTTGTTATTTTTATTGAATTTGTATTACTAATTATGGATTTAATAATCAAAATAACTACCCTACTCTTTATAACATTTGACATATTTGCTATTAGTCTGCAGGGCTTATTAAACCACCAGGTGCCCTCAGTTTTTCGATTTCGAGTAGTAGCCTATTCTTGAGATATAATTTTAAAATGAAAATTTCGTACGTTTTTATGATATCAGTATGATTAATTTTGTAACTTAATCAATTTACTTGTATAGTTTTGGTGAGAATCTATGTTTCTCGGCCTCCTAAAGCAATGGCGCCCGCGGTCCCTAGTTACGCCCCGGCCGGGAACTAAGTCACCTGTTGATATGGTCCTGTTTAATGATCCGTTAATTCACCGCACTCGCTCCAAGTTCAAGTTCATCCTTGTCCTATTATAGCCGCATCTATGTGAGTAGCTTCATTTGGAACATGTTTCTCAACCGGCAGGGACATCCTCTTTTTATGCAAATCAACATTATTTTTAGAAATTTCAATAACATAATGTATGGCACCTGGCATATTCTGTCACAAGCAACGTGCTGTTATTTAACCATCTGCCAATATCCTATGTATTATGGCAACCTGGCATAATCATGCCGTCTATGGGGTGCAATATCTGTTATGTACTATATCGTGTGAATATGTGATAGGAAATTTACGGTTAGTCCTTTTAACTATTTATACGAAAAAATGATCTGAAATTTTTATCCTTTGATAGCAACAACCCCGTTTGCTATCATTGTTACTATTCTGAAAAAATTATAACGAGTATCCTGTTCGGAGTTACGACAATAACAGTTATTTGTGCGTTGTATTGTTTCTTCAAATAATCATCGTGGCCAAATAAATATCAACATTAAGTAGCCTACGCTGTGTTCTAAGTAATATTGTATTTTGGTCTGACGTTGATCAATGATCATGTCTGTTTTCAAATGTAATTCTCGTTACATGGCGTCGTATGGGTAACCAGCCAGCCATCACTATTGCCTTCTTATCTTCTGCACAGCAAAGGTAACATCAGCCATAGTACTCAAATAATGTCACATCTTGTCACTACACTTGGGGAGAACTTATACGCTATATATTATGTTATTAAGTTTGGCTTACCTCTTTCTTGACATTTCTAATGAGCTTCTCCTTGTAGTCGGTATCTGAAATTGGAAAATGCAAGAAATTAATTGCAACAGTTTTTAAATTATAGCCTCACCACCCCTGACAATGATTCATTGATCGGAGTTTGGAATGTAATTAATCCGCAATACAGTAATGAAGGATTGATTGATTGATGGTGTAAACATCCGATGATAATTCCAATCATAAAACGTACACAATATGTCAACTTGATTTACGCATTTATCATTAATTGCAGTCATAACTATTATCGAAACAATACATTTTTCTGTACCATATTGTTCAACAAGTGACAGTGTTATACGTTGTAGGCCTACATTGCTTCAAAATACAAATACCATTCGAGCGTTTTATCACGTTTTATCTTTATTATACAGTGTAATTAGTGTGTTGGGTTAATAGCGGATAAGATTATCACAAAAGTGGGATATTATATACATGAGAAAATACAAAACTCATAACATTGTAGCCGTGTCGAGCTTACCTCCGTTTAGTGCCATTGTTTCGACTGTTCTAGTGGAGAGGTAGTCAGTTGTTGATATCTAGAGAGTTAATCTCGTAGGCAAGCCAGGGTGATTGGCTGATAACTCATTCCTTGTCACACTGACAGATGGTCACGTTTATGCTGGTACGAGCGACCGGGAGCGATGAAGTGTCCGCCTCGCATATGTTGCAAGACTGCGTACGGTGAGCGCATGTGTTAGTGTTGTAGTACGGACCGTCGCCGCGCGGGCGCTGTTTGCCGGCTTGGATCGATGCGGTGTCTACTGTCTACGATAGACACGCCTAACAGTAGGCCCGACGCTGTCACTGTCAGTGGGTATTGGTTCAAGTCTTATATAACTAACAGAAAACATAACCTTGCATGGAGCAAGTCGATAATAATAATTGTGAAACAAATAATTTTCGGGGTGGGGCGAGGGATATTAACAGATAGGGATCCCTCAAGGCTCTATTTTAGGTCCTATTCTTTCCCTTTCCGGGACATATTGCTGCAGACTTAGGACTGGTATAACAGTACCTCGGGATAAGGTTCTAGATAAAGTTATCCTCTGGATAAAAACATTTCAAAGATTCTCATTGGTGACTGATTGCCAAGGTGAAAACAAGTTACCCCAACGATAAATAGTTATGCACAGTATTTGGTTAACGTAATATCGTAAAATCGGGGGTTAATAAATATCTTTGCAGACGATTCAAATGTGTTTCTAAACATTCTTTCTTGGGTACCTTAAATAAATAAATAAATAAATTCACATTTAGAGTCTACCCACTCAGTAATTAAACTGATTTGCAGTGGGGGACTTTAATTTAAAGTGACTAAACCAACCCTGTAGGCTTCGAACACCATCGACGAGTGAGCGATAACCAATCAAAGATCGATATTTCAAATACGAAACATATGAATCAGTGATTGGACAGTGCGAACACCTGCGGACAAATGCCAGAATCAACAAGGCTGATTCAGAACAACTTTGAATTTATTGAGAGCTTCGTTGCTAGGACGGCTCCAAAGTCACCGTTTACTTATTCCTAAGCCAAGAAGTAATGGAATTGAACCCATATTAGAAGTTAAAAAACTTCTGCCTGAAGCGGGATTTGAACCCGGGACCTTCTGCATTGGAAGCAGGGATGCTAACCACTGGACCAACGAGCCACCTACTGGACCAACGAGCCACCTTGATAAGAACGACACACATTATTATGGAAGAAATTAATAATTGGGTTTAGGCAAATTTTCTTTAGCCTCGTTGCAAAAATATGAGACGTTAAGCCCAAATATCAATCAATATCTTCTATCTCTGAACCGGGTGAACCCAACCAAAACTAAGGTTGTGTACTTTTAAAAAAACCATTCACCCCTTAAATAGCTATAAATGTGCAAATCTTAATGCTTGAGCAAATTCGCATGTGCCTTTCCTAGGCGTTCAGCTGGATGAAAATCTCGTCTAGTCCAACCATGTAACTGCCTAATAATCTATCACGCTGAACGAATCTTACCCAAAATTGCCTGTATAAATACTTTAAAACTGCAGTAGCCTACCTTTCTCCTACATATCTACACTAAATTAGATATGGCATAATAATGTTCTGGGGGAACATTCTTAGCTCTGGGAAACTGTTTCAAGTTGCAGAAAATAGAAACTAGAAATATACTACAACTTAAGGGGACAGTACACTGCAAATATAGCAAAAACCATACTTTTTCGTTATTTTTTTCATATCATATTTTTATTAAATGTGCTTTGTTTATATGTATAAAAAACGTACTTGGATCTGAGACTTGGCCTACAATAGGGCCAACAACCTTAAACTTTCAAATGGTTGTATCTCAGTAATTTTTTCCATACACTTTTGATACTGCAAAATGCATTTACTTTGTATTGCCTCATCAAAATAAGCTGATATTTTTTTATACGGTCAGACATAAATGTTAATAATAACTAGGGAGCACATTTTGAAAAAAAGTAATTAATTAACATTATATTGTTGCAATAAATCACGAAAAACGCAGTACCAACTTTAACAAACATTAAAATACATGTTATTTGAAAAATGTGCTCCCTAGTAATAATAATAAAAAAGGAGGTTGTATTGCATATAAAAAAATTAAAATTAATAATTTACAACAAAAGATAAAAAACGATAGAATTTCATAAAGGTCTATTTTTGGGAATATAATACAAAAATTAGATTAATGGGATAGTCAGATGAAAAACAAAAAAACTACCATTTGTATATGTCCACACTCAAATATGGAAACCATGACTAAAAGATACCACACTTTAAAAGCAGGCGCTTAAAAAATTAGAGAAAACGCGATTTTTTTGGCTTGTTGCTACCAAGTAACACCGAGCAACTCTTCTCATGGTAATTCCCATATGAAAAAAATGTGTTGAGATAGTAAAACCACCGCTAAAATAGGGCACTTATCAAAAATCGATCAGGAGATTTAATGTGCATCGTTTCTCTACCGATAACATGCTTCTTAGTACAAACGTGTACTTCTACAAAATGCCCTGCAATTAATTTTCTTGTGACTTGATGTGTAGAAAAGTTGCAATCTGTTTTGAGCGGCACTGTCCGCAGTCGCCGAGTGTTTCGCGGAGCGCTGGCTGCATGGACTCGTATTACACAATGAGTGCTCTGTCTATCGGGTAGGCGCTAGCGAGCTCAGAACCGATACAGCTGTACTACGCTTTATAAGAAAAATACAGCAGAGCTGGCGAAGTGTATCTAATAGAATAGCTAAATGTTCACTATTTTTTTCTTGCATTGAAGCAACCTATATCAATTTTATTTTACACATAACTGAATTTCATGCACTTATGATTCATTGGGGATTTTTTAGTTTTTCACTCGACTATCACTTTAACAAAATCAAAAAATAAAATTGATTTTTTTAATTTGGTTTTATGAGGTATAGAAACATGTACTCAAATTACATTACTTAAGGACCGTATATAATCACAGAGATAGCATTTTCAGTGGAAATTATCCCCTGAACCAAAGGGAACCATGTAAAACTCACTTCAGGAACTTAAAAATTATTAGTTATGCCCTGCGTACAAAGTTTTAATTAATGGTAGTCATAACATAAAAAGTAAAAACTAATATAGACATTCCCTACATGACTTTGATATGACATACATGACTGTGACATGACTTACACGACTATGACATGACATACATGACTGTGACATGACATACACGACTATGTCATGACACACACGACTATGATATGACATGACATACACGACTATGACAACACATACACGACTATGACATGACATACATGACTATGACATGACATGCACGACTATGACATGACATACATGACTGTGACATGACATACACGACTATGACATGACATACATGACTATGACATGACATACGTGACTATGACATGACATACGTGACTAGCACTTATAGACAAAACATCACAGACAATTACAAACATAGTGACAGTGTCAATGTCAAAACATCCAGTTTACCAGGTCACCTTGCTCTGCAATGCTCTACCAGTCTACCTATTGATATAGAAGACTCCACTAGTATAAATTCATTTAAATACAGGTCAGAAAAAGATGATTTAATTCAATACATAGAATAAAATCATGTACCTTCAAAAAAACCTACACATACATTTACTATACATTATTTAGTGCATGAATCTTTGTTACATGTAGAAATGACTAAAAAGCATAACATAATATTTCTAGTGTTTTCCACGACATATTTAGTTACATCACACTAATTACAAAATTGTGCGGCGCCCATACAACAACTATAGAAAAACGCTCTGTGTGACGCGTTGATAAGTGAGCGCGTCCATATCTACGAACTTTCTGGCGAAAAGTTCTCATAGATAATAAAAACAACAATAAACAATTCAAGAATGCGCATTGCAATCATGTTTCTCATTTCCATAGATATTATACTTTCCGACATTTTTTAATGCTGTGCATTGCATGTGCGTTGCTCACAATGTTCGTTGTCATTTCGTATAGTGTTTACTACGCGGTCCACCACCGTCACTAACATTTATTGACAGCAATATAAATGTAACTTCTGCCTCTAGTACGTATCAGATTGCGTTTATATTAGCATATTCATGACCGGAAAAAATTAATATAACATAGCCACCACACATTTTGTCGTTACTGTGTTTCAGAAAAATATTTTCGAGTAATTTTTGTATACCTTTGCCGATACTTATCAGATCGCCATAAAGTTAACATATTTGTGTTTGGAAAAATCTTTAGAAAAATATGGCTGTTTCACATTTTGCCGCCATTATATTTCACAAAAACATTTTTCAGTAACTATGGTATAACTTTACAACTTTTCGAACGATTTTTCCACAAAACTACACACCTACAATCCACATCAAGGCTTGAGGATGGTCCAAATCTCAAATTGATCGGACTTTCCGTTCGACCGCTATCGACAGACACTAAAACAAGAAAAACAAAATAAATACAATCAAACAAAAAAAACGGGTTCCATAAAAGTCTAATAGAGACACTCGTTTCGCTTGCTTAATTAAATGCATCATAAACGCATATTGTATACTAGGAAAACGCTCAGTGTGACGCGCTGATAAGCGAGCGCGTCCACATCTACAAACTTTCTGGCGAAAAGTAATCGAAGATAATAAAAACAACAATTAACAACAATTCAAGAGTGCGCATTGCAAACATTTTTTAAATTTCTATGGGTGTTCTGTTATACTTCTCGACATTGTCGAATGCAGTGCAACTGCAATGTGCGAATGTCTAAGGTTTTTCGTTGTCATTTAGTCTAGTGTTTTCTACACGGTCCGCCACCGTTACTAACACTTATTGACAGCAATACAAATGTAATTTCTGCCTCTAATAAGTATCAGATCGCGTTTAAATATATTCGTGACCGGACAACAATTTACTATACTAAAGCCACCTCACATTTTGCTGTTACTGTTTCAGAAAAATAGTTTCGAGTAACTTTTGTGTAACTTTGGCAATGCTCATCAGATCGCCATAACATGAACATATTCGTGACCGGACAAATGTTTATAAAAATATGGCTATCTCACATTTTGCCTCCATTTTGTTTTAGAATAATATGTTTCGGTAACTTTAACTTTTCGAACGAGTTTGTCACAAAACTACACACCTTCAATCCACATCAGGGCTTGTGGATGTTCCAAATTTCAACTTGATCGGACTTTCCGTTCGACCGCTATCGCGAGACATTAAAACAAAACAAACACAGAATCAGTGCCATAAGAATAGAATAGAGACGCTCGCAGTGGCGGATCCAGGGGGGGGGGGGCGGTAGGGGCGATCGCCCCCCCTTGATTCTTAAAAAGCTAATTTTTATATGAAATGAATATGTTCAATCACCAGAAATATCGATGTTTTGTTGCGATTATAGTTTTTTACAAATTAAAATTAAAATTTGGGGGGCGAGGGTAGCGAAAGGGTAGCGAAATTAAAGTCTTAACTACGCTCATCCACTAACATTAATGTGAACACTGATTTTGCACCCAATTACAACACCAATTTAATTATCTAAAAGTGTATTTCTGAAAAGAATATCATAAACTCCCATATTTTACCTCCCTCCAAGGCCTATTTTAGTGCGCAACTGCAAATAAAACATATTGTAATATACCATCTCTAAAGCCATTAAAACACGTTTTTAAAAAAATGCCTTAGAAAATTTTTCCCTGCGGGGCTAAACTGGGGGGCCGCGCCCCCCAGACCCCCCGGCGCTGCGCCACCTAAGTCGCCCCCCCCTTGGAGAGGTCCTGGATCCGCCCCTGGACGCTCGCCACACTCGCTTAATTAATAACTATAGAACGAAGCTCTGTTTGACGCGTTGATAAGCGAGCGCATCCTTATCTACGAACTTTCTGGCGAAAAGTTCTCAAAGTCAAAGCTAATAAAAAAACAACAACTATCAACAATACAAAAATGCGCATTGCAAACATTTTTCTAATTTCCATAGCTATTATACTTTCTGACATTGTTGAATGCAGTGCGATGTGCGTTGCTAAGATTTTTTGTTGATATTTCGTCTAGCACCGTTAGTAACGCTTATTGACAGCAATAGCAGCCTTTAGTTCGTATCAGATCGCGTTTAAATGATTATATTCTGACCGGAAGAAAAATTAGTCTAATATAGTTAGAAAAATATTTTCGAGTAACTTCTGTGTAACTTTGCCAAAACTTAGAATTTATGAATAGGATTGAATCTGTAATTCTTAAGAAGAGAGTTAGGCGTGTTTAAGTTAAGATTGTTCTACTGTAAGTGGGTTTTCATCTGTTTTAGATGGTTGGTTTGTTGGTATGCTGGGAATCTACATCCGGTTTCCTGAATTCTCTTGATTCAGTTTGATCTCTACTTATAAATGGTTCTCGGATCAAGATTTTCAAGACCATCTGACTTTCAAGATTCGAAGTGAAGATAGAAGGCGTGTGCGGTTTCCCGGGTTGCTTTTACGTGAAATTTTAATTTTCCCAGATTGCATTTTCTGATTTTTTGCAATCCTCATTTCGTTTGAGCTGGGACCGTTAACAAATCAGTTTTTTTCTTTTTTTCTTCTTTCTTTTTTTTTCCTTTTCTTTTCTTTTCTTTTTTCTTTCTTCTTTTTTTTCTTCTTTTTCACTTTTATATATATATATATATATATTTATTTTGTCCCACAATTTTTTTGTTTCTTCATGTTCTTTCTTATTTGCATAGCGGGTACTTCTATTTTTATTTTTTAATACGTTGAATTTCCACTTGATTTGATTTTATTTCATTTCTCAATTATTTTTTCTTGTTCTTGATTATATTTTATACAGTTCAGTAGTTTGTTTTGTTTTTGTTGTAATTGTTATTTATAATTTCATTACTATTAATTGTTTGCATAGCTTAGCTTTGTTTAAGGTTCTCCTTTGTAAATCAGTTTTTATAACTATAATAATAATAAAGTAGAGTTTTATAAGGTATAAGCACATGGAAATACTTGATATTTATGTCCGTACAACATGTTTGCGCCTGTTTTGTACGAGTTTGTATGTATTGAACAATAAAATAATAATAATAATAATAATAATAATAATAATAATAATAATAATAATAATAATAATAATAATAATAATAATAATAATAATAATGATAATAATCATTATCATTATAGAAAGATTCATGCACTAACTAATTTATTGTAAATGTAATTAGGTTGTGACATTTGAAAAAAAGGGCTGCTTCTTGTAAGAAGTACATCGTAAACATTCTATCCACAGGCGAAAACAACTTTGGTAGCTTACTAATATCGAGAGTTTTGTAATACATCTTTTGACTGATGAACAATAAAATCTTTAAAAATTCTTGGCTGTCGGGTGTCGCCGCGTCCATCGTTTATTGAAAACTGACGTTTCGGGCGTTTCGGACGCTTGAAACTCGCGCGGACGGAACATGCGAAAGGTTCGTTCATTTGTCGAGTTCGTAACTGTTCGGTAACAAGTTGGAACACAGCGGAAACGCGTCATCGAACAGGAAGTTGGCCGAGTCTAGTACGAAAAAACATGTGTTCTGCCTTCACACAAATGAACGCCAATCTAGTCAGAGACACCTGTTAATTTTAGGTTAAAAGTGTCTTTAAATTAAATAGGTCGTAATATAACTGAATTAATCTTTGGTAGGGCCTAAGCCAAGTTTGTGATGGTTCAATTAAACGTACGGGGTAAGCAACGAGAGTACGGGCGTCTAGGCTTAAATGAGGTTAGGTAGGTCTATTGGACTAAATAAACGGTAAATAATTATTTTCTTACCTTAATGCAACTAACATAACGACCCTATTCAATTGGACGACGGACATGTTGTAATCTGAATTAGAATGTATATTAATTAACACGTTACCGCGATGTCTAATTTGTATTCCCGCTCTACATCTTGTTCTACTCTACTCACTCCTCTTTTTCATTCCGGACAGTTCGAACATGTTCGGCCTGTTTGCAAACAGTTGCCGGCGGACAACTGAACACCACCAGAACATATGTTTTTTTACAGATGAACAACGAACAACCTGTTCGGACTGTTCGAGACTGTTCGGAACGGACAAATGAACGAACCTGAAGCACATCGCGAGGTTCGAGAACGAGCTAGCGCGCATGCGCGGGATGTTCGCGCGTCGGGGATTGTACGGGCAGTGTGGTGAGACACAGTCGTTGGGTAGAGCTTGGGTAGAGCTGGATTGAGTAGGTTCTCTCAGTGACTGTCTCTTCATTACTCTGAAGATGGGCTATGTAATAATTGTCCGGAACGTGAGTTTTCAATAAACGATGGACGCGGCGACACCCGACAGCCAAGAATTAATATTGACTCGGGCCACGAAAGCCTACAACAAGTTTGAATAAAATCTTTGTTTATCTTATCTTATCGCATCGTTATTTGAAGAGCAGCGTGTTATAAGAACCTCCTTGGCTATAAGTTATAATGTTTTCAAAGTGGACGTTGTACATACATTTTTGCGCATAGAGCAAAGTCAAATAAAAGTTGATATGTCAATCGCTCCCAACATTTATAAGAACATAATGTTTTGCTTTAGGTCTAGTTCTTGACAATTTTAAGGTGGAATTACAGGATACAGTCTTAGTCAACTGTATTAATACATGTATAGTAATATTCACGTGTAAAATAAATAAAACATAAAATAAAAGTTGGTTAATGGTGGTAGAATTTTAAATGTGGAGCGCAAGTTGTAATATGGGCGGTGTCAGTGCTGGCAACAAAACAATTGCAACACTGCGTAGAGTTTTAGGGTTTTACTTTTGCATGCCAATCAACATTATTATTTCTTTCACACATTCCAATAGTTGTTGCATTCCTTTTAAATAATTATAGTAGAGTATGTTTCTTTTCGATTTTAGAACTTCTAAGTTTTATTGCAAAAAAATCGATAAATAAATCATATTAGTAAGTTGGTTAAAACCGAGTGAAAATTAAAAATGGCGTCTCATCTGTCAGGGGGGAAGGTGAATTTGACGCTAGTGCAAGAATTGGCTAGAAAAGAGCTGCTACACTTACTAGATAAATGTGATGGAACGAAGGTGAGATCCAATTAAATTCTATTTACAAAAATAGTTATTTTGCTAAATCAAACCATGTGTTTGAGATGTAACTCTAGTTTACTAAAAGTGGGGTTATGTAAGGCCGTAGAAAATGTAAACACCTAGGCCGTAGTCGACCCATATCATTATTATGCATTCATTGAATTTGTTATCACAGGCCATAGTATGGGACGAGTCATTAGCTGGTCCTGTGGGCCTCATCGCAAAGTATGGTCTGCTCCAAGAACACGAGGTAGTGAAAATGTTCCCATTGAAAGCTGGTGCGTTACCACAGACGAACGTGAAGAACTTGATATTCATCACGAGACCGCACTTGCATCTCATGGACTTGGTGGCTGACAATGTTCACGGGTATGTACACTTGGTCTGGTCTAATTTAGGGACTTAACCTAGCCTAGGCCTAGGTCTTGGTGTTCACGGATGTAAGACGTTCCTTGTAACCCTACATCTTGGCCCGTACAATATAGGGTTCTCAATTCTAGAAAATAAAATTCTAGGACAAATAGCGCAGGAAAAGGAACGGCCCACGTGATAATCACCACGTATATCACAGCCTTCATTTCGTTTTGAGTGAATACAGTTTGGTTGAACTCGTATTGAAATGCAAGTGTATACGACGAACATTCGAAGCACTCTCCTCAACCCAACTTCGATTCGATCTGAATTGTTGTTGTTGTTGTACACTTGAATTTATTTGATGGGCGTGGATGTTATGGCTGTCAGCTGTCAGTGCGTTCCCGTATGGCGTTTCTCCGAGTGTCAATAGTGTTCATACTATTTATATATTGTATTTGTAGGCTAGGCCTAGCAACACAGTCATTAGGCTTTCTGTTTCTTCGTTATTTGCCATGTGTAATGTGTTTGTGTATTTAATGCGGCACAAAAATGGAAGTAGGGCCTAGGCCTATTGTAGACACAGCCATTTTCACCGCCATCTCCCCAAGCCGCCGTTCAAAAGAAGCAGTGGAAGGCTGTGTCGATCCGTATTGGGATGTATGTCAAGGAGTTTCAAACCTCAATACTAAAGTCAATCTGCTTAGGAAGGCGGATCGACTCGAACGCGAATCGAGTTAAATTCTCGGTGTATATCAAGATGTTCAAATCGTTCTCAAGTCAACCCGTGTTAAGTCAATACGAATTCAACGCTGTGGTATACGTAGTGACTGGGGAAGGCCCGGCGGAGGACAAATTTTTTGACTTTTTTTTTCATGATTTATGTTTCTAAAACATGTTTTTATTGCTTGACAAAAAAATAAGAATTTTAAAGAATTCAATGCTCTCCTTTTGAACAAAAAACTTTCACTAACATTTAAAGGATGGGCAGAGCATTGAAAATTAGGTGTCCACGTGCCTGTCCGCAATTTTTTTTTTTTTTAATTACTAGCAAACCCGGCATGCGTTGCAATGCCACTGAAAGAAATAAAGTGTTTATGTTTTAATTCTGTTTATTGAAGTGCTTTTTGACACACAATATATTTTTCTGTCTGGTGGTACACAAAGGGGGGAGGGGGGGGGCGGTTGTACTCATTCAGAAACCTTCGCAGGCGTGTGCACAATAACTCACCAAAGTTTTATTGCAATCAGATGAATAATAATAAAATGCATTATTGCATGTTGGTTGCTCAGTGAGGGTGAGGGGGGTTGGAGGGGGTTGTAATAATTCAGAAACCTTAGCGGGCGTGTATACACTAACTCACCAAAATTTTATCGCGTCGGATGAATGGTTTAGGAAAGCATTATTGCATATTGGTCTCAGTGGGGGTGGGGGGTGAGGGGGGCTAGGAGGGGGTTGTAATCATTCAGAAACCTCAGCGGGCGTGCATACACTAACTCACCAAAATTGTATCGCAATCGGCTGAAAGAAAAGCGTTATTGCATGTTGGTATCTCAGTGGAGGGGGGGGGGTTGTGGGGGGATGGTTATTATTCAGAAACCTTAGCGGGCGTGCATACACTAACTCACCAAAATTTTATCGTAGTCGGATGAATGGTTTAGGAATGGTTTAGAAAAGCATTATTGCATGTTGGTGTCTCAGTGGGGGTGGGGTTTTTTGGGAAGGGGGTTATCATTCAGAAACCTTAGCGGGCATGCATACACTAACTCACCAAACAATTTTGGCAGTCGGATGAATGGTTTAGGAAAGCATTATTGCATGTCGGTGTCTCAGTGGGGGTGAGGGGGTGTTGGGAGGGGGTTGTTATCATCCAGAAACCATCGCGGGCGTGCGCACAACAACTCACCAAAGTTTCATCACAATCGGATGAATGGTGTATAGTAATGTAAAGGACATACACACATACATATTGTATTGTATTGTAAATTTATTAGCATCTATTGATCTATGCGATACATTGATATCAGATTTGTCAAAAACTTACAATAGGTAATGCTTACATGTTAACATGTCAGAAGTCTAAACAATCAAATTTCTAGCTAAAGTTAGGTGTCCGTGTACATCACATTTAAAATTAATATTAATAGTAGGTCTGCTCAAGATCTATACTAGAATCAGAAGTAATAGTAATGCTGAAATAGTCATACTAGCGGTAAGAAAAGGTTAAATATTCATTGAGGCTGTAGAATTGGTGGGTGAGCAGATACTGTTTTAATGAGAACTTGAAGGCACTAAGCATTTGAACTGATTTTAAATGGGCAGGCAAATTGTTGTACATTTGTTTTTATATAGTGTAGCCTATATATACTTTGAGAGGCCAAAAGGCTGAGTTAATTGGAACTCAGAACAAGATAAAACATGTTCTAGTGAGGGGAAAGGTACAGAAGGACGACAGCTTACCTAAGAAAGTAGATAGGTCGCTTAGAGAAACATATAGATGAGAAGACAAATAAAATGAGACGTTTTGGCGAACTAGTGATCTTGATTCTTCCCTCCACCACCACCCACGACAGCGCCTGCATCATGTTAATTCACCCTAGTCTTAAGTTTAGTTTAGTTCTTCTACTCACGCTGAGTGATCAAGACCACTAGTTGGCCGAAACGTCTCAGTTAATTTGTCTTCTCATCTATTTGTTTTTATATATATATATAGATTGTATGGCTATAACAATATTGGGCTAATAGGGCATACATATTTATACTGAAACCTATGACCCATCGTGTATTTGAAAAAGTCAACTTTGGTAACATGCTCACATTAATTTATTATCCATTCTCACTGCTCGTTTCGAGCTCACGTTTCGGGCAGCGCAGGGTCGCGGCAGAAGTAAGACACTTTCCCGGAATCAGTTTAATTTCAAGCAGGACAAGATCTTCAATTCCTCGTCTGTCTCGGCAAAACCGGGACAGTTGGGAACCCTAGTACAATATGATCAGTTCAGTACTTAATGTAGGCATATGAGTCTTGTTTCTTGTTCTAAATCGATTTCTATTATAGGGAGGAAAGGACGAATAGCCGTAAGGAGTTCCATCTATTTCTTGTCCCAAGAAGAAGTTTGCTATGTGAAGAGTGGCTAAAAGTATGTGTGAAATAAGTACTATTGTGTAACAATCAACCAAACAAATTTTTGTATGGAAGGATAGCATATTTACTCTTGATTTTTCATATTGCAGAATCGTGGAGTTTTTGGGAATTTTAGAGTTGAAGAGTTTAAGTGTGATCTCTTCCCGTTTGATAACGATCTTCTGTCAATGGAAATCGACACAGCATTCAAGGTAAATACCAACCATCATGTAATGGAAAGAAGATATGTCTAGGTTGGGAGAAGGAGATAGGCAGATAGGCCCTATCACACCCAATGTGTTGTGTTGTGTGTATTGTATTTGCAATGTATGTGGAGTAACATTAATGATAGTTATTATTTGTGTAAAAAGCTACTTACAGTATAGAGTAAAACTAGGAAAACGCCTTGTTTGAAGCGTTGATAAGTGAGCACGTCCATATTAGGGATGACGAAACCCGACTTTTTTACGACCCGGGTACCCGTTCACTATACCCGCGGGTTAGCCGGGTAGGCCTAGGCCTAATAAAACAAAAAAAATCGTGTGGGGTGTCAAATCAACCGCTCAATATCGCTCTCGTCGAAAATGACACCACAAATAGTGTACTGTAGTAGCAGGGATTAGGAAAGTTGAACACCCATGAAAAGAGAAAGTTACAACAGCGCGGGGGGTCGAAGATCGGAGCGGGATGAAACATAATGCGTCACAGCTGCCACTCAAGCTCAAGGCCACGGGCAGACCGGCCCGTTGAAGTGTCGAATGGTTGTGTGCTTTGGGAGGGAGAAAGGGGGGGGGGGAGGTGTAGAGTAGCAGTTCATGCTAAAAGATTGCCGGCGGCCAGGCTTACATGAACAGGGAATCGGGCGGCATGAACAAAAGAAACTATCAAAGTGGACAGTTTATTTATAGATGTGATTCTATTTCTTAGGGAAATACCGCCAATCACAAAAATAAAATACGTAATGACAGATGAATCAGTTCAAATTCAAAACATTGAGCTAATTCGCGGTTCTCAATTTCAGGAACCGGGTTTTGTCGGGTAAACGGGAAGAGAAAACACAAACCCGTACCCGACTTCATCGGGGTATCGGGTACCCGTCGTCTTCCCTAGTCCATATATCTACGAACGTTCTGGCGAAAAGAACTCAAAGCTACCTAATAAAAACAACAATTAACAACAATTCAAGAATGCGCATTAAAAACATTTTTCTAATTTCCATAGCTATTACACTTCCCGATATTGTTGAATGCAGTGCAATGTGCGTTGCTAAGAATTTTTGTTGTCATTCTGTCTAGTGTTTTCGCCGCGGTCCGCCACCGTTACTAACAGTTATTGACAGCATTTGAAATGTAATTTCTGCCTCTAATACGTATCAGATTGCGTTTACATTAGAATATTCGTGACCGGACAAAAATTTACTATAAGATAGCCACCTCAAATTTTGCTGTTACTGTGTTTCAGAAATATATTTTGAATTTTCGAGTAACTTTTGTGTAACTTTGCCAATATTTATCAGATCGCCATAAAATGAACATATTCGTGACCGGAAAAGTCTGTAAAATAATATGGCTATCTCACAAATTGCCGCCATTTTGTTTCAGAAAAATATTTTGCAGTAACTATGGTGTAACTTTGTAACTTTTCGAACGATTTTGCCTCAAAACTATACACCTTCAATCCACATCGAGGCTTGTGGATGGTTTAAGTTTCAAGTTGATCGGACTTTCCGTTCGACCGCTATTGACGGACATAAAAAAAAAAAACAAAAAACAAGTTCCATAAGAGTCTCGTGGAGACGCTCACTTCGCTCGCTTAATAAAATGATTTGTTGAATGTTTATAAAGTGCTGCTACCTGTGTTTATGCCAGGAGTACTACCTGGAGAGCGACCCCACGTGCCTGTATCAAGCAGCGCAGGCAGTGATGACCCTCCAAGGCCTGTACGGAACGATACCACGCGTATCGGGCAAGGGTCCGGCCGCCAAGCACGTCTGGGATCTTCTGTGTCGACTGGCCCGCGAGCGAGTGGGCTACGAGACTCCGCCCCCTGGCCAGCAGTCGCAGATAGATCACCTGTTGCTGCTGGATCGAGGGGCCGACCTTCTGACCCCGCTGGCCACTCAGCTCACCTACGAGGGACTCATCGACGAGATCTTTGGGATCAACAACAGTATGTGGTGCACGTGTGAATTGACAACTAGTTATAGGCCTACTGTTATTGGCAGAGAAAAAAGAGATGGGTTGCCTTAATCTGTAGCCCATTTAACTTACAGTGAACAGGTTAGGCCTGTAGTATTAATTGGTGCTTGCTATATTTTGTAAGATAAAATTACTATAAATAATAATAATATAATGTTGGATGCTTACAGTAGTAAGGAATTAATTATAAATATTTTGAATTGCTGTACATTAGGGTTGCCATTTGATTTAAGATATATTGATCGATACGATAATTTTTCGAAACGATCGATAATCGATTGAGTCGTCTTGGATCGATTATCGATATTATCGTTAATCGAATAGCTCGTCGCCAAAGATTTCAATTTTCTGCTCGTTATTCTCGTGGGTTTGTTAGTCTCGACGTTCGACCATTCGCTACTCGTCAATGAACCTTTTTCCACCCCACATCGCATGACTGACTGACAAAACCTAGAAAGGCTAATGCAGGGTTCACATGCTCTGACGCCGGCGTATACTGTTAGTCATTCATTAGCCAATCAGGCAACGAACGTCTTACGTGACTCTTCCCCTTTTCAAATAGGATTCATTTCTATTTGCCCAACGACAAACGCTATACGCCAGCGTTGTACCATGTGAACCCAGTATTAGAAGCGAATGCATACAAGAAAACTTGTAAAATGTTTGCCTTGTATGCCTATGCAGAAAATAGCAATTTTGATTAGAGTATCAATACATAATTTTTTAAATCGATTATCGCTAGAGCCCCGTGAAATTCGCATTAACTATCAAAGCGAAAAGTAAAAAATGTAGGCTAACTCTTTTTGAAAGTTAAACTTTGGTAGGGTTATGCACCTTAATGAAAGCTTTTTTCTCTTGCGAATTCAAGCAAAAAACCCCATTTCATGCGATAAGCGCGAAATATACGAATTACGCTAATTATCGAGAATTTTCTCCAGTTTAAGCATCAATCGTAAAAAGTGGGAAAATAGTACATTGTTGTCGATTTCCTGAACAATCCATTCCACTATTTCCATTTGGTTACGAGGCCTGTTTTAGTTTTTATTGTATCCATAGTGTAATAATGAACAATCTCGATCAATAAAGAACTAGTTTCACAATGTTTGGCCCATGTCTAATATTTTGGTGCTTAAACCCCGATTTCAGATAAAAACTAATTATTATTACTAAAATGTTGCCTTTTTTATACTAATTAATGCTAAATTTTTTAGAATATAAATGGCAAACAAAAATAAATGCCAATTTCACAGGGCTCTAATTATCGTGATCGGTAGGCCTAATCAATTTAAGTTGTCCGATTATAGATACTGAAATCCATATCTTGCTGACCAGGTTTCAATGTTCAAGCAGTGTGTAAGAACTTAGAAAGAATAAAACAATGCATTTTTAATGGGACAAGGCGGAAAGTAAAAGAAGAGTCATAGTGCCTTCTGGTAACTGGAGAGTGTAGATGTAATGGAATGCGAATATATTTTGAAATGTGTACAAAACAGTGGACTTGTCATGAAATTACAGATCCACACATGCCTAGTATGACCATTGCTATGAATAGCATTAGTGACTGCAAACTTTACATTGAATTAATTATCCATACGTCACTTAATACTGTTGCCGTTGGTCTAATCGGCTGTAAAGTTATCTTATATCTAGAGATTATCACAGGTGATGTCAGCTATGCTGCATGTTAGTACATGCTATGAATTTCGTTCAGGGCACTTTCTATGTAGGAAGTTAATGTATTTAGTGTGTAACAACAGCCTAACAGGCCTGCTATGCATTCTCAAAGCACTCTCGTCCAAATCCGATTACATATTAGTTTTTCGCCAATTGAAGTGGAGAAAACCAACATCATGTGTTGCTGATTTTTCCATGTTATGCATGAATCATAACAAGTTAACTATTGTGTCTATGATTTTGAAGTAATCTTTGTGATGACCATGATATGTGAACTAAAAACGGTTTCATGTAAGTTGAAAAATGAATACTGATGAATAATCTGAAAAATCAATACTTTAGCAGTTATGTCATGGTGTGTTGATGCGTATCATGCTTGCAATTCGCCGCACGAGTCTTGACGGTATCCTCCGCATATCGCTTCTCGCTTTATCTGCATGGAGTGTGTAGTTTCTTTTTCTCACTGTGTGGCATTGACGTAAAACTATTTAGACCTTTACACATAATGTTGTTACTGTAACTCATTAATTTATTTATGTTACTGCATAACATTGTCCAACATTAACTTAAATGGCTACTAGAATAAAAGTGTGTCAGCCACGATTCATTTACTACGTTTACAACGCGAGCCGAGTCCATACCGAATCGTACGGACTCGCAAGTCTATCTTTATAATATATTATTTATATTGTACCAGAAGTAATATAAGAATGATAACTAGATTAATATTTACTTCCTGACTGCCAAAAAGTACTTTTAGTACAATTTAAACAAGATAGATAAACATCCGAGACCGTACAATTCAGTACGTACTCAACTCGTGTGGTAACCGTAGTGATTGTTACGGTTCACATCATAGAATAGTATTTTTAGATTGCAAGCTAACATTAAAATGTTTTGTTCGCAGCTACAGCCCAGTTTCCTTCAGAACGGTTTACTAAAGCAGATGATGGGCCCAATGAAATGTCTGGGGAGAAGAAGCAAATAATTCTTAATTCTGGGGAAGAACTATTTGCTGACATAAGGTAAAATCAACATAACGTACAGTACTTTATCATATTAAATCAAATGTCATTACAACAAACTCGAAGGGACCTTAAGTTTTTAGCATTATATGCCTTTAATGATTATTTTATTTTATTACGTTAAAATGATCGGTGTTTTGTTGTTGCTAGAAACTTGACTCCCAGTCCCAAAATTGGTCAGCTGCATAGCACTCGAGTAGTGGCGGGTAACGCATGGCCCCTGTGTGGCCCGCAACCTGCATTACACATACATATTGGCCAGCAGTAGGCTCACCAGGCGTGTTTACTTCATATTTGAATGTGGGAACGGCCGTCGCGGCCTTTGTGTGGAATTCTTTCCTCCTTTGCAACGTACGGTCTGGCAAAAGTTGCTAAAAGATCCCAGACTCATTGACATTGTTTCTAGCTCATGTTCTGTAAATATCTTGACCATTTCTTTTTCACTGTGCTTGATGTGAAGCAGTGGCTCACTTCACTAGAATGTTCTGGCTATGCATTTCACCCAGCCATTGTACGTTGCGACATTCACATTGTCACATTCAGCGGTGCACAATCTTTTTGGCCAAGGATCGAACTTGGTGCCACTTCTTTCTTGAATTGTCTTCTGTTCTTTGTAAAGGTCGATAGTGTTGAAGACGTTATGTCAAACTCTTCCGCTACTGTAATGTACATTTCTTCCAGCGTGTGGTTTAGTATCACCATACTTGTCTGATATTGAGTTTGATTCAATATTCGTTCTGTTGCAGAGATAAGAACTTCAATGCGGTTGGACCTACATTGAGCCGAAAAGCAAAACAAATATCATCACAGTTTGAGGAACGCCACGGCGATAAAACTGTTCAAGAAATCAAACAATTTGTGGCCAAACTCCCACATATGTTGGCCACCAAATCCTCCCTCGCCACACGTAAGGAAAGAGTTGTTACAACTACTGATATCATCTCATTGCTGGAACTAGTGCATAACTGTGTTTCATAGACTGACACATCATTACTTAAAAGTGGAAAAAATTACTTAGAAGTGATAGTGATAGAACATGACCTAAAATAGCCTATAATAGCTATCGTTTGAAAAGTAAGCGGAGGGAATGAGAGCTATCTCAAAAATAGCTAGAGATGTTCAACGATATCGATAATTTGATGCGATATTGATATCGCGGGAAAATCACCGTTAATTTCAATATCAATATGGTACTAATGAGTGTCATATCAAAAATATCGCGATATCGTGGTTAACTTAAAATATTAATTAAAATATTATCTGCCATGGTCGGCAGTACACTTTGCTGCAGTATACATTGCTGCAGCGTTTGTCACCGAGCACCTACCCCTCAGCCTCCGAGGATATCGCGATATCATTGTCAACTTGAAGTATGTCTCTTGTATTCTGCAGTACGTGTTGCTGCTGTTTGTAACTGCACATCTATCCCCTCCACCCAGATTACCATACAGGCCAGCAGGTTCCCTTTGTTTGGGTGGAGACATTGGATCATTCAAATATTTGTGCCTGGAACTCTTTTCAAGAAGAATGTTGTTCAGTATTGCTTGATAGTTTTCCTGTCAATAGCTGTCTGACACATGTCTGACACATGACATCAGTCATGGCGTGAATTCAAGCCTTTATCGCTGTGCAACAACTCGTCCAGTAGGCCACCAGTGGAAAAATTTCAAGTTGATAATTATATTGGGATATCCCGGAGGGTATGGGAGACGGGGCGGTAGAGACCTAAGGGACTAACTGCAGTAATGCGTACTGCAGGCCACGGCAAAAATATGATTCCTACGATTTTTTATGTATTGTATTGTTATTGTTATTCCCGCCAAAGAAAATTCAATATCACGATATCGATGTAAATTTTTAATAACGATATCACAATATTGAATATGATATCGGCAAAATGGCGCCAATATCAGTACTGAAAAAAATATCATTGAACGTCCCTAAAAACAGCGGAAGATGTATTGAGATCATATCCAGTTGTTTTCACTTATCTCAAGATATGTAGGTAGGATGTTGGTTTCTCTAGTCTTCCTTAGTATATCTATATCCACAGAGTGGTTTCAATGTTATAAATATTGATGTGTCCTTATTCATGATGGTGGCTTGTCAAGCAAATATTACTGCCTCATTGAAGTAAAATTTGAATATAAATAATCAAATATTGACTTCAAATTTAAAAGATAAATGTGTCAAAGTCCCAAAAATCTGAAGCATTGTACTTTTTAAAGACATGCTTGTGCTATACCTAGTAGGCCACGTCAAGCTCGAAACAGCTATAGGACAGTAGAACTACCTAAATAAATAAATCAATTTGCATAACAGTCTGCCCACTCAGTTACAAGGGCTGATTTTCAGTGGGGAACATTCATACAATTTATTATGTGCTTCGTTGCTATGACGGCTCTAAAGTCACCTACGCCACTACGCGTGTTATCGGTAGGCTAATTGTAATTGATCAAAGCCTGCAATTATATTATTTTTTCAGACACAACTATCGCAGAACTCATCAAAGAGGTGACCGACTCGAACAATTTCCTAGAGTCGTTGCAAACCGAACAGGAGTTCATGAACGGGATCGACACCGACAAGGCTCATCCATACATCGAAGACTGTATCGCTCAGAAGCGGCCGCTCATCCAAGTCCTCAGGCTGATCTGTCTGCAATGCATCACCAACAGTGGCCTCAAACCCAAAGTACTCGACTTTACAAACGAGAGATCGCGCAGACTTACGGCTTTCAACATTTGCTGTCTCTGTTTAACTTGGAAAAAGCAGGGTTGCTAAGAACACAGGTAAAAGCAAACTTAATACCTAGGAGATGCATGGCTACGTGTTTCAATAGTCCTGCTTTTGTATCGCTAAACGTCGTTTCCAATAGTTTCACACTTAAATTTTGCAATTGTCCCATTATTTAAAAGAAATTGTAATTCTTAAATTACATAGAGTTCTAACAGTAGCTAGCTAAAGAAATGATAAAACATGGCTACAAATTTAAAAAGAACTGTATTTGCAGTGACTGTTGCATAAAAAGATTTTCAGTGAAGGTTATTATAAATTGTCAAATGGCTCTCGTGTTTCCTGCCTACAAGTAAGGCCCACCCAATCTAAAACTAAAGTAACAATAGGTAAAGAGCGCAAGCTCATTTTGGTGAATAAAGATATTCTATCTATTCTAGGTATTCGTTTTTTTAATGTTTTGTAGCATTCGTACATTTTCTCCGGCTTTTACTTTTTGGTGACAAAGTACGGTATATGAAAGAAATGTTATATATATATACTAGTATGAAAAGGTCTAGGTCTGCTTGTAAGCAAAGTCCTAACTGGTATTGTTGGTTGATTTTTACAAATCAACATGTTACTTTACACTCTTAGATTCTGTTTCAAAATAGAAATCTGAAATATAGTTCTTTAAACCCAGGCTTTTATTTACTCCAATGTTGATTTCATCTCAAACTGAATAATTTTTTGATGCAGTTCTTTGGACTTGTTTTTAATGATGTTTCGTTTCAGCAAAACTCTCGCGCCTACACGGTGCTACGCAAGACGCTGCGCCTGACAGTGGAGGATGGAAGCGAAGTGTCTCCCACCGACATCAGCTACGTTCACAGCGTGTACGCCCCGATCAGTGTGAGGCTGGCTCAGCACCTGGTGAAGCCAGGGGGGTGGAAGGGTATACAGGATGTGCTGGGCTTGCTGCCCGGGCCTACCATAGAGGAGACACAGACACAGCCCTCGGGGGCCGTGAGAAGTGAGTAGTGTCCTGGAGCAGAGTGTGTGATCAGTGTGAGGCTGGCTCAGCACCTGGTCAAGCCAGGGGGGTGGAAGGGTATACAGGATGTGCTGGGCTTGCTGCCCGGGCCTACCATAGAGGAGACACAGACACAGCCCTCGGGGGCCGTGAGAAGTGAGTAGTGTCCTGGAGCAGAGTGTGTGATCAGTGTGAGGCTGGCTCAGCACCTGGTCAAGCCAGGGGGGTGGAAGGGTATACAGGATGTGCTGGGCTTGCTGCCCGGGCCTACCATAGAGGAGACACAGACACAGCCCTCGGGGGCCGTGAGAAGTGAGTAGTGTCCTGGAGCAGAGTGTGTGATCAGTGTGAGGCTGGCTCAGCACCTGGTCAAGCCAGGGGGGTGGAAGGGTATACAGGATGTGCTGGGCTTGCTGCCCGGGCCTACCATAGAGGAGACACAGACACAGCCCTCGGGGGCCGTGAGAAGTGAGTAGTGTCCTGGAGCAGAGTGTGTGATCAGTGTGAGGCTGGCTCAGCACCTGGTGGAAGGGTATACAGGATGTGCTGGGCTTGCTGCCCGGGCCTACCATAGAGGAGACACAGACACAGCCCTCGGGGGCCGTGAGAAGTGAGTAGTGTCCTGGAGCAGAGTGTGTGATCAGTGTGAGGCTGGCTCAGCACCTGGTCAAGCCAGGGGGGTGGAAGGGTATACAGGATGTGCTGGGCTTGCTGCCCGGGCCTACCATAGAGGAGACACAGACACAGCCCTCGGGGGCCATGAGAAGTGAGTAGTGTCCTGGAGCAGAGTGTGTGATCAGTGTGAGGCTGGCTCAGCACCTGGTCAAGCCGGGGGGGTGGAAGGGTATACAGGATGTGCTGGGCTTGCTGCCCGGGCCTACCATAGAGGAGACACAGACACAGCCCTCGGGGGCCGTGAGAAGTGAGTAGTGTCCTGGAGCAGAGTGTGTGATCAGTGTGAGGCTGGCTCAGCACCTGGTCAAGCCAGGGGGGTGGAAGGGTATACAGGATGTGCTGGGCTTGCTGCCCGGGCCTACCATAGAGGAGACACAGACACAGCCCTCGGGGGCCGTGAGAAGTGAGTAGTGTCCTGGAGCAGAGTGTGTGATCAGTGTGAGGCTGGCTCAGCACCTGGTCAAGCCGGGGGGGTGGAAGGGTATACAGGATGTGCTGGGCTTGCTGCCCGGGCCTACCATAGAGGAGACACAGACACAGCCCTCGGGGGCCGTGAGAAGTGAGTAGTGTCCTGGAGCAGAGTGTGTGATCAGTGTGAGGCTGGCTCAGCACCTGGTCAAGCCAGGGGGGTGGAAGGGTATACAGGATGTGCTGGGCTTGCTGCCCAGGCCTACCATAGAGGAGACACAGACACAGCCCTCGGGGGCCGTGAGAAGTGAGTAGTGTCCTGGAGCAGAGTGTGAGGCTGGCTCAGCACCTGGTCAAGCCAGGGGGGTGGAAGGGTATAGGATGTGCTGGGCTTGCTGCCCGGGCCTACCATAGAGGAGACACAGACACAGCCCTCGGGGGCCGTGAGAAGTGAGTAGTGTCCTGGAGCAGAGTGTGTGATCAGTGTGAGGCTGGCTCAGCACCTGGTCAAGCCAGGGGGGTGGAAGGGTATACAGGATGTGCTGGGCTTGCTGCCTGGGCCTACCATAGAGGAGACACAGACACAGCCCTCGGGGGCCATGAGAAGTGAGTAGTGTCCTGGAGCAGAGTGTGTGATCAGTGTGAGGCTGGCTCAGCACCTGGTCAAGCCAGGGGGGTGGAAGGGTATACAGGATGTGCTGGGCTTGCTGCCCGGGCCTACCATAGAGGAGACACAGACACAGCCCTCGGGGGCCGTGAGAAGTGAGTAGTGTCCTGGAGCAGAGTGTGTGATCAGTGTGAGGCTGGCTCAGCACCTGGTGGAAGGGTATACAGGATGTGCTGGGCTTGCTGCCCGGGCCTACCATAGAGGAGACACAGACACAGCCCTCGGGGGCCGTGAGAAGTGAGTAGTGTCCTGGAGCAGAGTGTGTGATCAGTGTGAGGCTGGCTCAGCACCTGGTGGAAGGGTATACAGGATGTGCTGGGCTTGCTGCCCGGGCCTACCATAGAGGAGACACAGACACAGCCCTCGGGGGCCGTGAGAAGTGAGTAGTGTCCTGGAGCAGAGTGTGTGAGCAGTGTGAGGCTGGCTCAGCACCTGGTGGAAGGGTATACAGGATGTGCTGGGCTTGCTGCCCGGGCCTACCATAGAGGAGACACAGACACAGCCCTCGGGGGCCGTGAGAAGTGAGTAGTGTCCTGGAGCAGAGTGTGTGATCAGTGTGAGGCTGGCTCAGCACCTGGTCAAGCCGGGGGGGTGGAAGGGTATACAGGATGTGCTGGGCTTGCTGCCCGGGCCTACCATAGAGGAGACACAGACACAGCCCTCGGGGGCCGTGAGAAGTGAGTAGTGTCCTGGAGCAGAGTGTGTGATCAGTGTGAGGCTGGCTCAGCACCTGGTCAAGCCAGGGGGGTGGAAGGGTATACAGGATGTGCTGGGCTTGCTGCCCGGGCCTACCATAGAGGAGACACAGACACAGCCCTCGGGGGCCGTGAGAAGTGAGTAGTGTCCTGGAGCAGAGTGTGTGATCAGTGTGAGGCTGGCTCAGCACCTGGTCAAGCCAGGGGGGTGGAAGGGTATACAGGATGTGCTGGGCTTGCTGCCCGGGCCTACCATAGAGGAGACACAGACACAGCCCTCGGGGGCCGTGAGAAGTGAGTAGTGTCCTGGAGCAGAGTGTGTGATCAGTGTGAGGCTGGCTCAGCACCTGGTGGAAGGGTATACAGGATGTGCTGGGCTTGCTGCCCGGGCCTACCATAGAGGAGACACAGACACATCCCTCGGGGGCCGTGAGAAGTGAGTAGTGTCCTGGAGCAGAGTGTGTGATCAGTGTGAGGCTGGCTCAGCACCTGGTGGAAGGGTATACAGGATGTGCTGGGCTTGCTGCCCGGGCCTACCATAGAGGAGACACAGACACAGCCCTCGGGGGCCGTGAGAAGTGAGTGGTGTCCTGGAGCAGAGTGTGTGATCAGTGTGAGGCTGGCTCAGCACCTGGTGGAAGGGTATACAGGATGTGCTGGGCTTGCTGCCCGGGCCTACCATAGAGGAGACACAGACACAGCCCTCGGGGGCCGTGAGAAGTGAGTAGTGTCCTGGAGCAGAGTGTGTGATCAGTGTGAGGCTGGCTCAGCACCTGGTCAAGCCGGGGGGGTGGAAGGGTATACAGGATGTGCTGGGCTTGCTGCCCGGGCCTACCATAGAGGAGACACAGACACAGCCCTCGGGGGCCGTGAGAAGTGAGTAGTGTCCTGGAGCAGAGTGTGTGATCAGTGTGAGGCTGGCTCAGCACCTGGTGGAAGGGTATACAGGATGTGCTGGGCTTGCTGCCCGGGCCTACCATAGAGGAGACACAGACACAGCCCTCGGGGGCCGTGAGAAGTGAGTGGTGTCCTGGAGCAGAGTGTCAAATAGAATTATTATTTATTTGTTTTATGTGTATCCTTTTCAGTGGAGATGGGCATCAATATCAAATGGATAGATCAATAGTCAAATGTCAGTTATTGTATCGATCGAAAATATATTTTTAAAAAAATGTTTTTCTGGATATTTAACATTCTTGCAGATTTGCTATGTCCATTGCAAGGTGTTTTAATAAGAATTAATAACATACAAAGCAGAGAGCTCTGCTGTTGAGAAGTATGTTAATAGCTTGCCCTTGCAGTCTTTTTGTCTGTGTTGAGCATAGGGCTGAGAGAAAACGGTTTATTTTGTAAACGTTTATTTTTTTGAATATTTCGCGTTTAAACGTAACACCCCTCCTGTTCATTAAATGATAAAAAATGAGTTGTAAAATTCGCAAAAAAATATGTTCAACGAAATAACACGTTGATTTATTCTTATAATATTCAATGTTGATTATATTCCCCACCTTTGTGTCCAACTGTCCACAGTCATTTTGACTCCACACACTAAGCTATGCCTTGTCGGCTCGTCAAAGAGCTGTGACATCGGAAAAATCTATGAATTGGGTTTTGGGTGGGGGCGCCGGGAGAGGGGATTGATCAGGCGGGATATAAGTCACGGTTAAATGTGTGAATGTTTGTACACGTATATTTTCGCGCAGGCATTTAAACGTTTACATGACTCAGCCCTAGTTGAGCAATTTCACATAGGTACCTGTGATGATGCTCCAAATAAAAATTGCAGTAGATAATTTTCTACCCATTTTCTCTTTCGTAAAACATGACGATGGGTGTTTGGTTTCAGGGGGCTCCATCACAAGTCAGTCGTCTCAAAGTGACTCTCCTAAAGTGGTGCTTGTCTTCTTCCTGGGTGGCTGCACGTTCGCAGAGATCTCTGCGCTGCGGTTCCTCTCGCAACAAGAAGACTGTGAGTACTATATATACATGCAGTGCTCGAAATTCACCATAAAAAAAATTAAACTACCTATAGGTAGAGGTGTTTGTAAATGGTGTTATGTTTTCTTAAATTTCGTTTATAGATTTAATAATTTCGATGTTATGGCGGTGTTATGCTTTTTGGGAGATTTTCTACTGTAAATTTCACCAGAAACATGTTTGAATTAAAAAGGAATTTTAATGTAATTTAATTTATTTGAATTGTATGTACAAACTAGTAGTAGTTAATACGAACTGTATTAACATTACCATAACCTGTGTTTGTCTAGTGTACCTTTACGGTCGAATTACAGGCGGCAGTCACAACACATAAGAATCTTCTTGTCCGTCATGTAAAATCCCTCAGAATATTACTCGTTTGCTCTGCTTGACGCCGAATTTTAGCAAAAACAAATCGTTGATCTTCTTAGCGAAATCATCATTATAATGAAAAAATATTAGGTCCCCACGATTGTGTTGTAATGACGTTTGACTGTAATAATAAATTTAATTTTTTTTTTGAAATTTTCATAATAAATTAAAAACAATCGAGATTTCGTGTTATTTCGCTCTTTTATACAAATTTCGATGTTAAGACTGAAAATTGACGGATTTCGCGAATTTTCGCGGTGAAATGTTGATGTTTTTAAGGTGCCTATCAACAGATATACACTTTGTTTATCTCCCCCTTCTTTATCAACACTTTTTGCGATTTCGCGGTCCGCGAAAAACAAACACCTCTACCTATAGGTTAGGCCAGTGGTGCTTATTCATTGTGCATCCTCGGCAGTTTGCATACAGTACGTATATCATTACAGTCAAACCCGTCTAATCCGTTTTCAAAGTGCAACCTTAAACTAAACGTCTTACAGGGGAAAACGTATTAAAAAAAATGTCTAAAATTACATTCCACAATGCATACATACCTCACATAAAGACACATGTTAGTGGGAATTATCTCCAAGAAATAATTAGGGAGCTTTTGGTATCTGATGTCAATACAACTCGCATTGTTTGTGATTTCCTTTCAGCACGACTGCCCCCTCCCCCCCCCCCCCCTAACGTGTAACGTGAGCCGTGAGCCGCGGGCGCTGGCTGTACGGGAAGCGAGTGGCTCGGCCGGCCGGCGGTTGATGTCTCATCGACCGCCAGCCGGGAGTCTGTTGTGCCCGCGCTCATTCTGCAGTCTGTCATACTCACGTCACGTCACGCCAATCACAACATCGCTGTTTTGTGGATACATTTGTAATAACCAATACACATGTACACACGTAACTAGCAAACGGACGACAGACCGCACACGTTCGACTGCTCCCACTCCCACTAGCACTGAACCATTGTGTATCCAATCCCACTGAACTGACTGAAGGGTAGCTGCTGGCGCCCGCCCGCCTTTACTGTCTAGGTCGCTGACCGCTCGGCTAACGGGACCGCAACAAAAACACCCCTACAGCTGCTGCTACAAACATGTTTATACGGCGGATTTAAAAGATGTGTCAGTTGACTATTCACGTCTTGACAAAAACGTATCTTGTGGGCAAAATTACAATAAAAACATAGATAATTGGCACTTATTACGCGGGAAAACGTATTTCGCGAGAACGTATTACACAGGCAATTTTAACATTATGCTTATGGATGTATATTTGGGACTTACAATTGTGAGTGTTTTAGAGGGGAAAACGTATTCAAAGGGAACTTATTAGACGGGTTTGACTGTAGGCCTATAGTGCAAAACTATGTTCAAGTAATGAAACATGTGTTGAAGGCATACGTGCAAGTATATGTTAGGTGAAACGTGTGCATGCATGTGTATGAGCATCAGTCTGTTTGTGATCCTTTTATCCAGCCCCATTGAGTGTTCAGGGTTTTTCTGATTTTGAAAATTAACAGATTCAAATTTGTAATATAATCTCCTTTTTTGTGTACACATGAATTATATACAGTATGTAATATATTTTGATGATTGTGCTTATAGTTTCATTGTGTTAAGTGTGGGTTGTGTTTATACTTCCCAAACCTGCTTTTTGTAAGTTTTTGGTTTAAAAACACACAATAATTTTTTTGGGCCAGTTAAAATTTCTGATGATAAGACTATAGCTTGAACAGGTTTTATGATTTAAAATGGTACGTAGTTACATTGCCATTCGTATTTGTTTAGAGCAAAATGTAATAAATGTAAAACAAATTAAGAAACAATATTTGCTTTGTTCCAGCCAATGTTGAGTTTGTGATTGCAACCACAAAACTTATCAACGGTAACACGTTCCTCACGTCTCTGCTTGAGCCATTGAGTACCGACATTGACCACCCTTGAGTCAACAAGTGGCAGTGTTCTGAGAAGCAGTCTGCGGTCAGTGCTACGTTGGATCCACATTACGTAAACACTTTAAAAACTCTAGTGCAAATATTATCTCAGCACACACACTCATGCAGGATGTATTATTTCCTGTGTGACTTCCTCTTACGTATATACTTTTACAGTCTATCCTGACCAGTAGACATGTTCAAACATTTCATTGCAGATGTTTATTTTTTGTCTGTCAGTTATGTAACAAACAATATATTTGATTGTAAATTATGTTTATACTTTATACTAAGTGTAGTATAGTGGAAAGGCAGTTAGTCCTTCACATTTTCTCTGTTGTAATTCAGAGAAGGTTATTTGAATTTCTCCAAGGTTAAACATTTTGTAAATATACCTCCGTTATTAAAATCATGTTACTTGTAGCTTATGATGTTCAGTTTTACATTTCATTATATATTTGTAATTAATTTAAAATACATAGGTATATGTTAAGAGGTGTACCAACATTGTATTCATACTTAAAAATAAACTGCTACTTTATTGTATTCAACTCCTTCTTAAAAATAAATACTGAACACTGACAACTATTAACCTAATTGCATGACATAAATTATTGTGTTTATCAACCAATTACAAACATTCTTAACAACCAAACATACACTTTTGAGTGTAGCCTACTATCACTGTTGTGTTCAGTGTTAGAATTTGCTTTGGCAGAACATGTTTTTGTAATGTATATAACATGTCTCTATTCTCTATTGTGCAGATAGGAGAAGGTGATGGCTACAAGATAGTTTGGACAAAGTGGGTCACAGGAAAGAATGTCTAGTTGAGACATGATTCGTTGACATCCCAGAGTGCTTCAAAGTAGTTGTATCATGGACTTGTGAATTTTATTTGTGACATTCAGTCATGGCATTGGATGGGGCTGATATCCATGTTACTTGATTCTGTGACCACATCGACGGATTTTGTCTCGCCATTTCCTGTTGGTAATGTTTACACATAAAAATGTGTGCGCATATGCCGTTGAAAACCACAAGTTACTCATTGAACGTCACTCTTCTCCAAGAACTCTTGCTTGTTGTTTGTAGCTGCATGTTAGCTATTGCTTGCTGCAGTCCACTCCCATCAGTTTTGTGAAAATGCTTACTACAGAACTTATTGTTTTACTTCTCATGTGTGTCAGTTCTCCAACTGTGATTGCGAAATGTGAGAATATAGGCGTGGAAACAAGCTGCTCAGCAGTGCGGCTTGAATTAAGGTAATACCCCACTTGTATTAAGTTATCAATGTCATCTAGGATCAACATATTATTATCTATGTTACCCTAATAGACGGAGAGCCAGCAACATAAAAGCTCCCCTCATAAGGTACATATGTTTTGACTTTTGAAATAGGAGCGGAAAAACTACTCTACTAACAAAACGCGCGTCTTACTCCTCAACGTGGGGGCTTTTAGGCCCCACAGGGGGCCAAAAAAGCCGAAAAAAGGCCCAAGGTTCCCCTCATAAGGTACATGGATGGAGTAAACGCCATTTTGTAGAGATAAGTGTCCCAAATAGGAATTCGAAGAGTAAGACGGGATATTAGGGGGCGTTTACCGATCAGACGCCATTTTACCCAAAAAGGGCCATTTTTTATTTTCGCACATGCATGCGCTTAAACACTCAAAACATATCCGGAAATGTCTCGAGACGTAGAAAAACATACATTTTAAAGAAATTAAGGGTTATTGTAGTCGCCAGACGCCCTCAAAAGGGGCCCAAAAAGGCCAAGGTTCCCCTCATAAGGTACATGAATGGAGTAAACGCCATTTTGTAGAGATAAGTGTCCCAAATAGGAATTTTGAAGAGTAAGACGGGATATTAGGGGGCGTTTACCGATCAGACGCCATTTTGTCCAAAAAGGGCCGCTTTTTATTTTCACACGTGCACGCGCTTTAACACCCAAAACATATCCTTAAATCCTGACATTAATAATAATAAATACTGGTATATTAAAGTTAGGGGTGGGCGGAGCTTCAAAACTATCGCATCCGGATCGAGGCTGTGGGGGGGGGGGGGGGGCTGGCGAGGACATCACACAATATCTTAGAAATGTATTCACCTCTAGGGGCATTTAAGGATATGTTTTAAGTGTTAAAGCGCGTGCACGTGTGAAAATAAAAAGTGGCCCTTTTTGGAAAAAATGGCGTCTGATCGGTAAACACCCCCTAATATCCCGTCTTACTCTTCGAATTCGTATTTGGGACACTTATCTCTAAAAAATGGCGTTTACTCCATTCATGTACCTTATGAGGGGAACCTTGGCCTTTTTGGGCCGCTTTTGAGGGCGTCTGGCGAGGACAATAACCAAAAATTTCTTTAAAATGTATGTTTTTCTACGTCTCGAGACATTTCCGGATATGATTTGAGTATTTAAGCGCATGCATGTGCGAAAATAAAAAATGGCCCTTTTTAGGTAAAATGGCGTCTGATCGGTAAACGCCCCCTAATATCCCGTCTTACTCTTCGAATTCCTATTTGGGACACTTATCTCTACAAAATGGCGTTTACTCCATCCATGTACCTTATGAGGGGAACCTTGGGCCTTTTTTCGGCTTTTTTGGCCCCCTGTGGGGCCTAAAAGCCCCCACGTTGAGGAGTAAGACGCGCGTTTTGTTAGTAGAGTAGTTTTTCCGCTCCTATTCCAATAGTCAAAACATATGTACCTTATGAGGGGAGCTTTTATGTTGCTGGCTCTTGGACTATAAGCTCTTTGTTCCCATGAAGAGTAAGGAGCAATATAGGGTACGCACAACTGACGTAACAGCCGAACTACAACAATGGAATAAATGAATTGAACTGGTGGACAAACAACAAGCTGTCAAAGTAATATCTTTGCAAATAATGAGGAGAAACAATTAGTTGTAACGATAGTAACTGCTTGCCGGTTAAAATTTATGTTCAGTAATGGACAGCAACTATCTGAAAGTTTGTAAATGTTTTGAACGTTTGTTTTTTCCAACTTCAGAACTTCATATTTTTTTTGACGGCTTGTTTGTCTATCGGTTCAATTCATTTGTTTCATTGTTGTGTTTTGGTGTTGTAGGTACTAGTGATGCGGACGATAATCGTATATCGATAAATATCGATAATATCGTATATCGATACGATACGATATGCGCCGTCGTATCGCGATATTCATGACGATATTATTTTGCACCCAGTATCATGATAAATTGTTAATACTTCATGGTATCGTCATAGTTTACAATTTCGCATGGCAGTTATTTGATTATTCTATTGATGTTAGCCGAGCATCCCTTGGCAAAGTTTGCATGCTGCTGTTCCCCCCCCCCCCCCGCACGGAATGTTGGCGGTAACACAGTAGTCGTCAATGTGTAATTCAAGATCAGCAGAACGAAACTGACTCGCCATCATTAGCAGACAGACCGCCCGCTCTACACTAAAAAATAAAAATAGAACTCCACTTCGTGTGTCCACCGCCCCTTACTGTATTCTATTCAGTCTACCCCCCCCCCCCCCCCCCCCACCCATCCCGTCCTTCACCAGCCGACAAACCGGTTTGTTTGGCCATCGGCTACAATCACAATGCGCTATTTATTTGCTATTATCGCGATAATATCGTATCGCGATATTATTATATGCTCACGATATTATCACGATATATCGTGATATATTGTGGGAAAAAATGCGATTATCGATATGAATTTATTTATCATAACGCATCCCTAGTAGGTACCCTATAAGGTTTTACCTCATTTTAGTAAATTGTAGTCTTTAGATGAGCTCATAATTGTCACTTGACATCTGTATTCTGTATATCATCAACATCATAGTGTCACATAAAAAAATGTTTGTTGTGAAAGGACTAAGGCTGACTCCTGCAATGCCAGATTTAATGACATACTGTATATAGGTATACAAAAGGAAACCTGTCTCTATCGGATGATACGGCAACACGTGTTGGCCAAATAGGTTCATTGTAGGCATGAAGAAGAGAATATGCCATACCATAAAGAGCTATTATTCAGCATTCACTTTTACGCTAACTACAAGTTAGTTTACAGCAAAGTCTTCTTCTTTTCCTATGCCTTCATTTTTGGCTTACTGGGCCATCATGCATTGCAGCCAAGTTGATTTGTAAGAAATCTCAAATCAATAGAAGTGTTAACTATGGTCACAGATAACCACTATGGTTATGGTAACTTATTGTCACTAGCTCATAGTTGCCAAACTATGCCTCATCTCTTTCCAGTCAACAATGTCAATCACTCTCATCTTACCCGATCTAGTGCTAACATTTTCATCCCCACATCCAACCACATATATTACAACCACAGTCCAACCCACCTTTGCAGTAAAATTTATAACAAACTTCCCCAATCAGTAAAAAAACTCTACATCTCTTCCAGTTTTTGAATACAGACTAAAAACTTTCCTTAACTAAACCATTCTACACTTTGAAAGAATTCTTTGATAACTTACAACTTAAATTCCTGTTCTCTGACCCATCCTTACTGTTATTTCTGAATGTAGGCGGAGGCCTATGTATATTTTATAGTTACGTATGTATATTTTTTTTATTTTGTATGTATATATATGTATAGTCGTTTATTTTGTATGATGTATATATAGAGGTTTGTATGTATCTATATTTGTAGTTTGTACCAGTATTTGTACTCTGTACAAGTTGCATGGTGAAATATAATAAATTAATAAAACTGATCAATTTTCAATTTGGCAAATTAATATTCAAGGTAATATTACAAATAGCACAAGACTTAATTCCAAAAATAGCCATATTACCGTGTTTTGTTTCGGACAAACATTGACTGTGCACCAATCAAAAAAATATACAACAATGGAGTTGCCTAGCAACACGTTGTTTGTCCGCCTGTGATGTCACAACCTCCTCAATTGTCTTGTGCTATTGGCCAATAACATAACAGGAAGCATAGAATAGGCATGAGTTTATTCACGAATGAGACTCGTAGCTTAATCTTTCAGCTGTCGAAATGACGTACATAAAGAATAAAGTCAGTTAGGTTAGTCGAAATTTAATTAAAGGTGGGCTGTCACGAAAAATAAAATGTGCTCATTCACTCAAAAAGTCGAACGCCGAAAACGCGAAGTCTCTACGATTTCGCATCAAGTAGTTATACCGATATTACGCCTAGCAGACGATTTTGTGACGTCAGCGCTACGTATCGTGGGCCAGCCGCGCCCGGCTCGCTGCCTTGATTTGTGTGCGGTGTGAGACGGTGAGCTACGCACCTGTCTCTCTCAACGTGCGTGTTGCTTTTGTAGATTGTCAACCTTCCGCAATAGTTTTTCAAGTGTGTTATGACGACCACATGTGGTAATAATAAGTGACATCAAACGCATATGAACAATATTGTAGCTGTGAATGTGTGATACGAACGTTCATCAGTATCTATTTCCAAAGTTTATTTTATCGTGTTTTGTCTCTGCAGTGACTGTGTTTTTTGTATGATCGTCACATTTTAAAATTTATCATGCCGTTCTGTTCGGTCTATAAGTGTTCTCATAGTCCTGGGCAAGTAATTGACGGAAAACGCATCAGTTTCCACAAGTTTCCAAACAGGAATCGATCTCCAGTCCGTCACAAAGCATGGGCGAATAAAATCAGTCGGGTTGGTTTTGTGCCCAGTGCGACTTCGGTGGTATGTTCAAATCACTTTACTCCTGCCGATTTCCACAACATCTGCACAGCTAAAGGTAGATTTTGGTCTGTTTGCAAGTAGGTGTAACCCTGTGCTAATCAATAGTGCAATACCGTCAAAAAACATGAAAGGTTTTCAGGGATCTGTTGTGTCATCGTCTTCCTCAGCATCCGAGCCGCAATCGAAAAGGCGTCGAAACACGTCGGTACACATTAGAAAGAAGACAGTAGCCGAAGCCATGGAAAATGCGGTAATACTTTAGAGGATGTAGAACCAGAAGTAGTCATTAGTGAACCGGACATCACTACATATTATACCGACATTGCACATGATCGCGGGACGACTCGAGACATTGGAATCCAGTGCAATCTTATCGGCGACAATCTAGCTGACAATATGACAAGTGCTTGTGATGTAGACCCAGATGAGCGATTGGATTCCTCTTATGAACCAACAATAGAGGAACACACCGACGAGGACGATGACCACAGAGAAATCAGCGATGACGATAGCGATGATGAAGGCAGCGAATGCAACGCCGACTACAATATACCTAAAGCTGATACATACGATTCGTTCATTGTTTTATGGGATTGTTTAAAACTGCTATTTGTTTATTGTATAGAATGTGGTCACAAAGTCACCGACCTTCAACAATCGACTAAGGGTGCAGCACTTCAACGATATGCAATATAGGTCACAGACTGATTTGGAGATCGCAAGCATCCAACAATCGGTTCGGTGTTGGCACCGTGAAGTTTGCAACATCACTATATTGCACGGGCACGAGCTTCATAAAGTTTCATTCTTTTGCAGAAGCAATAAATATGTTATTTTTTTCTGAGGCCACGTACTACAGGATCGTGCGTCGATTCATTGCTCCGTGCATAAAACACACGTGGACGGAGCACAGAATGAATAACGCCAGAGAAGTGACAGTTCGGGAAGGCGGAGCCTGGTTGTCAGGCGACGGGCAATACGATTCGCCTGGGTTCTGTGCCAAATATTGCACGTATACTATTATGGATATAAAGACTGATAAGATAATATATTTTATTGTTCTGCAGAAGGGTCTCTAGCGGGAGAGTTAGAAAAGCCGGCTTACGACCAACGTTTAACGCGCCTTATTGAACATTATGGCATAAATATTGATTTATTCCTCACTGATCGTCACCGGGGGATCAGAAAAATGATAAGAGAAGAGTACGATGGCATCTCTCACGAGTTCGATGTATGGCATGTGAGTAAGAGCCTGGCCAAGGCTATTAAAGCTGTCGAGAAGAAAGCACCAAGTTTAGAAGGCTGGAAATCAAGTATAATCAACCATCTGTGGTGGTCATCGATGACCTGCAATTACGACGACGATGTTTTGATCGAAAAATTCAAATCTGTTCTCTCACACGTTACCAACACACATTCATGGGAAGGCAACGGTCACTTCCACTTGTGTGACCATGATGATCTTGACGAGGAGGAGGAGAGGGACGTCAACTGGATAGATGAGAATTCTCACGATTTTAGAGTCTTATCGAACATAATTTTGGACAAAACATTCCTTCAGGATTTACGGCATACAAAGCACTATTGCCACACAGGGAGTCAACATAGCTTGGCGCGCTGTTTTCAAGACGTCAATGTTTAGTATGACTTGATCAAATGAAGAATGGTACTTGATACAGTCAACACTGCCTCTCATCTTGTTAAAAATTACATTATCGGTGCAACAGAAACTTTCAGCGTCGGTCGTCATAAAAACACACTCACCGCAATCACACCAATCTATTGAACCAGACCGGCCTACGAAGTCGCGATTTAATGGCTTATTTCGTCTTGGCGGTTTCTCAGCTTGCTTTGACTTTCAAGGTTCAAACTTGTAGGGTTGTAATTGCGACATTATGCCTTAGGATGTATCAATGCAAATATTACGATCAATCACGAAATCCCAATCAGTATCTCGTGACACAGACCGCGAGTCGACTGCGGCTGGCTACACGTGTTTATACCTGTCAAGCAAGGGTTCGGCGCGCGCTACCAAGAGCCGACCGTAGCGATGACGTTTTCCCCCCTCCCCTTCTAAAAGTAAATACGCTGTAACTTCCGAACCGATAGCCTGATTCAATTCTAGTTTTCGACGCTCTATTCATTCATACGAGGATTCAAAGTTTATTAAATAATATGAGTATGGTCAAAAATCATTTTCAACCGTGACAGCCCACCTTTAAGTTTTAATTATTAGTAGTACGTATACGTTTTAATAAAATGGTTTAACAAAATAAGAAGACAAGAGATTATGGCAATTCAAACAAAATATAACATACATTTTTAAGATAATAACATAATTGGATACCGAGTGAGTGCGCTGTGAGCGATGGCGTTTAGTTTACCTATTATATCTAGCTCAACTTCAGTTAAATACTCCAAATCTTATATGCCTAATATATTATTTACAGTAATTTTTATTATTGACATACTTAAGAACTTAAAACTTAATTATTAATGAGTGTTATGTGAAGGCTGGTCCACGCAGATTTTTAAGACATAATGCATAAGGTTTTAAGACGTTGTTTTAAAAACAACAATGAAAACAACGTCTTAAAACTAAAACTTTGTGTGAACGCCAGTACGTGTTTCCTATGATCCAACTTTACTACGCGTTAAACCTTAAATCGTATGTCTTAAAAATCTGTGTGGACCAGCCCAGTGGCTAATTTGTAAGGAAAAAGGTGGGTATACGCATCATAGTTTCATGTTACAATGTGCTCGTGATAAAAATTGATGTCTCAGTTGGAAATTGCCCCCCCCCCCCTCTGGGCTCGTAATCTGGAATTGAATTTGGAGTTTTGGGTTGGATTTGATACAATTTTACTTGTCTTCAAAAGCCAGTCGTTATTTTAATGGGCCTGTAAGTAAACCATTAAATGATTTAAAGCAGATACATATATTATAAAATATCAGTTATTGAAGTAGTTATACAGTAATTTTATGTGTCAACTGGCAACAATTCATTCCCAAGAGGAACAACCTAACAATAGCAGAAATGTTTATCCGTTGTATTTATTTTTATGACAAGATATCACCTCAAAACGCGTTTCAGACCAGCCCAGTCCGCCCAGGGCTGGGGAAAAAATCCAGGCCGGGCAAACTTTTGATCCAGGTCAAGCACTGGGTGTTTGGTTGCTGTGGCCCCCAAACAAAGAGCGCCGCAGGCGAAATTTTTTTAATCAGGTTCCAAGGCATTTGGTGCGTTTTAGAAAAAAAACATAGCAGGCTGAATGCACTACCGAAATACTGTAGTTTTCGTCGGTTAAAAGTAGAAAAACACCAGCAAGAAGATTGATGAGAATGAGATCAAGTTACACCGAAATCCAACGAATCTACAATGTAATTTAAACCTTGCAATATCGTGAGGGAAAGGGTGGGAAGGTCTCGGGTTTAAAGAAATTTTAATTTCAATGCGCTGCAACTTACCGCTGGCGCCAGGCAGTTTATGCCTGTTCCAGTCAAACCAGTCAAAATTTGGGCAAAACTGGCAGGCCACTGGGCATTTGCTTGGTTGCCCGGCGGGCCTGTCCGCCCCTGCCCGGGACCATCAAACATAATGCAGAGCCAAATTTTTAGTTTTAACAGGAGACCCCTTTAGTATTAAAGAGGAATCGAACGTATATCCACAAACAGAGAAATGCTGTATCAAACATGTAAATCATATTTTACGGATCGTGCTATTTCCCTCACAGCAGCGAGAGCGACTAAACCGCCTTCGCGTTGCTAACCCTTACTGGCTGGTTGACGAGGAACCTGCAGCCAATAGGAGATGATTCTTGTTATAAAGTATACGGAGGTTGGTTTGGGAAAAACGTAAAACCAAGAGATAAGAGTTTTATTTAGAGTTATAGATATATTCAAGTACATTTGAAATATGTGCATGTGAGGGTAAAATACCCAATACAAACTATTTTTGTTTTTTGTATATGTTAGCCAAACTTTGAGTGTTGCGTACCAAATAATTCATGAAAAAAGGTGGGTATACTGCGTATACCCACGAGAATAGGTGGGTATACTGCGTATACCCGCGCTCCATTACAAATTAAGCACTGGACCAGCCTTAATAAAAATCAGCTGAAGAATCCAAAAAACAAATGAAACCTCAGCCTCATACAATGGTTGATGGAATAACACAGTCTACCACACTCTTCGCGCGCGGGTAAAGCCCGATTCACACAACGTTATAAGAATGGTATAAGGTATAGGTATAGTCACAAGCCGAGTTGGGCCATAGGGAATACGTACAAGGGTTCACACAAATGTGTCATTGCAATAGCAATAGCAATTGGTATAAGACTGGTATAAGAGAGTTCAGATATTTCAACTTTCTTATGACGGACCAATCATGCGTTGAAACCTCACTTATAACACGCCAATGGGATGCTAGCAACTTGAATCAATGTAACAGATGCTTTCATTGTAAATTATTAGTCAAAACAAAACTCACCGTATACATCCGGTTCACATCAAATAGACCTTGCATCCGGTGACTACGTGCAAAATATCTTCTCCCATCGGCGTCATTAATGATTTAACAACACAACAATAATGAATGGTAATAATTATTGTTTTTCTTATTATTTTTAACTATTGTTTTTACTTATTGTCAATAGATTCGATGCCGGTTTAAAACGTTAATAACAGCTGCGGGCAGTCAGCTGATTGACAGCCAGCTGTAGTTACTTAAACTGCCGCCAGAGCAAGTCAAAAAAGTCTACACAAAAATGTAATATCTTTTCAGGAAAGTCTTTGGCGTCCTAAGCTTATACCTTATACCACTTTCTTATTCCCTATTCTTATTGCTATTGCAATACCTTATAACTTTGTGTGAATCGGACTTAAGGTTAAGCCGTCCCATAGCCATCTGTTTTTCCACGACATCATTATTGCAGGCGTCAATTGATGGGCATACTGACATTTGTGTGAACAGGAACACTCGCAGCGCTGCTGTCATACGGTCTCCCATAGATTCAAAGGTGTGTGTTTCACTTTTGTTGAGAAAGAATTCAAATGATTTTGTATAGTAACTAGTGTGTGTTATAATGTGTACACTAGACTCCATGACTAAAACAAATGTGTCTGTTAACTGTAGTTGTTGTAACGAAGTTAAATAAATCGACTACTACTTACTACTAGTTATTACTTGAATCGTGAAAAAACTAAGTTGGTGACAATTTAAGTTAAAGTTAAGTGAAATCTGAATTGGCCTTCATTAAGTTATTGCAGGAGCGATGTATGAAATAATGAAGAGATAGATATTGAAGCAGTTCTGAATTGATGTGGATTCTGTATATGTGTAGCCTATATAATATGCAATGCATCAAACACTTTGTAGGTGGAAAGGACTAAGTTCTTACTGAATATAAAATGTAGGAACTGTTAAAAGTAGTAAATTGAGAAATAAAAACTAACCACATATTTTTACAGGTACGATGAAACAACTAGACGCTATTTTCTGGATGTCTACAATCCTGACAATTTGAACATGACGGAACCACTGACCAATCCAAGTTGTAAGCTTGAGGATGGGCCGTTACGAGAAGTGCCGAAAAAAGTCAAGTTGGAGTTTGTGAAAAATTTAATGTGGCCTGAATCTGTCAGTGAGAATTCTGAGCTCGAGTATTCTCTCACTAAAGCTGTGTACAAAGTGATCGTGGAGGGGGACGGCTATCTGAGATGCAAAGCCCAAGTCAGCGATGCTGAGGATCAAGTCACAACGGACAGATTTCTTAAAAGGTAATATTTGTGTAAATTGATAAAATATATCTTGATTTGATTTCCTCGAAGAAAATTACAAATTTAAGAAGGTTCCACCGCATTTTATGTTTTCTAAAATGCGTCCAAATAAACCTTGTCAAACTGATATCAAAACCTGGTGCTAAAACGTACTCGAAAATGTTTTTAAAAAATGTATTAGTGGACGCACGATAATATTGTGCCTCAAACATGGGCTACTTCTTTATTTCCAGTTCACTGTAAGTATAGCTTACCAATGGATACATATTATAGATGGGTATTCTATTCTTCTATGTTATGGTGATAATAATTTTCTTTTATATCCATCATTTTATTTTTCTGGTTTACCAATACCTATTTTTCTGAATATGTACTAGAAAACGAAAAAATTTATAGAACAAAGTATAAATTAGATAATTATTTTCAAAATATATCTTGACACATGGCATAGAAAATCACTTTAGTATGACAGTGGGCAAAATCAGTTTCCACTGGTGAACTAGAAATAAAAAAGTATGTTTGAGAAGCAATATTTGTATTGGATAGCAAGAAAAATGAATGGCTGAAAGGTCATCATTGCATAAGAGGAAAAAAAAAAATATTTGTCTTGTGCCCACTCAAAATTGATTAGAAATATATATTATATATTCAATTATGTTTTAGCACCAGGTTTGAATATCAGTTTGAAAAAGTTCCTATTTGGACATAGTTAAGAAAACGTGGGTGGAACCACGTTACTAAGGAAATCGTTATCACAGTCATACTGATTATAACGTTAAATACATTTATCATTCAGTCTGTAGGGCTTACCAAACCACAGTGCTATGGCTTCTCAGATTTTCGATTTTGTGTTTCAATCTTGAGATATAATTAAAAAATAAACATCCTCTGCGGTTTTTGACGTAAAGGTATCCTTCTCTCTTAATCCGAAATTACCAGCTTATCATACTTCTCAACTTATCTAACTAAACTAAGTTAAATTCACACTTATGTTATCACTAACTATCAGAAGTCATAATCTATGAGGTTAAGATTTCTGCTATAACTTCACTTCTGTTAAAAATTCATATACGATGGGTTTTTAGTAGATAATCTAATAATTTGAGAAGAATAAAATTGTGCATGTGTGCTACGTCTTGTATTCCAAGTGTTATCCTTATCATACATTTTAACATTGCAGCTAACAAATTTCATACTTTTTATAAAGTTCTGTGGGTGGAGGCTGGATAGCTTGAGGGAGGCAAAATACAGATACAAGAATCAATTTTATTGTACCAGTGTACCCTAAAATACTTTTTTAGTCAATCAATTATATCTTTGTATATATATAATTGGAACTCAGAACAAGATAAAACATGTTCTACTGAGGGGAAAGGTACAGAAGGACGACAGCTTACCTGAGAAAGTAGATAGGCCGCTTAGAGAAACATATAGATGAGAAGACAAATAAACTGAGACGTTTTGGCCAACTAGTGGTCTTGATCACTCAGCGTGAGTAGAAGAACTAAACTAAACTTAAGACTCGTTCTAACTGTCTGTAGTTTGCCGGCAGCGCCTTGATGATGCGGGTGGTGAAACAGTCCTTGAGTGAAAAAGCATGTGACAAAGCATGCTGAGCCACTGGTTTATCTACATCCTGCTGGTTGATGCTTTGACGGTGGCCTGTCATCCGTGTTCTCAGGTCATTGTTGTGACGGTAGATGGGGTTGTTATGTATGCAATAATAAGACGGTATGCATTAGGATACTATGTTTAATAAGTATAACTGTTCACGATACACTGTTTCATGGTAATACTAGTTGTTATGAAAACGTTTGTAACCGATCAACCATCCGAGGCAGCCACCTTGCGCGTCCTCTCGGCGTGCCCCCCACAGTGGCGCTACCTCTCGGTAGAATCCCAAGGGCGCTAGTTTCAAATGCCGTAAACACCACAATTCTCCCCCCTTACAAAACATAGCATAAACATGGCAATCTCCATGAGGGAGAACTAATACCCTACTGCCCTTGGTAGTCCTTAAGATAAGACGGCGGACGAGTCACCCGTGTCGGTCGTTTCATGGGCGTCAATGATCGCCCAGATGTTCCAGCTGACGCCGTTGGTCTCGACGGAGTCTGAGGCTTGGGAAGCGTTGGACTTCCGGTCTCGACCCTCGTTGAGACACCAATGGCTGTACCGGTGTCGCTCTCGGGTGTGTCCTCCACTCGGGCCTCCTGCTGTAGGTCTACTGGCTCGGTGACTAGTTGGGAATTAGTCCCACACCCAAGCGAGGTATCCCTATCCAGGAATGTTTGCGCTCCTGCGCGGTCGGGACCGAACGTTTCTCCGGCCAGCTCCGACGTTTCAGCCACTCTTCTTGATCGTAGTTGATCCAGGTGCAGTCTCCGGAACAATCCTTCGGAGTCTGCAATGGTGAAGTTCCTGGGTCCATGAACCGTGCTGACAGTTCCCGGCAGCCACTTCGGTCCCCTCCCATGATTGCGGAAGTACACTGGCTGACCTTCGTTGAACTGTCGCCAGGCAGGGTCGTCGTTCTGAGCTTGAACTGCTGCAGATTCTCTGTTCGCTGAACGTGGATTGTAGTTATCCGGGTGCAGCTTGTCCATCATCGTGCGGATCCTCCTCCCCATCATAAGATCTGACGGCGTCTCTCCAGTCGTGGCATTGGGCGTCGTTCGCAGCGCTAGCAAGATATTTGCCAACTCCAACTGCCAGGTCTCTGGTGCTACCTTGGCAAGAAGATTTTTGACGGTCTGGACGTTCCTCTCAGCTAAACCATTCGATGCAGGAGAGTATGGTGCTGAGGTTATGTGCCTTACTTGGTTTTCTGTCAAGAAGGTCTCAAACTCCTCGGACTTGAACGCAGCTGCGTTGTCCGAGACTAGCTCGTCAGGAATGCCATAGTCTGTAAACATGTCTCGAAGCACATCAATGGCCGCCGCAGAAGTCAACGCTCCCTTGGTATTCTTCACTACAGGCCATCTAGACTTAGCGTCCACAGCCACGAAGAACGTCTGACCTCGAGTAGGCCCTGCGTAGTCAATGTGTATGCGTGACATTGGGCGCGCCGGGATACTCCAGGGTATTACATTGGCCTTGGCCGGTAACTTACGATTCTCGGCACAAGGTTGACAGGTAGCAATTAGTTCTTCAATATCTTTGTCGACTCCTGGCCACCACACATAGCTTCGCGCGATGGCTTTGGTTTTTACGATACCTTGGTGTACTTTATGTAGTAGCTCGAGGACACTTGGTCTCAAACTCTCAGGTATCACTACTCTGTTCCCATACAACAGGCATCCGTGCTGTACTGAAAGACTTGTCCAATTGTGGACGTATGGCTGGAATGGCAATGGCAGGTCCGTGGTGTTCCAGCCATGCTGAACTCCCTTCAGTACTCTTGACAAAATGGTGTCCTTGTGCGTTTCTTCACGTACCTTTTCCACTGCCAGTGAGGATCCTTCGGGAGCCTCCCGCAGGAACCACACATCGGACGGCTCCGGGTATTCCGGTTGCTCTGGCGCTGGTAATGGAAGTCGACTGCACATATCTGCATTTCCATGCAACTTTCCTGGGCGGAAGGTAATCTGGTACCTATAACATGCTAGAATCAGTAGCCAACGCGTCATGCGTGGCGACAACACTTCAGGCAACGGACGGCTAGGCTGCAGTAGCCCCACCAGTGGTTTGTGATCCGTGACTATCTCAAACGGTCTACCTTGCACGTAGCGATGGAATTTCCGCAAGCCGAACATTATTGACAAGAATTCCTTGTCCAGCTGGGAATAATTCTTTTCAGCCGTGTGCAAGGTACGTGACCCAAAAGCCACCGGCACCTCCGCACCGTCAGGTTCAACATGTGCTAGCACCGCTCCCACCCCGTATGGCGAGGCGTCACATGACAACCTCAAAGGCTTGTTTAGGCTGTAGTGTGCCAGTACCTGTTCCGATGACACCAGCTTCTTAGCCGCCTGGAAACATCCCTCGTGCTCGTTGGTCCAATTCCATGGCTTATCCTTCCGGCGTAACTCGTACAGGGGCGCGAGCTTCGTTGCCATGTGCCTGATGTAGCGTTCGTAGAACGTTAAGAATCCTAAGAAGGACTCTAGTTGCTCCTTGTTCGCTGGAGAGGGTGCACTCAGCAATGCTTGAATCTTCTCATCCGTAGGGTGTAGACCCGCTGCGTCAATACGGAACCCTAAGAACTCAACGGACTTCAGGCCGAACTGACACTTCGACAATTTCAAGCGTAGTCCTGCTCCGTTGATTCTTTCTAACACCGCCCGAGTCCGACTCCACAGTTCTGCTAGCGTAGCTCCTGAAATCAATACATCATCCAAGTATACGACTACGCCTTCCAAACCTTTTAACAGCGTCTCCATGAGCCGTTGAAAAATTGCCGGAGCCGATGCCAGCCCGAATGGTAATCGTTTCATCCTCAGTAGGCCTCGGTGCGTGTTGAGCGCGAGCACCCGTGACGAAGCGTCGTCTACTCGAACTTGCGTGTAAGCCCTATCCAGGTCGAGCCTTGCGAAATAACACCCTTTCGCCAAAGTCGTAAACACTTCCGTGTTAGTAGGCAGAGGATAGATCTCGGTTTTCAAAACGGTGTTGACTGTGCACGAGTAGTCTCCACACACTCGCACAGTTCCGTCGCCTTTTGCTACAAAAACCGCTGGTGTGCCCCACTTGCAGTGTGGTATCTCTTCGGCTGCTCCGTCTTCTTGCAACTGGTCCAGCGCAATGTCTGCTCTTTCCTTGAGCGCGAACGGCGGGGATCGGTGCCGACGGAAAACTGGGACTGCCCCTGGGTCTAGTTCGACCTGGACCTCTTCGCCCACGTAGGTGCCTAGCCCACTCTTGAACACGTCTTCTAGACCGTGAAGCTCGCTGGGGATGTTCAGCTCTGTAGCTTCTACTTGGTTCACTGTACTAACCTGTACTGATACGCCTAACTCGCGAAGCCAGTCTCTGCCCAGTAAGCTTGGTCCATCTGTATCCATAATGTAGAGCGGAAGGTTGTACTCCTTGCCCTCATAACCGACCTTCACGAGCGCCACCCCTTGGACTCCCAAGGCTTGTTTCGACCACGTCCGCAGCCGGTATTCGGACTCAGACATGTCCGGAGGGTCCGTTGGCCACAACCGTTGGAATGTCGACTGTCCAATCAATGAATGTTTGGAGCCTGTGTCCACCTCCATGTTCAGTGACACTCCATTCAACTCGACAGTTGCTGTGAACTCGTCATCGGTACCTTTGCTCGGCCTAGTGTGTACAGAAAAAAAATACGAGTCCACAGGCTGAGCCTGGACTAGGTTCGTATTTACTGACGACTTTGAGTCTGCCTTTCCACTAGGCTTACCCGAAGGTTTGGGCTCTCTCTCGCCTTTGCATACTCGAGCCATGTGGCCCGTTTTCTGGCATTTGTAGCAGGTTATGTTGCCCAAGCTACACTTATCGGCGAGATGTGCCTTACTACCACAGCGAAAACATTGTCCCTTACCTTGAGCGGTTTCCGAAGTAGGCTTGGCCTCAGCGCCTCCCCCCTTCTTTCCTTTGGACTTGGCCTTGTACTTACTGTCGAACTTGTTAACCACACTGGCACTGGGGTTGCCCCGCAGCACTTGGACATCACGTTGTGACGTTTCCGTCGCAATAGCCATCTCCATAGCCCTTTTAAATGTTAAGCCGTCGCCTTCCGCCAACAACTTAGTTTGTAGGGCCTGGTCCCTCACCCCAGCTATGAGCTGTTCCAACAGATTTTCGTCTAGGTCAGGAAATGCACAATGCTCGCTAAGCTTTCTCAGATTAGCGAGGAATTCCACGATCTGTTCGGATGGGCCTTGAATTCGTTTTCGAAACTTGAAACGCTGCATTCTTTTACTAGGCTTAGGGCAGTACCTCTCACCTAATAACGACAAAGCTTCCTCGAGGGTCAAGTCAGCTACATTTGTAGGCGCCGCCAAACTTCTCAGCACTCGAAATGTCTCCGAACCCACCACACAAAGAAGCAGGTTCTTCCTTTTATCTTCTGGAACTTCGAATGTTAAGAATGCGATGTTTAAGCGGTCGGCATACACGTCCCAGGATTCCTCAGAAGGCGAGAATGGTCCCACAGCATTTACCACGCCGCTGGCTAGGCCTAAGCCACGGGAATTCGTACTATTCTCTGACATCCTGTCCGTCCTCGTCGCCAATTGTTATGTATGCAATAATAAGACGGTATGCATTAGGATACTATGTTTAATAAGTATAACTGTTCACGATACACTGTTTCATGGTAATACTAGTTGTTATGAAAACGTTTGTAACCGATCAACCATCCGAGGCAGCCACCTTGCGCGTCCTCTCGGCGTGCCCCCCACAGTGGCGCTACCTCTCGGTAGAATCCCAAGGGCGCTAGTTTCAAATGCCGTAAACACCACAGGGTAAGATTTACCAGTGGCATCCGCTGTGAAGTTTTTAGTGGGGGGGTGCATAGGGCAAGTTTTGCATCTGGGTTTTTGGCACGGGTAGGATCCTGATGGGAGGAATTGCTTGACGCTGTCCAACTTCAGGTCAGGTCGTCAGTATTTATTTATTTGTCTTAACTAATCTATATGTGTCTCAAAGCGACGTATCTACTTTCTCAGGTGAGCTGTCGTCCTTCTGTACCTTTCCCCTCACTAGCACATGTTTATCTTGTTCTGAGTTCCAATTAACTCAGCCATTTTGGCCTCTCCAAGTATACACTATCCCTATATATATATATATATATATACAGAGAGAGAGAGAGAGAGAGAGAGAGAGAGAGAGAGAGAGAGAGAGAGAGAGAGAGAGAGAGAGAGAGAGAGAGAGAGAGAGAGAGTGAGAGAGAGAGAGAGAGTGAGTGAGTACATAGAGTATAGAGTCGTGTATATGTATATATATATATATATATATATGTTGAGACGTAAATTTTCGTAGACAAACTGAGATGTTGGAGAGGGTTTTTGGGTATTAGTCCACGTTTTGTGAGGAGGTTGTTTTTTCACATACCTTTTTTCACAACGTTTCGCCGACAAATGTTGCGGCATCATCAGGTGACAGGTCCGGGTCGCGTGTGTTGTCGTCGCGAACGCCTGGGCTCGACTGTACCGAGAGTGTTGCAATCCTTGTGCACGTCATGCACCGCACCGATCACAGCGCTCGGTGGAGACTGCCTGGCGGTGCAAGCGGTAACTAGTTGCAGTGGCGCACTGCTCGTGCACAATCTTGCTCTGCTCCTGGTCAAGGGAGGAGAGATGACGTTGTTGTTGTCACCCTGGTTTGAGACACCCGGAGCCCTTGAAGCGAGTGTCTCATCCCTATGCGGCAAGCGGTGCGTCGTGTCAGAGTTGTTGTCACTTGTCATGTGTTCACCGCTGATGTTAGGTTCCTCTTCCATGTCCTTGATTTGTAAGGCGGTTAAAACCGGAGACCATGTATAGCCGAGAGGCTGCGGCTATCATTTTGTTTATTCATACAGTAGGGTCTCTTCTCGATTTCAATCGCCTCTCTGACGATTCTAGGGTTAAGGCGTTCGATGCCTGCCAACACCCTAGCGTTGTCGAAGTCAATGACGTGATTAGATCGCAGTGTGTGCTGTGCCAGCGCCGAGGCTTTGTCTCCCTTGTTGACTGCTAGTTTGTGTTCTCTAAGGCGTGACGATATTCTGCGCCCGGTCTGCCCTACGTAGGTAGAGTTGCAACCCCCACACGGAACCTCGTACACTCCGTGGGTTTCCAAGGGTATATGGTCTTTGGCTTTTCTCAACATCGTGTTGATTTTTCTGTCGGTGTTGAAAATAGTTCTTATGCCCTCTTTTTTTAGCAACCGCCCTATACGGTCAGTGGTGCCCTTGACATAGGGCAGCATGGCCGTAGCGACTGGTTTTTCCGACTCATTCTTAGTATCGCGGTCAGGAACGTGGCTGAACGCTTTGGCAATACACCTGTTAGAAAAACCATTGAATTGTAAAGCGTTGCGTACTATGGCCATTTCTTCCTTAGTACTTTCCTCGTCCGCCAGCCTTCTAGATCTGATAGCTAACGTTTTAGCTAGTGCGTCAAGTTGCGCTGGATGATGATGGGATGCAGCATTAAGATACCTGTCTGTGTGGGTTGGCTTCCTATATACTGTGTGCCCAAGGCTGCCGTCGGCTCGTTTAATTATTAGTACGTCCAGGAAGGCAATTTTCCCCTTTTCCTCCACCTCCATAGTGAATTTAATCTTGGGATGTTGGTTATTCAGGTGGATGAGGAAACTGTCCAGTTCTTCTCTGCTATATGGCCATATGGCAAACGTGTCATCCACATATCTGACCCATACACTGGGCTTTAAGGGGGCTGTAGCTAGTGCTTTGGTTTCTAAGTCCACCATAAACAAATTGGCCACTACGGGGGATAGGGGTGACCCCATGGGTGCCCCCTCTATTTGCTTGTAGATGGTATTATCATATGTAAAATATGTGTTCGTTAGACAGTGTTCAGCGAGATCCATCAGGTGCGCGGGTGGTTTGTACTGCTCCTTAATAATGGTAAGGGACTCCTTAATCGGCACTTGGGTAAACAAAGATACCACGTCAAAACTTACTAAAATGTGGTTGGATGGAACATGTAATTTTTCAATACATTGTATAAAATGAGTGGCATTTTTTATGTAAGACATTGCATCTTCGGTGTGGGGTTGCAAACGTTGAGCCACGTATTTAGCTAGCGCTTGGGTGGGGGATCCTATAGCACTGACAATCGGTCTAAGGGGCACCCCCTCCTTATGTATTTTGGCGCTGGCACAGCACACACTGCGATCTAATCACGTCATTGACTTCGACAACGCTAGGGTGTTGGCAGGCACCGAACGCCTTAACCCTAGAATCGTCAGAGAGGCGATTGAAATCGAGAAGAGACCCTACTGTATGAATAAACAAAATGATAGCCGCAGCCTCTCGGCTACATGGTCTCCGGTTTTAACCGCCTTACAAATCAAGGACATGGAAGAGGAACCTAACATCAGCGGTGAACACATGACAAGTGACAACAACTCTGACACGACGCACCGCTTGCCGCATAGGGATGAGACACTCGCTTCAAGGGCTCCGGGTGTCTCAAACCAGGGTGACAACAACAACGTCATCTCTCCTCCCTTGACCAGGAGCAGAGCAAGATTGTGCACGAGCAGTGCGCCACTGCAACTAGTTACCGCTTGCACCGCCAGGCAGTCTCCACCGAGCGCTGTGATCGGTGCGGTGCATGACGTGCACAAGGATTGCAACACTCTCGGTACAGTCGAGCCCAGGCGTTCGCGACGACAACACACGCGACCCGGACCTGTCACCTGATGATGCCGCAACATTTGTCGGCGAAACGTTGTGAAAAAAGGTATGTGAAAAAACAACCTCCTCACAAAACGTGGACTAATACCCAAAAACCCTCTCCAACATATATATATATATATATATTTATATATATACTGGATTAAAGAGAGGCCAAAAGGCTGCTAATATGATAGGTAGACCCAGCCAGTTTAGTTCATAGGTTAGGTTCGTTAGTTAGTAGTCATCGTACTCCCGAGTGATCAAGGTCTTGTACCGAAACGTCTCGGAAAACTTGTGTTGTCCATTATATATGTTGTCTTTTATCTCTATACTACAACGGTCTACAATTCAGGTTAGCTGTTGGGGTCTATCCTTCTACCTATCATATATATGTATTTATTTCATTAATCAACACTTGAACACACCACATGGTTATTGTTTCAGGTATTTGAACCACATCTTCTCATTGAAGCTACGTCACGAGTGCAACCCTACTCAATGCAACAACATCTTACACTGGCTAACTCGAGGCGTCAGCCTGACTACAAGTCTAAATAAAAGTATTTCTACCGACGTTCTGCCCGTCAACAACATTAAAGCCTTTCCCATCAGGATAGAACCCGTCAACAACTCGAGTGTGTACGTTATTTATCGCACGGAAATCACCATGAACGACCCGCCCAGAGTCGATCCTCGAGCGCTTCCAAAGGCAAACGATGCTTTCGTCTTGATAGATCAGAGCTATGTAGAACCACGCAAGATGCCGCCCCTACCGGCAAGAGAAAAAGACTTGGAACTGTTGCGCATGCTCGAAAACATTGTCTACCAGATGAAGCCTAGCTCGGCTCTGTTTAGTGAGGTACTCTACGTACGAAGTACCAAGTTTTGTCACACTGAAGCAAAGGAGGCACTCGTTGATGGCAGCACTTCGGAAATCAATTGGCCGACAACGGAGTTGGGAATGAAGTCGACTTCGCTGGAGTTGTGCGTCACAGAAGACAACATCCCGCAAGTACGGGAGTGTATCGGGGATTTTTCTATCGGAGCTTTCTGGACGTCTCCTGAACATGTTTTTGAGGTATGTATTCTTTTACAATTTTACAACGGGTTTCTTAATAATTTATTTAAAGCTTTTCTACTTTTAAGTTTTTCATTATACCATACTATGTAGATCACATTGGAACTAAGATCACAGGTAAATAGTTCTGTATTCACTTTGACAATATATATATAATAGTCTAATAGATAACTCTTTTTTAAGGAGAAAGAGTACAATATTAATAGCAATAATTAATTATACATGATAATGATAGATAAAATGGCTCGTTGGTCCAGTGGTTAGCATCCCTGCTTCCAATGCAGAAGGTCCCGGGTTCAAATCCCACTTCAGGCAGAAGTTTTTTAACTTCTAATGTGGATTCAATTCCATTACTTCTTGGTTTAGGAATAAGTAAACGGTGACTTTGGAGCCGTCCTAGCAACGAAGCACTCATAAATTCAAAACTGTTCTGAATCGGCCTTGTTGATTCTGGCATTTGTCCGCAGGTGTTCGCACTGTCCAATCACTGGTTCATATGTTTCTTATTTGAAATATCGATCTTTGATTGGTTATCGCTCACTCGTCGATGGTGTTCGAAGCCTACAGGGTTGGTTTAGTTACTTTAAATTAAAGTCCCCCACTGCAAATCAGTTTAGTTACTGAGTGGGTAGACTCAAAATGTGAATTTATTTATTATTTAAATAGAAATGAAATAAATAAACATGTTCCAGTGGAGGAAAGATACAAAAATAAAAATTGTCCTTGAAAATACTAAATATAGACAGGTTGCACTAGAAACATGCTATGAAATAAACCTGAGACGTGTCGGCCAACTTGATTTAGAATTACTGAATTATTCATTTATTTTATTTACATTGTTTGGCAGCAAAAGGATTTGCCATACCTACATAATTATGAATGATTTCAATACTGGGTAGCATTGTCGCATTGTATTTACTGTTGCGTTTGATTTGATTCCTCACAGTGTCAGACAACGACAGGAAGAACAAAGAAGCTTCATGAACTATCCACGGCGTCGGAGGTTACGGCCATCTTGGAAACGTTAACGACAGAGCTATCATCGCAGACTGATAGAGGAGCAGTGTCGATATTCTCGCCCGCTGAAATCAAATACGTTGCGGATTTCTTGTTCAGTATTAACCCTCAGTCTCTGCTCACTACCGACTTGTCGCTGGTAGCCAATATCACCAGCGCAATTATGTTGATACCTGACCTAGAAAAAAAGTCTAAAATAAAAACTGTAGATAACTTGAAAGTTGCCCAAGAGAAAAGTAACTCGAGCAACACCATATTGGAATCGTTGGACCGAATTCTGAATGATGTTAAACTGATTAAGGGACCTGAATTGATTGTGACAAGAAAATTTGTCACGTTGGCTTTGGATTTATCATCAAATGTAGAAGAAATCATAGGATTAGCAGCTCTAAAGAACCCGGACCCAACACAAACTTTTTTCAGGAAACAGGTAAGAGCAGAGATTTTAATATCCTAACACAGTGTTGTGTGAATAGTATTAATTAAATTAAATAAAAATGAATGTGTATTAATAGTCTACCCACTCAGTTACAAGAACTCATTTTCAGTGGGAGACATTTTAGCCTATACAATTTGCTATGTGCTTTGTTGATATGCCGGCTCTCAAATCACCATTTACATGTACACCATAGATTGAAGTTTGAAGTCAAGTTCCAATGTTAAAAACCCCAGTCCAAACCGGAAATCAAACCCAGGACCTTCTGCATTGAAAGCTGGGATAAGCCCATGCACTAGATCTGATTGGCTATTCATATTTCGTTATGTATTTGTTATTTCAGGACATAGTTCCGCTAACGCCGAGCCATAACGTAGACATGTTGCTTGACATGGATATCGCTGTGGCCGTGTTAATTCCTCAAGAATTATTCAACTACAAAGGCAGAGAATCACACAGACTAGTCATCAATCTTTTTCACGATGATTCTCTGTTTGGCTCGACTCAAACGATTGGCAGACCGAAGCACGTGTTGAGTGTTACCCTGGATGGAAAGAAACACCGTGACCTGAACCCTCCACTGATACTGATGTTTGATGCTGAACATCGCAGAAATGTTCACAACGTCAGTGTCGGTACCAATCTGTCTCGTAAGTGATTCAGTCTTATGGCCGGTTCTCATACTTTTACGTTGGATGCTAACGTCGGTCGTTGGGCCAATCGCCATTTACGTCAGGGCCAGCGTTGGCATAAAGGGCTACGATTGGCCAACGTCTGATGTAAGTGCATGAGAACTGGGCATTAGGCATTGATTGTACAAAACAAACGCAGTCCATAGATATAACGTTATTAACCATTCATGTGTTGGATTTTTACATCCATACAGGATGTGTATGTTACATAAAGCCTTAAGTAAATGTAATTGAACATTTTACATGGAAAATATATTTTTTTAAGATAAACATGCAGATAAATATTGATGTTCAGGAACTCTGGATAATGGGGAACATAATTTTTTCATTGTAGTACTGGTAATACTTGGTTGCCGATTTAGTGGGAACCACCTCTTAAAACATAAAAGCTTATAGCCAAAACATCAGTATGTTGCTCCCTCCAAAGCAGCTTGCAGGCCTCATTAACTTGCACAATTAATTATTTTCTATTTACATATTTTAATTTTATTTACTGAAACACCAGCAGAACCTACATGCAAAGATGTATACTTGTCTCCTAATTGCAGTTTCCATGAACTAGTGTGTTTCTGTTGCAGGACACAATTCTTCCTGCGTCTTCTGGGACTTCCTGTCCAACGCCGGTGAAGGGAGCTGGTCAGGCTCTGGCTGCGCTCTCGCTAAGTCCGTCAACCGGTCTCAGACCTTGCACAAAGACGTTTGCGTGTGCACTCACCTAACGCATTTTGGCGAGCTCTTGAGAGAATCTCCGTATAGTTACTGTTATGTATTGCTAGTTATCACATTCAAATAGTGCGCCTTATCTTAATGCTCATGTATGCACTCTGGTGGCGGGGATAATAAACGTTGTCTTGTAATGGCGTCCAGCTAAATGTGTCGTTGTATTTCGTCCCTCCGATTATCCTTGCAGAAATAGTCATGTGTGTGTAAAAACATAACAGTTTGGCGACGAGTAGTCTTTAAAAAACCCACAGTGCTCGTGAATACATTTTTGTCCGTCGGCGAGGTTCAATGTCAGTACTCAGTTGTGTCCAGTGAAATGATGCAACAGGTAGGCCCAAGCCACGGGGGCGTCATCGCGTCGGTTCGAGATTGTTCCAAGGGCAGTAACCTTAGGCCTAGCCTGTCCGATCGTGTTTCGGCCTAGGACCAAGTACAAGTTATACCGTCTTGGAAAGTGTCTGTCTGAGGTTGTCTGTCTACATTGTCCAGTGCCAAGATGGGTTTTATCGGAAAAGTTGACGAGTTCGATCCCCAGTTGGAAGATTTTCAGTCATACGCGGAACGCCTAGAAGAGTTTTTCAAGGCAAACGAAGTTTCCACTGAGGTAAAGAAAGCTTCTATATTTTTAACGCTTATGGGAGCTAAACTCTATTCGACGTTAAAGTCCATTTTAAGTCCAGATACCCCCCAAGGGAAGTCGTACACGGCACTAGTGTCCGCTCTACAGGCACATTTTGCGCCAGCCAAGTCTGTCATTGCTGAGGTTTTCAAATTCGGAAAGCGCAACCAATTGGAGGGCGAATCAGTCGACAACTACATAGTTGAATTAAAGCGTCTCGCCATCACTTGCAATTTCGGTTCCTATCTTGATCGGGCACTCCGTGATAGATTTGTGTGTGGGATCAAGGACGAGGAAACTCAGCGACAGCTATTGAACTGTGAGGATGAGCTATCTTTTGAAAAAGCATGCAAAATCGCTCGCGGTTTAGAACTGGCAATGAGTCATGCCAAGCTCCTTCACCCTAGTCAGGAGGAGGTAAAGAAAGTGTCTAAGAGCCGTGGACAGTATTCCAAGGGAGAAAAGTCCCGCTCCAAGCAAGGAAAAGCCAAAGCTAAGGAGACGAAGTCGGCCCAGTCGCGATCCAACTCGAGTAAGGAAGAGTCCAGTTCCAAGTCAAATCTTCAATGTCGAAGGTGTGGACGTTTCCATTCGGAGGACAAGTGTCCAGCCAAGGAGTGGACATGTTACAAGTGCAACGCGATTGGTCATACATCACGCATGTGCCACCGTCGAAAGAACGTCAAGAACGTCAAAAATGAATCATGTCAAGATCGGTCTGCAGAGTCGTCAACCACCGAGTGTGAAAGTGACGATTCGTGTGCCATTAAGAATGTCTCTGTTGTGACAAGTCAAAGTGAAAGTGTCAATGTCATGTCAAGTCAAAGTGAAAGTGTCAATGTCATGTCAAGTCAAAGTGAAAGTGTCAATGTTATGTCAAGCGATAATGTCAATGTCGTGTCAAGTCAAAGTGATATTGATGTCAAGTCAAGCGATAGTGTCAATGTCATGTCAAGTCAAAGTGAAAGTGTCAATGTCATGTCAAGTCAAAGTGATGTTGATGTCAAATCAAGTGATAGTAATGTCGAAAATGTCAATATTGTGTCAAAACATAATGTCAAGTGTTCCTCAAACACAGTTGATAAGGTAAGGGAAGAACCGTTGTTGATTCCAGTGTCTGTCAATAATAAGATTGTCAAAATGGAGGTAGACAGTGGTTCTGCAAAATCGATAATCTCAGATGAGATGTATCATGAGTTTTTCTCTGATGTGCCATGTACGCAGTCTGAGTTGAAACTGAAATCAGTTCTTGGTGAAAACCTAAAAATCTATGGTGAGATACAAGTGTCGGTAGCAAACTCTCATAGTTCCAATCAGGTAGTTCATAGTTTACCCTTAATCGTTGCGCAGGTGCACGATTTTACACCCCTGATGGGAAGATCTTGGTTGAATGTTCTATATCCCGATTGGAGGAAACAGTTGTCAGGAAGTTGTACTGCGGTAAATTCTTTGCAATGTCTCGATAGTTTTGAGGATGTTAGTCAGCTTCAGAAGAAGTTTTCAAACGTTTTCAAGGGGAGTGAGGCGTCGTCCATTAAAGAATTTGTGGCTGATGTTGTCCTTAAAGATGATGCAATTCCAATTTTTCATAAAGCGTACAATGTTCCCTATGCCCTGAGAGAAAAGGTTAACGATGAAATTGAGCGGCTAGTGGAAACCGGTACCCTTAGACCTGTCAAACGGAGCGAATGGGCTTCTCCTGTAGTAGTTGTCCCCAAGAAAGATTCGGATAAAATTCGCTTATGTGTTGACTACAAGGTCACGGTGAACAGGTGCATAGACACGGAACATTACCCACTGCCACGCGTGGATGATATTCTGGCCTCACTGGCAAAAGCAAAGGTGTTCACCGTGTTAGACCTTTCAAGTGCTTATCTTCAATTGAAGTTAACAAAACGGTCTCAACACATTCTTACCATCAACACCCATTTGGGCTTGTACCAGTTTACAAGGTTACCTTTTGGAGTAACGAGTGCCCCAGCCATATTCCAATCAGTGATCGATCAGGTGTTAAAGGGCATACCCAATGTCCTCGCTTATTTAGATGATATACTAATTCTGGGAGAGACTTTGGAAGAAAACAAAAGAATCTTGTTGTTAGTTCTCCAAAGGTTGGAAAGGTATTCCATCAGAGTTAACGCTTCTAAATGTCGGTTCTTCAAATCTAGTATCGAATTCCTAGGTCATCTAATTGATCAGTGTGGTATCCATCCCACCCCTGAGAAAATTAGAGCTATTTCGCAAGCCCCTGAACCATCAAATGTCACACAGCTACAGTCTTTTCTAGGGTTGTTAAATTTTTACAACAGATTTTTGCCAAACCTGTCGATGAAAATCAAACCATTACACCGGCTACTGGAAAAGGGTGTAACTTGGCATTGGTCCAAGGATTGTAAAGAAGCTTTTGAGCTTAGCAAGCAATTGCTGCTAGAGAATCAGGTTCTTGTGCCATATGATCCCCAAAAACCCATTGTAGTATCGAGTGATGCTTCACAATATGGAGTAGGCGCTGTCCTGTCGCACCTTGTGGATGGTGAAGAGCGACCTGTAATGTTTGCGTCCTCAACCTTAAACCATGCAGAGCAGGGATATGCACAGGTGGAGAAGGAGGCTTTGAGTATTATCTTCGCTGTCAAGCGTTTCCATAAGTATCTTTATGGGCGTAAGTTCCGTCTAGTAACGGATCACCAGCCTTTAAAGGCGATACTTGGCAGTAAAAAGGGAATTCCAACCCTCGCAGCTGCACGTCTCCAAAGGTGGGCGATTATATTGTCTTCTTACCAGTACGATATTGAGTACAGGAGAGGCAAAGAGCTTTCCTCAGCTGATGCTATGTCCCGCTTACCAATGCAAAGTGACGGCGTAGAAGAGTTCAAAAGTATTTCTTGTCCAGTGAAGTTGATTTGTGAATCTTTAACCTCAACATTCCAGCAGCGTCCCTGTAGTGCAAAAGATATTGCAAATGCTACTAGGCAAGATCCCATGTTGTCCCGTGTGTATACACTCACTCAACAAGGCTGGCCGATGCATGTTGAGATTCCAGGCTTAAAACCCTACTTTATTCGAAGACATGAACTGTCACTAGACGGAAACTGTGTGTTGTGGGGAAATAGGGTAATCATTCCTGTAAAGTTGCGTGATCATGTACTCTCCTTGTTACATGAAAATCACCCTGGTGTGGTTCGATCTAAAATGTTGGCAAGAAGCCATGTGTGGTGGCCGGGCTTAGACGCGGATATTGAACGAAATATATCCGAATGCGAAGCTTGTGTAGTCACTCGTTCCACAAACACAGCTGTCCCTTTGACAAACTGGCCAACACCTGTCAAACACTGGCAGCGAATCCATTTGGATTTTGCTCAAAAGGATAATGTGACGTTTCTAGTGTTAGTTGACAGCTATTCTAAGTGGATTGAAGTATGGATAATGAAGTCAACTAATGCAGCTCAGGTGATAAGTAAGCTTAGGAAGGTGATTTCTGTCTTCGGGTTCCCGGAAACCATTGTCACTGACAATGGTCCACCCTTTACTTCATCAGAATTCAATGATTTTTGTGGAAGGAATGGTATCAGTGTGCTGCATAGTCCGCCTTACCACCCAGCTTCGAACGGTGCTGCAGAACGAGGTGTGCAAACCCTTAAACATGTCCTGAACAAGTTTAATGTAAATGTTGACAAATTTGATCAAGGGCGTGACATGTCACTCCAACATAAAATTGACAATTTCCTATTCAGTTTCAGGAACACCCCTAATACTGCCACAAATCTATCACCTGTAGATATCATGTTAAAGTATAAACCCCGAACCAAGTTGGATATGCTCAAACCCAATCTAAGTGTTACGTTGCAAAAACATAGTACCAACATAATGACCCAGAGCAATGGTTCACATAAACAGATGTATAAACCAACAGAATTTGAGGAAGGTGAACAAGTCCTAGTAAAGTCGGTAGGACCAACTAAGGAAAGAGGATTGAATTGGTTGGTAGGTGAGGTGAAACAGAGAATCAGCTCTGTAACGTACCTAGTGTGGGTGCGGGATAAAATCAGATTGGTACATGCCGATCATCTGAGGCGCTCACAATTACCCTTGGTGGATCAAACACTGAAACCTGGGTTACCCAAGAGTGTACTTAATTCACCCTGTGTTTTTAATAAACCAAGTCCGGTAGGTTCAAGTGTGAATCCGGAGCCGGAAAACACATCTGTGAATCCGAATCTAGTGAGTGAGTCTCCTACGGACACATATGTAAGTCCTACGGAACCGGACATAAGAAGGTCTGGGCGGAACCGCAAGGCTCCTCAAAGATTAGATTTGTAAATATAAAACAAAAAAAAGTAACCTGTGTTTCAAATCTGTAGTAGTCTAGTTATTCATTACATGAAGAAATGTATGTCAACACTCTTTTGAAGGGAAAGGAGTGTTATGTATTGCTAGTTATCACATTCAAATAGTGCGCCTTATCTTAATGCTCATGTATGCACTCTGGTGGCGGGGATAATAAACGTTGTCTTGTAATGGCGTCCAGCTAAATGTGTCGTTGTATTTCGTCCCTCCGATTATCCTTGCAGAAATAGTCATGTGTGTGTAAAAACATAACAGTTACGAAGAAGACGCCTTCCACAAGGTCACCCTCGACTTGATCACGATATGCGGTTGTCTGGCGTCTTTGTGCGGTCTGTTGGGAATTGCGGTCACGTCCATCGTCTTCCCCGAGTGGCGCCGTGGCACGAGCAGAAAGGTTCAGTTGAGCTTGTGCGCTGCCCTCGCGCTGCTCATGCTGTCGTTCTTGGCCCTGACGTTCACCAGAGACACTCCCAAGGACGCGGACTTCATCTCCAGCTATTCTTGTATGGCGACGGGCATCGCAATGCACTACTCCATCATCGCTTCGTTCTGTTGGATGGTCGTGGCCGCGTGGGGTCAATACTTCAGACTAACGAGACCGTTCGCTTCGCTTAATAGGCGTCCACACTTCCTTCTTAAGGCGAGCATGTTTGCTTGGGGGCTTCCTGTAATACCGTGTTTAACTGTTCTCCTCGTCGACTCTCACGTTTACGATCCTCCAAGCTGTTACCCGACGGGGAAATATCTTTACTTCTCTGTGCTTCTACCAGTTGTTTTGGCCGTGTCTGTAAATGCAACAATATTTATTTTGATTATTTGCTCGATTTATAATTGCTGTGGCTTAGGTATGCATTTGGTGCATCTAAGAAACAACCAGTGTGAACGTACCGTTGCACTCAGAAAGTTATTGACTACTGTATTTCTATTTATGCTCTTGGGGTTGTCGTGGGTTTTTGGGGTTTTAAATATGAATTATATATTTTGTGCTTCTGCTAGTTTGCAAGGTTTTGCTGTTTTTGTATTCTTTGTTATTTTGGAAAAAAATACAAGGGAGAAGTGGCTCACGTTTGTTAGTAAACAGAAAGGCGATAAGTTCGCTTTGCACAGCAACAGTGTTTCTGCCGATTTTGTCCGGCGATGGTCTCACGGACATCAGCGAACTCATCGCTCAGCCACCACGAGAATATCAACAATTAGTGACTAAAACAAGCTCAAATATATGTAATATTTCTAACACAAGCACAATGTCACATGGGCATGCATGATTTATGGGAAGACATCTCCAACTTCATAATCAGCCTGAACCAACCAATTCTCTCTCTCGCTCTCTTCTTATCCATTGCAACTCTCATTATCTCTTCTCAATGTACGTGCAATGTTTCTATTTCACTCCTGACTGCACTGGTTAATTTCTGTTTTCTGTAACCTTGCTCACTCTGCTCATCTTTGCTTGTTTATCCAACAGTTTCTTTACAACTAGGAGTGATATTGCACTAAATAGTCATAATATGTTTCCCCTCACTTCTATAGAAATATGTGTACTGTTTCTTAATGATAGGTGCACAATAGAGCACTTAGGCAGCTTACAATGAGTAGATGAAATTTACCTCATTCTCATTCACATTGGATATGTAATGTCTGCAAAACTTTCTTTATAAACATATGACAAGAAACAAACAATAAACATGACATGTTGGTGGCTGACAACTACATCACGTATGTGTATGATACAGTGTAAAAATTGTGATATTTATGTATTATGTAATAACGTCTATGATATGTAGGGAAATATGCAGTACTATGTAAATGTAAAAATATATGTATTTTTATTTTAATCGAAGATGATTCCGTACGTATTATCACGATAATATGATAGGCATATTTAAATTGACAAGCAACAAACTTGGCCACAATTTTAGATATCACCCCTTTATATGTTGAGCCTCTTTTGAAATTGGCTGTTTTTGTACGTGTGCCCTCTTTGGTTTGTAACAGTTGATCTTCTCCGTTTTGGGCTTGGCCTTTTTCTTGCAAATTTTTTTGTTTTTGTTTGGTATTACCATCATCCGAAAATCACCATTTGTTGAAAAGGTTCACACCAGAACCCGCACATGCAAGCCCAAGCCTATACTGGTACCACAGCTGGTACCTTAAAGAATGGGGTCTGGGGACCACCGGAAGTGGATGGAAAATTGTGTGAAATTCTCTTCAGAAGGCCTGGAATATGACTATTAATTCAGAAGGATTTTTGTAGATTGATGTTAGTACTAAATTTAATGAGGGGTACTTGGTATAATCATGGACTTAAGGCTCTTACATTTACTGCACTAGAGCAAGCTGTCAGTCTGGAAACCAAACCCGATCAGTAGCAGGTTACTCTGGTGTGTTCGGCAACTATGTCAAGAGTAACCGGTTTTGTGACCCGATCACCAAAAAAGTGACCTGCCTCGGGAGCAGGGTAAGTTAGGTTTTTGCGGAAAATACAAAGTGATATGAACTTGATGGTGGTGGTAAAGTGGCTGTGATTGATGCATGTGGATATTTTGTCACAAAACCGTGTTTTTTAGTACGCTATTAATAAACTGCATGGAGTAAGTACATCAGGCATTACAAAAAATTAAAAACAATTTGAAGGTTAGGTTTGCACTATGCAAGTGCACGGCATCCATTTGCGAAAAAAAAAACGGCCCGAAAATGCTTTCGTTTACTCGGGTTGAAAACTCTGATCCAGTGAAGTGAAGTCATTTGACATTATACTGATCGGACGGGTTACTCTGGCGGGGTAAACAAAATCGGCTTTAAGTAACTTCGTTACTATAGACCTGAATCACAGTAAATCAACTTACTGAAATAGCCATAGTGTCGTTGTGGGCGTGGGCGTGGGCGGCCATTTTAGCACTTAAGTTTTGGATTTGGACATTGTTCACATTGTTAGATGTGATTGTTGATGGATGTGATTTGTTGATGTTTCATTGCTTAGCAATAAGGGCTAAAATGGCCGATAATATCAAAAAGCAGAAATGAGAATCACAGACGCATTTTCCAACCATGTTGAACGTCCAGATCCTCTTTTATTTCTCTATGGTCTAGATAGTTGTTAGTCCATGGTATAATGATTATGGTATTTTGGCACGACAATCATGCGAGGAGGAGTTATCGCCCCCCCCCCCCCCCCCCCGTATCTGCTACTGATGACATGAGTTCCATATTGATTGTACTACAGAAAGTATATAGCTGATTAAGCACTATAATATCACTATAATAATATATATATAAATTATAAAAATGAAAACCATAAAAGAACCTGTCTTAAAAATTGGAAGAGAGTAGTAATGTAGTGCTTTATTTCCAGTACTGGTAGTACAACAATTTTTCATCTTATAAAGTAATGAGGTTACCTTTTTGTCAGCACCTAACTTTGTGTGCTGTTAGTTTTATGTGATGAAATCCAACCTTATCTGTGTGGCATAGGCAGTTGTGGCTACATTGATGCCTCCCGAACTAATAAGAACTTATAAAGTATTATTAAACATCTTTTTTTTTTTATTTTTAAAGAAAATGTGAAATAAGTACCACTCTACGAATCCTATTTATCACAACATCACATATTTCAGGAATCCTTTTCTGCTAATGTTACGATGGTCGTACGTTCGTTAAGCCAAATTGTCAACAGCTGCAACTAAATAGGCCTACAAGGGCCCGGACTCGCAAAAAGTCTGGCCTAACTTTAGGACCACTAGATTATGGCAAGTCATGGACTGATACAGACCTGCACATACCCTCGAATTGACGTCGCTAACGTCGCTAAGAAACCCTAGTAAATAACATAGGCCCTGTCTGAGTTTCTGGGGTGGTCTTATCTTTTTTCAAAGATGGTGGCAATTAATTCGTCTATAACTTCAAAGTGTGAACGTCATAAATTGATAACGTTTACTTACCTTGACATACACGTGTGTCTGTTTTAAAAGTGTGGACTACTATTTGCTTTGCTAGTAGGCCTACTATGGATTTATAATAGAATAGCACATACGGGGTTGTCTACACCTACACCATCCTACACCGCACCTTGTTGCTATGGATTTGTTTCGTTGATGGGAAATAACATGCAAACAACTGTTACCTTGGTAACAATGGGCGCCCCTAGGTGTAGGGGCCGACTACGGCCCCCGGCCATGATCGCATTTTTCAAATTTCGTGCCATTGACGGCGCTGCCTTCTCTACAGTGCACGATATTTGTATGGCGAGGGGCTACAAACATGGTCGTTGGCTCATGGTTGGCTGTTTGACGTTTCGTGAAAGAAGTATTAAAGTCGTGTCTTCGGTTCTATGTTACAGTTGTTTTAAACTAGGCCTATTTATTTAATGTGATTTTACGAGTGAATTTGATGGTATTGTGTACAGGAATAGACATATCCCTATTTAATTACCTAGAACCGAAACCTCTTTGTAAAACAAAGTTAGGTTATGTTGTCTTTACAGCATCACTTGACAGGTAGGCCTAGGGCCTATGTTGCTCTGGCTCCTAACCTACCCTTTTAATGTAAAAAGTGGGCTTACATACAAGAAGATGAGCTAATGCTTGCGACTGTTTCATTATAATGTTTAACAACATGTGTGGACCGAATAACAAAGAGCACAATTGGAATGAAATTGATAGGCCTAGACCAACGTTGGCAACCGAGACAAGTGGTTACTTCTCTGACCAGTTAGAATCTGTGCCTACTCCACATTTTAACCATGAACATTTTGAATCATATAGCAATGTGTTGTACAGTCATAATTACATAAATGATTCACCAAACAATCTTCAAGGTGGCAATAGGCCTAGTGCATGGCAATACATGAAACCAAGACCTACTGGTTCCAATAATTATTTATGTAGGTCTAAACCTGCTAACAGAGAAGATGGAGAAATCTCCAGTCCTAGGCCTATGCTTAGGCCTACTACTGAAATGCATATCGATTCTAGTGACATTAACAAGTCTTATATTGAAAGTGACATTACTCCTTGTCATCGTTCTGAACAAAACATTAGGTCTACTAGGCCTCAATACACTGATGACAGAGGTAATTGTCATCAAATCTCTAAATCTGATGGTACCACGGATATGGTTGCTCTTTCATCAACACTTTTAAATTGTGAGCCGTGCGTGATTGGAGAAAAATGGGTAAAATGTGACAATAACGTCAACACAGGCCATGAAAAGACAATACCAGTAGAGCTTGGACCTGTATTGGAAGGCAATTTAAGTACATGTACAGAAAATGAAGTCATCAAAGACAAATGTAAATATGTCAAAGGCGTTTCTGATGTTCCTGATTCAAGAATTACTGGTAATGGATTGTGTGAAATGAGCAGGTCTGTCACCCAGTATAGACCTACCATTCAAAATGATTCATGTATAAAAACTGTTCAAAAACGGCCCTCAGAAGATGAGTACGAAGAAGATCCATATGGTGAGTCATCAAGTGGGGGTGACAGTGATGAGTCTAGTTTATCTTCAGGTGTGGCAAAAATTAACTGCAGAGATGCAAAACGTGGTGTTAGCATGAACCATGATGAAGAGGACCCTAGTGAAGAAGATGCTTCCAATATTTCATCTGATAATATTGAACAACAAATAGCCAATTTTTATCAATTAATATGTGTGAACTGTGATACTTCTGGCAGTGAGAAACAAACATTTAGTAGCCATAAACTTTTGAGCGAGCATTGTCGTGAGAAGCATGGGAGTGAGGGAGAGATCAAATGTTGTGGGCACTCCATGTGCCTCAAAGAAGAACTTCTAGAACACATGCAAGAACATAAAGTGTTGTTTTGGTACGTATCAGATCAGTACATCAGTACAAATCTGTGCCCTTATTTTTAAATTTCGTTATTTTATTTCACCCTTTCGAAACTTGGTCATAGGCCTATGATCTTATCTCACTTTGAGATGAAATGATTGTAGTAGTGATTCTGAAGCTGCATTCAAAAACTATTTAGCCTACCACCGGAAATACTTACCAGTAATTTAAAGCTCCTTGAGTTTAATATTCTTTTATTTAATAATTTAATTTAAGAGTTTAATAATAGTAGGCTATTTCCTTACCCGGTTCAATCTTCAATTCAATGAAAATCATTTTATCTCATCTTATCGGATACTGTTGGGCTGTAGGCTAATTGCTTGTTAGGCTGGTTAGGAATTATTACCAACACAGCTGGTATTCACAACCTCTTACAATAAGCCTACAATATTTAATTTTAATTTCATACAGTAGATTGTGTACCCTCTGGCAGTAGGCCTACCTAGTTATCTGGGCAAGCTAGGTAATTAATAATAATTTTAGTGTCATAGGTAAGTTACACTCATGATGATCAAATTACCGGTAATCACATTTCACATCATCAAAAGTTAGAACATCATACATAATAGGCCTATTGGTAGGCTAATAATAAGTTGTGATTCTACACGTTCACGATTTCTGAAGAATTCAGCACCTAAGCAGTTTTATCGTAGGTTCTTTAAAGCTACGTGATAGCATTCCATTTAAAGAGTTCAGATAAGTTCATGGATATTGCAAGCCTCGGGAATACAATCTCATTTGCTAACTTATTGATGATTGAGTTTACAACTGCAATTTGCATTCTGTGATACAACCATAAAATGTACACTACCGGTACTGACCAGTTTACATGTTTGTTATTGAACCTATTTTTGACTCTATTTAGTAGGCCTATTATGTAATTCATGTAGGTATGTTTGTTTTGCATTCAGGTGTGCCAAATGTCAAATAACATTTGTCAACAAAACTTTGTGGAAGAAACATATGCATCAGCACGAGCCTAAGTCGGCTGATGTTGGACCGTATTGCTGCCCGCATTGTGAAAAAAAGTTTAGTTCTAAATATGGATTAAGTAACCATCTTAACCTGCATTTACCTGAAGACGAACGACCTTTCAAATGCCGCCACTGCAACAAGGGATTTGGAGCCAAGCATGCCATGTCGAAGCATGAACGAACACATTTGCCAGACGAAGAAAGGCTCAGTTATGTGTGTGATAAGTGTGGAAAACGGTAAAATAAGTTTATTCTATCCAATTAATTAGGCTGTGTTACCTAATTACATCATTTTACATCACCCTCTATAAATCATTGTCTCAAGTAGCACCTCTTCCCCCCCTCCCCCCCATGAAAAAACTAAAAGCCAACGGTAGCAAACAATATTACATGCTGCGTGTTTCAACCAATGTGCCTGCACATGGACCATTTTCAGAGCTGGACAGCATTCATTGTATCAAAACCACATTTTTGTAAAATACCTACAACATTTTACTGATTAACTAGCCAAATATTAATTGAATAGTATGCCTATTAACCCAGTTCAAGGTTTATAATTGCTAGACAAAAATGTTCTAGGTGTAGGCCTACTTGAAATGTATATTTTGATTGTATTCTTTACGCTGTGCGCTTTTATTATTGCGCTTATATTATATTATTTCCCAATAATAAAATTACGTAGACAAATCTATTTTATTGACAGTATTTTTTATAATAGCCTACGATAAAAAAAAAAAAAATGGCTCCAGATTCATTTTCTATCCAAACTAACCTAGGCCTACATTTATTTTAGAGTACTATTTTGTGTAGAAAATGAATACATACAATTTTGTATATTCTGCCCAGATCTGATCATTTGGAGCAATGCCCTACTTTAAGTCAGCTAAAATACATTTATGTGGGCATTGTACATTTTCTCATTTGATAGCAATTTTTGTTTTCACTCTAGATCATATCTCAATGTAGGCCTACACCTAGTGTTCACAGTTTATAGAAATTTTGTTAACATGTTAGAGTTTCTTTCTCCCAGTAACAGATTTCTGCATGGAGTGGAACCTTTACCTATACGATCAGGGATATTAAGAATGTAAATAGTTTTAAAGCAAAAATCATTGACTCTGTCCTAAGTATAAGATGAACTTAATGTAATGTATAGAGATCCTTGTATTTCGCAATGCGCGATAGCGCGAAATCACTAGAAACGTGCAGCAATTGAAATATGTTGGCATGACAGTCGGTTGTGAGTCCAAAAATAGTCTTTTTGAATCGCGAAATAAAACGAAATCCCGTGTATAAGCGAAATAGCATAAGTTTACTGTTAGAAAAACGAAAAAGACTGAAGCTGTTGGATTGACGCGAGATCGCCGAATTTCTGTCAAAAACGTAATTTTCAACATTTTCTGCAGTGACCCTTTCTCCCCTGCCAAACCGGCTTGTAGTTCAGATTTTCCTCGTAGCTTGTGCGTCGACTGCATTCCGCATTCCTAGCGACAGCTTTGTTTTTTTCTTCTTTTCTTTCGCGACAGTGTAGGCATGCCACATACGTTAGAATACTAGATACAAATTAGATTTGGTAAATTAAAATTGAAAAACCGCCAAAAAAAAAATATTAAATTTGAAATAAAATACATTTATTTATATATTTTTTAAAATATATAAATTTGTACATATTGAAACTACATTGTGTACAAATGCCCTATACTCTTTTAAGATTAATATCATTTGACTATTTTATACTTGGACGTAAAATTAGAGAGAAATCCTATTATCAGTTTAGTCGTGAGGAGTGTAAGTTGAGACATGTTTTAGCGGTAAAATGATACTAGCGAATGCTCTAAGTGGAAATAGTACAAACAGGCACCCAAGAACACAAGACATGGTACAGTAGTTGAACTAACATTACGATTGCCACCAGGTTTGGCTATGCTAGTACACTGGATGGCCACCAGAAACACGTCCACCAGAATGAACGTCCGTTCGTATGCCACATCTGTGCCAAAACGTTTCCGATCAAGGGTGCATTGACGTACCACCTCACCACGCACGAGGTGCAAGACCGGATGCAGTGTTCCAACTGCGGCATCTGGTAAGACGCTCCTTCGCCTTGCGTTGTTTTGGTCGCAAAGACGGGTGATCCCACTGCGAAACCTGTTCTTAAACACACTTTCAACTATTGTAACTGTCATGTACCCTCCTAGAAATGATATACTTGGCATACAGAAATCTGCTCTGACATCATTTTTAACATTCATGTTTTCATAGGCAGACCTTATCACTCTGGACATTTTTATCATTTACATTTGATGACGGCATTTTCAAAATACTAATATGTATTCCGCATCACCTGAACCATTTCAACATCAGTAACGAACCGGCAACGTGTAAATTGTGAAGCTCCGAAAACCAAGACAGGTCAAATCTCTTTAAATGTGCTGCTCTAAAGTTATGTATCGACTCCCTGCCCAATTTTATGAGCAGGCCAGAAAAGGAAGCCATTTTCTATTGGATAGTTAGACCAAAGAATGGCTGAAAAAGCCATCTTGGCATAAGAAGGAAAAAATACAGTATATATTATATATAAATAAATAGAATTTTACCCATATTTACACCAAGATTTGTAGGACTTAATTCGTAAATGTGAAATTCCATGTTTTTTTAAGCATGTGTGATGCAATGTCCATTATGCTCAATGTGTCTGGGGGAGAGGGGTGGGGGGGATTATTTGTGTAATACATTACACTGCGGCCAGCCAGCCATCGAGTGCTAGAGGAGTGATGGTAATCCAATGAGAGTAATTCACACCCTGATAGGGGCTACTGTAATGGCTTTAATCCTATTAACCCGCCACCTGTAGGAAGAGCTTGCATGCAGTGCTCCTCTCCCTACCACTGCTTCATTTCTACCTCCCATATTTCCATCAAATGCATTTCTGATCATTGTAGGCTACTTCCTAGCTCTGTACTGTAGTATCTACTTAGTAAGAACTCCGTTTATGCTGCTTTACCACTACACGTGTATTACCAATGAGAATGTCACCTTTGCAGTCTCTTTCATCTGTGACTAATGATTAGAGATACGTGAAAATAGCGTTTTGTGTATAGATGCTACAAAGCGCTATTTTTCAGTATAAACTAAGGTTTTTCTGTTCCTATTTTATTATATTTAACATAGTAATTATACTTTGTTTATGATAAATGCAATTTGGTTGATTTTAATTTTAATAGTATGACATGATTTAAAAATAAAAATTTGAGAAAACTTCATTCTTAAGTTTTTTAATCTTGGCAAAAAAATAGATGCTACAAAACGCTATAAAATGACGATTGAAAATGCTATTTTCACGTATCACTACTAATGATGTATAAATTCCCGGAATTTATTTTTGGGGAATATTCCCCAGAGTCGGGAATTTCAGGAAATTTTTATGTTACGGCTACAAGAATAAATGATAGGTCAAGTAAATACTCCAAGTAAAAACAAGACGTGTCATAAAATGCTTGAAATGATTTCTATTTACACTACCTATGATAGATGGGGGGTAAGCTGACAGTAAATTTCCAATCTAAAAATATGAGTTAGTTTGTTTTATCACAGATTTAAGGGATTTAATGGCGTTTTCCAATGGCCGCACTGGACCGCACTGAGTGCGCCTTCAACGATTAAAACAACAATGCAGAACCATAGGAGTGCGCAATGTCTAACATTAGACCCCGCACGAGGTGGCGCGGTACAACAGGGGTCAGGGCCGAAGCCCCAGCCGGCGAATTTTGTTTCGGTTGATGCATTAACTTTTATAGCACAAAACACGATTTTAGTACGCGATGACGCATCCTAGTGCCATGGGATCTTGTGGCCCGTATAGAGCCATGTTTCGTTTCATATGTTTCGTTCCGATGGCGGTCGAAGTTGACACATTAGCTCCGGCCTGGGCCGTGCGCACGCCTATGTGCACAACAATATAATAGGCACACCAGTGCGCACTGAGTGCAGCCCATTGGAAAACGTCATTAGTGTATAATAAATTATCTGTGGTTTTACACTAATGAAAGGGCCGCTTTCATTTAGGGACCTACTTAGCATTATATAAGCGGACATATTCAGCCATCAAGAGAAAATTGAACTAAATATCAAAACAAATGAGTTGTATATGTAGGCCTAATAATAAGGTTGTACTGTATACACTGTCAGGGAAACACCAGCTTGCAAACCCCCCCAAGAATGCAAGCCCAGCATAACACCCCCCATGACACCCCAGCATAACAACTACAACAGTATCTAGTGGGTTTATTGTAAGCCTAAGCCTACTGCTTATGTATAATGACCTGGGATGAATACATTCATTTGGGGATTGATTTCATTAAAAAAAACATAAATTCCCTACTTTTGGAAATTTATATGGGGTCGGGGAAAATTCCCGTGCCCGGGATTCCCGCCCGTATATCACTATTTGTGACTCCTCTTTTCTCTTCCCTTTCCAAATCTCTTGTATTTCTGTTTATTTCTGTCATATAGCCTACACCAGGGCTGCCATTTTAACGAATCTCATCCGTAATACAGATATTTAGGAATCCATATGGATTCACGGATATCATGCATGTTTTACGGATATGTATTTACTAATTAAAACAAAAATATATTTTATTTTGCAAAAGTTTCAAAAGTTCACACTTTTGAAGCAATGAAGCAATATGTATTTCGATATATTTTTAATGTTGATAAGTTGACACCTTGCGTACCAAACATCGAGAGATCGATAATATGTCGATTCGATTGCCCCATTGCCTTCGAAAAAGCCAACTTTTGAAACTTTTGCGGGAAAAAATGTTGTTAAATTTGAAATTTGCCATATTTACCTGAATCCAAGACTATATTTATTTCCATTTTCTATAGTTAAAATATCGGGGGTCATCTTAAATTTGCGTATTAAGATTATGAATATAAATATGATTTTTTCCAGTTTAGAATTCTTGAAAATAGGGGGTCGTCTTAAATTTGAGGTCGTCTTCTATTCGGGTAAATGTGGTAGTAGTAGTAGTATTAGTTATTTTATTTACCAAAATTTCCAAGGGGTAAGGGTTAAGGGGTAAGATGCAGTGGCATATTTTCGTGGCTTGTGCTCTAAAATGGAGAAGCGACGGACGTTTTTACCCGATCGCGATCACAATAAATTATGTTTGACGGTATAAAACTGAGGGGGAGAGCAAATTAATCAAAGTGGCTTAAAAAGGGATGTAATGTGTGACATACTCTTTTTATAATTCAGTTAAGTTAATTAACTGTAGGCTACATAAATACTTTATTTTTTACATGGTATTACAGGATATTTTCATGTTTTCTACAGGATATATTTTTCATGTTTACTACAGGATACTTTTGCTTGAAAGAGTGGCCGGCAGCCCTGGCTTATACTATATATACATTTTCTTACTCTTATTCTTATTTAATTTAATTTTACGATTTTATGCTATCATTTGTATACAGAATACAGCATAGTTGTATTAATTATAATCCTCCTTTGTAAATGAGTATAACTGAATAGGATATTCATTAAATAAATACATTGTTTAACCAAATCTAGGCTGAAAAACAAGAAGATCCTGCGGATCCACAAGAAGTGTCACCAGGGTAACTTGTACGCATGTCCACACTGCGACAAGGTCTCCAACACACGCAACAACCTGCGCATGCACATGAAGAGGCACAGCGACGCCCGCCCACATCCGTGCCCACTTTGCGCACGGGCATTCAAGACGCCCAGGGACCTCAAGGTAGTCGTCCCATAGATAGAGATGTGCAAAAATGTTTTTTTAAAGTTTGAAAGTTCGCGCCTTAAAATTAAAAATTCGCGATTTTCCGCGATTTACCAAAAAATACAATTTAAATGATGACGAATGATTTAAACGATGGCAATTTCGATGACGACATGAGAAACTAGCTAGGGCGCTTCAACCACGTTGGTCAATTGCGCCGCCTGTGATGATAGGAATTAATGAATATTGTTTATTATTTTGTTGTATTTTATTTTATTGGTTTATTAATTAAAAAGTAAAATTACGAAATGCAAATTTTTTAAAAGTTAGCTAATATCGGAAAAAGTTTGAAATTTCGCAAGCTAATTCGCGTTTAAAGATATAATTGCTAATTTCGCCACTAGATCGCGGAATCAACTAAAATTTCGTGAAAATTCGCGAATTGGAAATTGGTACCATTTAATCACCTTAGGCAACACGCGTACGATTTTTTGTGTTAAACCAAACACTTAGTTTAATAGTATCAGATACAAAAAGTATATTAACGCAAGTCCCAAGTGAAAAAGAAATTTTTAAATAGGTTTAATGTGGTCGCATTTATTGAAGTTTAAACTCGGGGATCTGAAACGCGTACAGGTGGCTGTGACGCAATGATTCTGTAGACGTGGCGTAACAGACCAATCGCTGAGGCGGTGAGCGTACACAGTACAAAACCATGACGTCAAATCCACTCTACATGGCGGCGGCTCGTTTTTCGCGCCCTTTTATTTATCGTTACTAAACCAATTATTTTGAGGCATAGACTGATGCATTTTTCAAAATTCAAAGACACAAAATTATTAAATGAGAGACAAGGTATTTAAAAATCGATTAAAATTTTCATACGCGTGTTCCCTATTCAGGTGGTTCATGTGCAAACTTAATTTGAAGGGATTATAACAATTTTTAAAAAAATCGCGAATTTCGTTCGTACCATTTTTGCGCATCTCTACCCATAGATTATACGCTACCAGTTAATAGCTACTAAGGCTGGGCATTGATGTAAATCGACAACATCGACATCGACGACAAATAATCGATGTCAAATCGCGATGTCGGAATATTTTCGACCTCGACATCGAAACGCAAATAATCGACATCGTTTTTTTTAAATTGATAATTAATCAATTATTAATACAAAAATGTCACCTGTTAAATGTAGAGATGACGACGGTTAAGCATTTCACTAACCGGTTAATCAAACCAGTTTTTAATCAGTTAATAACGGCAACAAAACTCAGTTTTCGTCTGCAACGGGAGATAACTGACCTAGGCCTAGGCTAGGCCTTCTAGGCCTACGCGACAGCCATGCGGGCCGGTCAGCTTATTTTTGTCGTCATAAACACAATTGTGGATATTGATTTCAATTTATTTTAACTCAATATCCGATTGTAGAGGCTTATTCAAGTCGTTTTTCATTAATCCGTTCTTGATTACTTGCTGCGTAGTGAACTGTCAACAGGCGGCGGCTTGCATTCCACTCGCCTGCCGCGTGCCGCCTGCGTCTATCGCTATCTGGCTTCCACTCACGCGTCCTGCGACTAGCGCTTTCTCTCTCTCTCTCTCACGGCGGCCGACAGCAGCCGACACGGCGAACTACTTCGTCGCGTCTCGCTCAGACCATTGTTCTCTCGCTCTTTCTCGTTCGGCCGCATCTGTTCTCACTTGCCTTTTGCTGAGTGCCGGCCTGAATCAAGGGATGGCTCGCATTTTAGTACGCGCGATCAGCAAATATTTGGGGGGTGGGGGGGGGGGGGGGCTTGAGAGTGTGCGGTATCCTTTGATACGGGGCAGTTTGGACTAAAAGCGGCCGTGGACGAATAACTATGCCGCCCCAGCATAGTTGAAAGTTCCCATTTCTCGCGTGAATTGACAATTGATTAGTTATTTAATTAGTTGACGAAAAAATCGATTAAAATAAAAAAAAATCGATGTCGAAAATCGTCACCGACATCGATTATTAATCGATTAATCGATGTCGACGCCCAGCCTTAATAGCTACGCTACTAGCCAATAACTACGCTATTTAGCTTCTTAATGTCAAAAAGATGAAACAAATATTTATGCAGGAATTAACTAAAATATGTAATGAGAAATTACGTTGAAATCAAGTTAAGTCAAGAAGAAATTAAGTAAGAAATTAAGTCAAGACTAAAGCCTCTTTCGTTTACCTCGCCAGAGTAACCCAGTATCAGTAATGTCCCGTCACCAGGTCAGAGTTTTCAACCAGAGTAAACGAAAGCGTTTCGGAGATAGGTTTGTTTGCAAATGGATGCCGTGCATTACATAGCTAAACCTAACCTTCAAATTTTTTTAAATTTTTTTGTAATGCCTGATGTACTTACTTTCTGCATGCAATTCATTAATATTCTACTCAAAAACACGGTTTTGAGCCAAAATATCCACATGCATCACCCACGGCCACAGCACCCACTGTCAAATTCATATAATTTCCTATTTTCTGCCAAAACCTAACTTACCCTGCTCCCGAGGCAGGTCACTTTTTTGGTTATCGGGTCACAAAACCGGGTTACTCTGACATAGTTGCCGAACGCACCGGAGTAACCTGCTACTGATCGGGTTTGGTTTCCGGACTGACACATTGCTCTGGTGAGGTAAACGTAAGCGACTTAAGAAGAACTAAACCAAAAATTAAAATGTAACAAAAAGTTACACAAAACAAAACCAAATTAAAAATTGTGGAAGCAAAGACGTGTGGATGGTAGCTTGTGTGTCAGGTGATGTTGTGTCCGGGGCGGTGTGCATTTACAGAGAAGCTGCGTCGACCCCAAACACTACGACCTTGGCAGGCCATGCTGTTCAGCGACGTGCTGGCCATTTGAGACTCGTTGGGGAAGGCTCGCGCACTCTCAGCTTTATGTGGAACTCTTGCAAGAAAGTTGCAGATTGTCGCATGTTGTTGCTGTTCCAAAATATGATGTCATCACGAGTCCAAATGTTTAGCATTCCGAATTCTTCAACTGCAGCGCTTAATTCGCGTTTAAATCCAAAGTGGCTGAACTCTGGCGGACAAATCGAGAACCAGTACAGCCGGGATAGGTTACTTCTCTTGGCTGATTCGCATACAAAATGTTTCTGTTGCTTTGCTCCACTTATCCAGTTCTTCTTGTACTTCTTTATCTTTTAATATCTTGCCACATACGACTATATCATCTACATATATCATTGTTCTTGTAATTAAATAAAAAAAAACAAAAAAAAACAGAGTTTTTGGGTAATAGAACACGTACCTGTACTCGACTGGGTCGGGCTGGTAACGGGTTCGTACCCGTCGTTATCCCTAGGGAAAAGAAGGTGTGTATTAACTTATTAAGTTAACCCAAATTCAGTTGCCCCAGTGAAAGCTGACGGACATAGTTGCATGGTATTGTTGTATGCTTGTGATTTACCACAGAACCATTTCACCTTAATTTTAATCTTGTAACGGGGAATGCACAGTAGTTCAACAGGGCCCTGATGTAACGCGTCTGATTTCAGACCCACATGGTTCAGCACACTGGCCAGAAACCCTACAGCTGTCCGTACTGTCCCAAGGCATTTGCCAGTCCGAGCAACTTCTACGCCCACCGAAAGATGAAACACAAAATGGCCACTCCTGCATTGGAAGACACGCCATCAACCATATCAAACTTGCAAAGTTATTAGCATGGTATTTTCAAACCTTCTATTTAATTTTAACCTAGAAAATACTCATAAGGTTTCCGTACCTGTTATGGTATCAGCTCATCTTCTGCTCAAACAAATACATAATATCATCTCATTCTTTATATACCGGTGCATAGTTTTACACGTTGTTAATTGCTAGTATATTTTAAGCCATCAATAATGATTGTTCTACCTGACAGCCTAGTTTTAATGAAGAATAGTTAAGCACATAATAATTATTTCATGAGGACTATTGTTTATTGCTAGTATATTTTAAGCCATCAATAATGATTGCTCTACCTGACAGCCTAGTTTTAATCAAGAATAGTTAAGCACATAATAATTATTTCATGAGGACTATTGTTTATTGCTAGTATATTTTAATTTAAGCCATCAATAATGATTGCTCTACCTGACAGCCTAGTTTTAATCAAGAATAGTTGCACGTAATAATTTAATAATTATTAATTATGTCATGAGGATTGGGAGGATGCTGTATCCTGTCTATATAGCGATTATGTCTAGTGTAGGTGTGAGAATGCTAGCTCTAGAATACAATCAAAGAAATTGAGAAAATTTGTAACAAAATTTGTGTGTGTGTATTTGTAAATTTCAATGTTACTTTACACAACACGTTTGTGTGAGTTTATTAAAATCTGTCCAAACAAAGCTATTAGACATAATTAATAACTTAAAAATGAAAATAAATGTGAAATACGAAGACCGTGCGTAATATGCGTACTAGGACACACGGAACACTTTCGTGCTTCAAATGACTAAAACGCGAGAGATCATTCAAAGTTCAAACTACCCTCATCAAAGATATGTGTGTACTAGCCACAACCCGACTTTACTGCGTACAACAGGTGAGGGGGGGGTGGGGAAGCAACCCAAACACTGGACAAATCACTACGACGCCGCAGCAATTATGATTTGTTTGACATAGAAAATGACGTGTAACGGGTACCCGTTGACATCACTCGTTTGAAGGTAAACTATTGCAATATAATCTTTTTTGTGAGTTTCTCAGTAAATAGATTTATGTATTGTATTTGTCTACTGTACCCACTCAGTTTCCAAACTGATTTTCATTGAGATACATTTTTCTTCTATTTGCTATGACTATGAGCCTTGTTGCCATTAGCTCCGAAGTCACCTAGTACGCATAGGCATAGTATAATATTGTCTTAGATAAAGTCGACCCCAGTCCAAAACCAGAGAATAGGCCATAGAAACCATTAATAACTATGTAAACTAAAATATTATCAAGAAAGTGTATTATTTGCAAACCAGTCAATGTTCTTAACTAGGTACTCAATGTCCCAAAACATGTACTACTAACAAATTATTACTATTGTATTGTTTTAGTAGCTTAAACTGTTACGTTTGAAAGTGTTTTTCAATTGAAGTAAGGAATGCATACTGATCATAATAAAAGAACTGGGGCCAGATTCACAAGAGGTCTTAACTTAGGACAGGTCCTAAGTCCTGCTGTACCGTATGTGCTATTATAAATCCATGATAAGCCTTCCACACAGCCCAATAGACAACACGCATATGATTTTGTTTGTTAAACCAAACACTTAGTTTAATAGTATCAGATACAAAAAGTATATTAATGCAAGTCCTAAGTAAAAAATAAATTTTTAAATAGGTTTATTGTGGTCGCATTTATTGAAGTTTAAACTCGGGGATCTGAAACGCGTACAGGTGGCTGTGACGCAATGATTCAGTAGACGTGGCGTAACAGATCAATCGCTGAGGCGGTGAGCGTACAGAGTACAAAACCATGACGTCAAATACACTACATGGCGGCGGCTCGTTTTTCGCGCCCTTTTATTTATCGTTACTAAACCAATTATTTTGAGGCATAGACTGATACGTTTTTCAAAATTCAAAGACACAAGATTATTAAATGAGAGACAAGGTATATTTAAAAATCGATTAAAATTTTCATACGCGTGTTCCCTATTGATAGCTACTTTTGTGGAAATCACAGTGAACTTGAAATATTGCAAGGCGGTGTTTTAAAGTTTAGTGTTTTGTTTTCTAATACCTCCATATTCTAAAAACAGAGAAGTGTGTATGTCAAGGTAAGTAAACGATATTTATTTATGTTCACACTTCGAAGTCATAGACGTATTGCCACCATCTTTGAAGAAAGATAAGACCAACTCTGACAGGGCTTAAATTTTGGTCCCAAGTGTTTGTTATTTACTAGGGTTTCTTAGTAACGTCGAGAAGAGGCTATGTGCAGGTCCGTATCAGCCAATGGCGTAGTGGTCCTAAAGTTAGACCAGGCCTAAGTTAAGACTTTTTTTGAATCCGGGCCCTGGTCCAGAATAACTGTCCCAGTAGCATATTTCACCAAAATCAATACAGTAGTTGGATGCTTCTTTCATATTGAAAGCAATAATCAGATGATTAATTATTATTATATTAGTGAAATTAGTGATTAGGGATTATTAGTGAAACACTCCCTTTAGTAGAACTATTTCAGTGAAAAACAGAAATAAAAAAATCCAAGCTAAGCTGGGAATAGAACACGCCAGATAAGCAGATGTAACAGACACAGGTAGCAAGTCCACCAAGCTAGGAACCATGACATACAATGGAGTTTGAAGAGTAGAAGTAGGCCTATACATCTCCACTTGCGTTGATGTCTGTTGCACCTTTTCAGTTGTTGACTTGCGTAGTAGGCCTATACTCTTCTTTCTTGTTAATTGGTATTTTTTTACCAACATTATTAACAAGTTCATTATGATGTAATTGTAATTGTAATTGTAATTTATTTGCAGCTTTTTTATTACACTGTGATGGTACAATACCATCGTAACATTAGCCTTGTCGATATATAATACAAAATAACATAACATGTTCAATTGACTTACAAGCTAACAAACTAAATGACACAGTAGTCTGACAGATTTACATTTAGGAGCACATTATAGTACATATGTACTTACAACAACTTAAGTTTGCTACATGATAAAATAGAATAAATAGCATGCTCTTTCTTATGTTTTACAAGTATATTTACAGATTTACCCAGGTAGTTCTGTATATGATTACGATTGCTATGATTACGATAGCTATTTATTGTAAAAGTCCTCTATGTTGTACAGGCACTTTTCTAGCAGATGGCGGTGGAGTTTTGTTCGAAAAAGTGAAACGTCTGAAATGGCTTTGATGTCTTCCGGCAGATAGTTAAATAGTTTTTTTCCTGCCTGACTTGGGGCCTTATCCCCAAGCTTTAATCTACCTGTAGATCTAAATAAATTTTCCTTTGTCCGAGTGTTATAATTGTGTTGATCAGCATTCTTTAAACTTGTGTGGAAGTGGTGTTCTTTCATGAAAAGTATGGTTCTATATATGTATTTGGCCGGTACCGTAAGAATTTCTAATGTCTTAAAATGTGTTTTACAGGATTGTGTTCTTTTTAACCCAACTATGCATCGTATTGCTCGTTTTTGCAGCTTAAAAATGTGATTTGTATTTTTTTTACTGCTATTTCCCCATAGGATAATACCGTAATTAATGTGAGATTCTATTAGTGCATAGTAGGCAGTCTTCAGAAGGTTTATGTTAGAGTATTGTTTTAGTTGCCTCAACACATATATACCGGAGCATATTTTACCGCCTACATACTCAACGTGTTCGTTCCAGGAAAGATTTTCATCTACTATTATTCCCAAAATCTTCGCCCTCCTCACTATTTCTAGTCTATTCTCTCCGATAAAAACGTCCATCTCCTTGTCTATTTTCCCACTGGTGTTAAATATCATAATATTTGTCTTTTTTTCGTTGATCGTGAGGCAGTTATTTGCAAATTGTTGTACCGTATTATTTGTTTCTATAAATGCATCTACTTCTAGGTCCTGAATATTCTTATTAGCTAACGTTAAAGTGGAGTCATCCGCGAATAGGAGAAGCTGCCCTTTTGATATATTCTCGGGGATGTTGTTGATATACATATTAAAAAATAAAGGCCCATTCACCGAGCCTTGTGGGACCCCGTGTTTTACTAACTGCATGTTTGATTTATAGGTTGTCCCCTGCCCTTGTCCATCCCTATACTCTATTTCAACATATTGTCTTCTACCACTGAGGTATGATCTTACCCAATCTAATGCTGTTCCCCCAATGCCATAGCACTCCAACTTTTTCATCAAGATATTGTGGTCAACACAATCGAATGCCTTCGTTAGATCCATAAACACAGCCATTGGTATGTTGCCCTTATCTATATTATCAATTATGTTATCTATGAAACTAGCCATGGCGGTTTCTGTCGACTTGTTTCGCCGAAAACCATGCTGCTGGTTTGATACCAAGTTCCTCGATTCCAGAAAGTTTACTACTCTTTTATTGAACGCTATTTCAAATATTTTGGAGAAGGTTGGTAGAACTGACACCGGCCTGTAGTTTCCTATATCTGTTGGATCTCCTTGCTTTGGTATAGGAATGACCCTGGCAATTTTGAGTTTATCGGGGAATTCACCCACCATAAATGAAAAGTTTATCAAGTATGTAAGAGGTGTTAATATTTGGTGGGCACATTTTTTGATAAGACATGGTGGTATATCATCATACCCACATGATCTTGTGTTCTTCATTTGTGAAATAATTTTGCTTACCTCATGATTATTAGTAAAATATAAGAGCATTTCATGGTTTATTCTCTTTGGGAGGTTGCTTTTGGCTTCATTTGCCTTTCTGACTTCGGCACTGCATATTTTTTCAGCCACTGAAGTGAAGGCATCATTAAATGTGTTAGCTATGTCATCTGGGTTTGTTACTAGTGTATTATTTTGCTTTATGGTTTCAATATTATTCCCTTGGTCCCGCCTACTCTTGCTTCCCCTTGTGTTATTAATTGCATGCCATAGTGCTTTTCCTTTATTCTCTGCTCGTGCAATTTTCTGTTTTATCTCCCGTGCTTTTGCCACCCGAATCACTTTCTGATAAGTTTTCTTATATTTCCTAAAATATGTTGCTATTTTTGGATTTTGATTTTTTCTGGCTAACCTATTATGTAACTGCAGTTTTTTTCTCGATTTTAATATTCCTGTAGTGATCCAACTGTTATTTTGCTTACACACATCCACATTTTTGGTTTTCTTTTTTCTCAAAGGGCAAGCTACGTTGTATAGGTAAGAAAATGTGTTTATAAATGCCTCATATTTTGCATTTATATTGTCAGCATGATACATTCCTAGCCATTGTTCCTTTTCCAGAAGTATTTTGAGATAAGGCAAGTTTATGTCGATATCTCTAGTATGTATGTACTTTTGGGCCTGTCTATAGCACGATCCTAACTTATTTGATCCTGTGAAGTTAACCTGGATTGTTTGACCATAATGGTCCGATATTGCCGAATTAATCACATTCGTTTCATAGAATAGGTCATTTAGGTCTGTGAGTATGTTATCAATTGTTGTTGCTGAGCTTTTTGTCACTCGTGTCGCTTCCTGTACAGTAGCCTTCAGGTTGTACATATGTAGGAAAAGCTCTAGCTTCTTTGCCGCAATATCACCCTTTGTTATATCTATATTAAAATCCCCACATATAATGACATTCCCACCCTTGCAAAGTTTCAAGTAACCTTCCAACAATTGGGATAGCTGGTCGAAGAAAATGTCTACTATACCAGTCGGAGATCTGTAAATTGTTATTAGTACAATTAACTTTCCTTGATGTTTTATTACAGCACCGACATATTCAAAATCTTTTTCGACTGGCAATCCTTTGTCAAGTTTATTTTGTAGCTTTTTAATATTAATGCCATGTTTTGCACAAATCATGACCCCCCCTCCCTTATAGTTAGAACGACAAAAACTATCGATTACTTTGTACCCTGTAAGCTTATACTCTTTCATTTCGTTTTTCTCTAAGGAATGTTCCGAGATGCACACTACCTGTGGCATTTCTTCAGATATCAAGATGTCCATTTCTAAGGGTTTATTACGCACACTCTGTACATTCTGATGAAAGATTTTAAGCCCAGTACTACAAACTGCACTATCTCCTGATCTTTTGTCTCTTTCCCCTCCCTGATTTCCTATTTTAGCATGTTTTAGATTATTGGACTGGAAAATCGTACTTGGTGAAAATTTGTAATCTCATTACTATCGAAATGGACAACATCCTTAGTTACCTGACTAATAAGTGTGTCAAACAGACCTTTGATTAGGCCTATTGATTTATTGTGTACATCACCTCTGGTCCTACATTCCCTTGACAGTTCAAAAATATCTGAAGGGACATCTGCAACTGGCAAGGCTGACTGTAGTCGTTCTAGGCTTGCTTCTGGCAGCGGAATGGCGGTGATTTCTTCAGCCTCTTGTGCAGGCTTATTTGTTGCTTTTGTTGTCCCAGTGGAGAACTTCTTGGATTGTGTCAAGGAAGCTGGGTTTTCTTGTTCTTGTTTCGCTTGGGTCTTTGTGTCTCCATTGATCTTGGCAGTTTGTGTCCCTTTTTCATATTGGCTTGCCGTAGGTTCTTGCGAGTTGCCGCAATGGCTCGTCAGCATCTGGCCTGCTTTTGCGATGGTCTTCTCCCTTGATGCTTTTACAGCCGGCTTAGATGGTGGGAGTGAGGTTGATGAAAGGCCAGTTCCAGTATTTGTACTACTAACTGAGGAATGAGGGCCTACCTGTGCAGCCAGCTCGCCACTAGGCCTACATTCCATTGAGACCCCAGTATGTTCAGAGTTTAGGCCTACAGGTTCTAGCTGGGCTCCTGGAACTCGTGGTTCACTAGTCAGACTAGGAACTGTCTTGGTATCTAGGTTAGTATTACACTCTGACTGGACGTCCGTCATTGCCGGTTCCGTGCAACTCGGATACTCTCGAGTAAGATTTGATGTAGTGGATTTGTCCCGGGCTAATTCCCTCCCTACAGAGGTGAATGGGTCCTCGGCGGTAGCTCGTGTTTCTTGAAAAAGGCAAGGTGTTTTGTCTTCTTCGCCGATGGGCAGGTCTATGACATTTGTGGCCATAGTGGTAGGCCTATGCCTATTTAAGTGGCGTGTAGAAAAGGGTCTCTCATCTGTTGTCCCAGCAATCTCCGCTGCTATTAGTTTGGCAAGCAGTTTTTTTCCGCTCAGGTTGAGGTGTAGGCCATGTTGGGTAAAGTGCTCTCTTTGAAGGTCTTTCATTGAGAGCACAGTAACTCCTAGCGTATTTCTGAACAGGTGTTGGATGCGGCAATTTACTTTAGCTATGGATATATTTGTCTCTTGAAGTTCGGTTTTATCAACTAAGTCAAAACGTGGTAATATTTCGCATACAATTACCTTCGGTCTGTTGCTATATTGACAGTGCCTAAATGGAGTCAGTGCGTCTCTGATGTTATTACAGTTCTTTCCGATATCATTTGTGCCTGCCAGGATTATTACTGCGTCATCTTCAGTTAGTTTGCTTGATTCACACGCAATTCCTTCAGTTACGTGCATAGCTCCAGCACCCGGTTTAATTGTCGCTTCTATTTTAAAGTTTGTTTTCGAGCCAGCATGTGCATTAAGCTCGTGCTTAATTAATGTCGATAAAGCCGCGTTCACATAAATGACTAGTGACTATTGACTATTGACTATTGACTATTGATTAGTGACTAAGCGAATTGAACCATAGGCGATACGTGCTGACGTTCACACAACTTTACTTTTTTTTTTCAATTTTCAATTCAATTCAATTTTATTCAATTACCACATTATTACAATCAATATGAATTACAATACATTTGTTTTTTCGTTGATCAATACCTACTGACAGAAGTTAGTCTTGTGAGTCAGTAGGTATTCTATCAGGTGTGTGGAGGACTGAATAAAATAATATATTTAACTAAGTATTAACTTAAAAACTAGACTATAACTATGCATTTAATTTAAATTTATAAATAACTAGTAAGATTTTGTGGGTTGACGAGACGATATTGAGGACTATGATTAATTCCTTAATATTTTAATTGATAGATTATTTAATTATTATTTAATTATTATTATTTTTATTATTATTATTATATTTATTATATATATTATATATATTATATTATTATTATTTATTATTTGACTTATGACTATTGACTATTGACTAACGAATTGAAGATATCTGGAAGTCATAGTTACAACCAATCACAACGTTCGCGTTCAGCCAATGAATGTGGAGCAACGGAAGTCAATACCACTATTCAATTACTGTCAAGTATTTCCGGCGAATATTATTTATTTATTATTTTTATGAAGCTGTCATACCATAAAATATTCTTATTTTGAAAACAAATCTTCAAAACAAACAAGAAACATACAAAACCTTCACAACTTGGTTAAGCCCATCATTAAACGTTTTAACTGGTGAACAGTTACTATCGCCATACCTCGTTTTCTTCATAATGTTGCAATTTTATTATTTTGACAGCTCGTTGTTTGTCAATCAGTTTGATTAATTTGTTCTAGGTGGCAGATCATACGTGTCAAAGAACTTAGTTGTGTAGTGTTCATATCTTTCTTTGGGTAGTCAATAATCACTAGTCAATAGTCAATAGTCAGTAATCAATAGTCATTTATGTGAATGCGGCTTAAGAAACGACCGTGACTGTCAGCCCTAAGCATGACATGTCTGTGGGCCTCCACACGCAGTCCTTCTTTAACAGCACTGGGGGTGGGGCTGGGCGCGTCCGAGGGGCGCGTCTCAGTCGAGATGGCGGTGGTTTCGATATCTACTTGAATGCCCGCGTCGGGTCCTTTAGTCACCTCGTACGATTGGTTAGTCATAAATAATAGTGATGACATCGGGTAGTAAATATTGGAGTCGGCTCCTGAGCCTTAGGAGTCGAGTAGGAGTCGACTCCTCGAACGACAAAAAGATAAAGTAAAAGCGATTATTTTAACCAATGTTGCAACACCCTCGGCGGGCTGCATGTGTTCGAGGCGGGAGTAAAAAAAGTGATTTGGCAGTAAAGTACAATTCTTTATTGTTTTTTTGTTAATGTTATATATTGGATATACTATTATACTACTATTACTAGCCTACTATACTACTATATATATAATATTGGAGGGAAAGGGAAACAGACCGCCAATACATGATTGATACACGTAACACAGCAACCGACTTTTGAAGGAGTCGACTCCTAGAAAATGGAGTCGAGTATCAGAGGAGTCCGGTAGAAGTCGGGTACCCGAGTACCCGATGTCATCACTAATAAATGTTTGCCATCGATGTGCATGCAAATTTTTGACATCAATTGTTTTAACTTTTGAATGACCAGCACATACTAAAAAAAATATGAAGTTCTAGCCTCCGGCAACAACAATACAAAACCATAAATAGTAAATACCTACCAAAAGTGATTGTGATTTAAAAGTCTCCTTCTACCAAGGAACTTTTCAAAAATGAATTTAAATAACTTTTAGTTCTTCAAAATCGATGTTTTTGTTGATGTGATGTCGAAAAAGTTTCGATATCGCGATGTGACATCGATTCTTTTACTTCGATGGGCAACCTGAATCATAAGGTGTATCAGGGTCACAATTATGTAAACCACAGACTTGTTATTGCACGTCCTATCAAAATGGCTATGGCTAATAAAATACCAATACAATACATAAACACTACTGCTGTCACTAAATCTTATTTCAATTGTGAATGTACCATTGAAGGTTACTCATCATATCACATTTGCTTGATAGGTCAAATAAATATTTTTAATACTGTATTACTGTATTGGACTTAGATACTGTATTAGAGATACATACATTGTTTGATAAATCTAGATGCATACGTTTATGAGTAGTACTGCAAGTTTGTGCTATGGGGCAGCCACATTTTTTCTTGTGGTTTCACAATAATGTAAACTACTAACCTACCAATATGTATAGTTATTATGGTTGCTTGGTCTGTCTTTTTAAATATTGGTTTAAATGGTGATGTAAATGCATGTGCAATAAATGTATTTGACAGTATAGACATTATCACTAAAATAAGCAATACCAGATCCCTATCCCAAACATAGTTCCGTCATAGCCTAGTGCTATCGGCAGTCATTCATTGCCCTCGATCTCCTGGCAATAATCGCATCTAGCGACCTTTACAGACCAATCAGAACAAGGGTTGCCACATCACTTTGTTTTGGCTGTTTTTGCACATAGAAGGATTCATGTTAGTGGAACCTCTTTTGTGCGTTTCGCATTTCTACGTTTTTCCCACGTTTCTACGTTTTTTTGCGAGGTCCTGGCAAAGCCTTTGTTATTTATGCATAATTTATTTCGTTAATACGTTTCTCAATATTACGTTTTTCGGGTTTTTTTTTTTTTTTTTTTTTTTTTTTTTTTTTTTTTTCATTAAATCCACATCTACATCTGACGCCACCTAAGCCGAAGCTTATATGCGTCTATCTTTTCTTGTATTTGTGTTATCTCTTGCTGTTTTTCTTGAAGTCCGACCTTAGGAGTCCTCAAATTGGTAACCCTCCTTTGTCGTTGGTATTGTCTTTGCAATGTATTAGCTTCTTGTTCTTGATATTATTCTCCTTGTATATTTATTCATCTTCTTCTGCTCTTCGTAGTTTCTGTTTACTCCATTTCGGATGATTTTCCTTTGACTAGGCATAAATCGTTGCTTCTATGGTTGTTTTTGTTTCAACCTGATGAGGATTCATGTGCTTCTTCTGTGCTTTGCTTCCCCTCCAGTGGTCGCAGTGATCGTATTCCTTCTTCTGAGTGTTCAGCTCCTCTTCTTCTTCCAAGTTATGTCGTCTTCTCCACGATTCTTCCTCTCTTTTCTTCTTTTCACTGTCTGGTGGTTCTTGAGGAGAATACTTCTGCTGATCTTGATTTCCCTTCTGGTGATCGAACTGGTCATCTTCTTTTCTTTTTGAGTTAACTGGTCACTTTCCGGTTTCCTCTTCAAGTCGTAGCTTTCTGCCCCTCTGCGTCATTTCTTCTTATCGCTGTCCTCTGTTTCTAGGTGTTTTCCTGTTTCTTCTTCAATCTTTTGAACGGCGCTTGCTAATCTTCGATTCTTCTATTCTCCCTATTTTGTGTCACCAATCCTCATCTTCTTCTTCTTCTTCTTCTTCTTCTTCTTCTTCTGAGTACACATCTAATTGATTTCGCTGTTTCCCTCTTCTTTTTGGATTTCTCTCTTGCATATACCCTCCTACTTCATCTCTCGCATCCAGCCTGTCTTCTTCCAGTTCTTCTTGTCGGCGATTAAACACGTCTATTGCGAACTTCTCAAGTTGTCGGGTTAGTGCGTCCTACAAACCAGTCCGTTCAGAGTGATTTTATGCATTAGTGCGTTTTGGGGCTTTGTATATATATACGGAATTTCCAGCCGGCCGCCTGGCCGAATTCCAACCTGTTGTCACCAGAACGAAGCTAGTACGACAGACCCCATTACAATCAGGCAATCAATGATCGATATTTTAAATATGAAATATGTGAATCAGTGATTGGACAGTGCTAACACCTGCGGACAAATGCCAGAATCAACGAGGCCGATTCAGAACAACTTTGAATTGAGTGCTTCGTTGCTAGGACGGCTCCAAAGTCACCGTTGAACTATCACTAAGAAATGTTTGATTTTCGCTAGGCGCGATAAAACCAATGTGTTACTTGATGCATAATATATTGTATTTTTTCTTCACTATCTCCATATACTACATCAAAAGGAGTTGAAATCAAATCGCAAAATGAAACGAATTCTGGGGTTTTCGTTTTACGCAAAAGGAGAACATTTTGAGAACAACAACTGAAACAACAACCAATTTGGTCTATTTGCAATATTCAAACAGAAATTCCTGCAGTATTTAAAATTAGAATGTAATATATTTAAACAAAATGTATATTTTCTATGAAGTTAAATGTCTGCAAATTTGCCGTTCATGACATAGTCGCATGTTAATGTATATGTGACCTGAATAATTTAAAATAGGCCTACATGCAATTTAAACACTCACTTAATTTGAGTGTTATTGCATACAATTAGTATTCCTGATTATTTCACCGTTTTACTATGCGAAGAATGCGGAAAAAAAATATGAAACCACTTTTTGCATTTTTTTAAACAAAATTTAGGGCAAAATAAAACCATTTTCAAGCACCTCTATAATGTATTACGTCATCAAAATATTGGCCAGTACAAGATTTTAACCAATATAAAGCAAACAACATATTAACATTTATAAACCAATATAAAACCAATATAAATTTTTAATACGAGTAACGCGACGGAAATTAATGAGTCTCTTAATGCAAAATGGGTGGGACTTATCGTACATGTGTGAAATGTTTAATCAAGCAGTGATGCATGATGGCAGTGTAGCAGTGATGCGTGATGGCAGTGTAGCAGTGATGGTGAGCCTATGACAGGCGTGACCAGTTTCGGTAACACACAACACGGTCCATACATTCGAGACACATATTTTATTTTCACTACTAGGAAAACAGTGGACTTAACTGTGTGTGCATCGGATCCGCAGGAGTTCCGTACAGTGTTAGTGTGTTAGTTGTGACTGCTTTAGATGGATACAAAATGAGTGGGAACATCACGAGGTGGGGAGAATTTAGAACACAATGGCTATACCTATAATTTCCACCGCACAGATACAAAAAAGACAAGAAAATACTGGCGCTGTAGTAAACGTGATGTATGCAACGCTCGCTGCACTACAAATACATACACTGTATACAAACAAATACAAAACATACAAATGTATACAAAAATACAAATACAGTGAGCTTCAAATCTTTAGGCAACGAAAGTGTTCCACACGCAGAAACAGACGAAGACAGTGATGACAAAGACAGTGATGATGAATAACTAGAGGTGTGTGTAAATGATTTTATTTTTATGAAAATTATGTTAGACCAAATTTATCTGTAAACAGGACGAAGACAGTGATGATGAATAAAATAACTTTGTAACCATCTATTAATTAGACGATTAGATGGAAAATTATGTTAGACCAAATTCATTTGTAGACTTAATGGTAGTAGAAGAACGGTTGGTAGACAAGATTTTACAGAAGACGAAGTTATGCAGTAGACAAAATTTCTGTGTAGACCAAACAGTCAAGTAGACGAAATGTCATTAGACCAAAAGTCTACGCACCGTTTAAATTAGTATAGTCGTGACCAAACGAAAAGTTACTAATTAGGCTACTAATTGTAAGTAAATTTACTATAATATAGCCCGACATTTTGCCGTTACTGTGTTTCAGAAAAATATTTTCGAGTAACTTTTGTGTAACTTTGCCAATACTTATCAGATCGCCATACAATTTTCATATTCAGAAAAATGTTTATAAAAATATGGCTATCTCACATTATGCCACCATTTTGTTCAAGAAAAATATTCTACAGTAACTATATGGTGTAACTTTTCAAACGATTTTGTCACAAAACTACACACCTTCAATCCACATCGAGGCTTGTGAATGGTCCAAATTTCAACTTGATCAGACTTTCCGTTCGACCGCTATAAAAACAAACAAAAAACAGAACAAGTGCACTAAAGTCTAATGGAGACGCTCCCTTAATCAAGTGTTCTTCAATTCTGAATACAGTGGAACTTCTTTATAACAGACGTCTTTATAACAAAATGATTTATATAACGAACTGTGTTTGAGTTCCCAAAAGGTTCTTATGCATGTAAAGGTACCATCTTTATTAAGAAATGTTCTTTATAACGAAATAAAAATCTGGCCCCCAAAAGTTTGTTATAAAGAAGTTAGCAGATTAATCTTACGCTTTTCAACGCATTTAACAACTATGACTAGGGTTGCCATATGCCCCGCTATTCAATTTTAAGTCCCACTTCTCGCCAATACACCAAGCGGGACAATTGTGTCCTGCCCGCTTGGTAAAAAATATTGCAATGTCTAATTTACAATATCAGATATCGAGAAAATTGCCAACAACATCAACACAGTTATCACACCCAACAGTTATCAACTTCCTAAGCTCAAAAACTTATTACTGAATAATTCTCATCTGTTTGGTGGTTTTAAAGTTTTTGCACTACAAAAACGACAGCACTTTGGTACTGCATTCAGTCCGCTGTTTATTTCTGAAACGCTCAGAACGCATTCTAAAAGCCTGATTTTAAACATTTTTGCCTGCAGTGCTATTGCTGGGGGGCTGGCCTCCCCAAAACCCCTGTGCTTTATTTGCTTGGAAAGATGTGTCCCTCCAGCTTGAGTTTAAAATATGGCTGCCACAAGTGAAGTGGCACACACAGTTGAAATAGACAAGTCCCATCACGATATTTGGCACACCAATCAAAAAAGGTTCGCCATCACTGGTCTATAGCTAGCTCTACTCTAATGTGCTTGTTAACATGTTATTGTACGATTCGATATAGACCTACTTATTTTGACTCAATTTATGGTTAGAGTCCGTTTTCAACTAAAACCCAAATGTTCGTCAATACACCATCCAAACGTTTACTTCTATCAACCTATCAATAGAATTTCTTTCTTCGTACATTCATAATATCAAAATACATCTCTCTCTAAAATATTGCATTCATTGTTATATAGGCAACCCAAGACAACCTTACACATACTTTCGTCACATCCGGGGTATTTCTAGCCAATCAGCGAACCGCCGGAGACAATAGCGCGCAAACACCGATCGCTGATTGCCTAGGAATACCCCGGATGTGACGAATGCATATGTTAAGTAGTCTTGGGTTGCCTATAGTGGCTCATACTGCATGCATCAGCAAGCACCATAATGCAATCACACGTTTAACCTTGAAACATACAACATAATGAAAACAAAGAAGCAGCGGACATTGCTAAACAGAAACTGTATTCAACCCTATCTGGGGACTAGATTTCTGGCAAATATTACAGATTTTTATCCCTTTTGTAAGCCCCTTGGATCGAACACCGTTTTATGAGTGAGAGAGAAAGAGCAGTTTCCCCAGAGTGGTTGTAAACCATCAGTGTACTCAGAAGAAACCTACAAATAGTGTCATTGTCATCAAACATTAATAGCATTTTAAAAGCCCATCCTGCCCGGACAAATCCGTAATTTTATTGTGTGAAGGCGAGACATATGAAGACGCTTTCATGCATTTAGCGACAAAATCAGAGAAGTCAGAAGGAGGAGGAGGAGGAGGAGGGGGTATTTTACCATGAGTGTAACTTTTTGTAGTGCCTAGATGGGTCAAACAGTGATTAGAGATATCATATAGTGCTGCTGCTAAGTTTCATGTTAAGGATCAGGATCCATGTTTGTGTACCAAACACTGAAAGATGTGATCGTGCATGCAAGGGAGGTCAAAGGATACAACACAACAGTTAAGTGTGACCAGTTCCTTAAATAATTCAAATAGAATCATTCTTTTTATTTACAGTCGGAAATAGGAATAAACCAAAACAAATATAGACTCCTGTAAAGTATATATATCATTTGATACATTGTTGTAGTTTAGTAGCAATATTTTTTAAGGTTCCCCACATACTACACTTTAGGGCATGTAGAGCAGGCTTTCAGGCGTTAATTTGCCTGATACGCAGACTTCTATCACAAGAATGTTATAATATACACCTTTTAGTATTGGTATGAAAATCTCATACAGTAGCCCCTTGTTAATCCAGACTTGGTTAGTTCAAATTGGTGATCAAGTTCCTACAAAAGTTTGTGTTGTACTTGAACAGTATTACTATGAGGCTTAGTGATAATGTTGGTTTAAATTAAAATGATATAATTCAAATTAGGCAAGTCCATTTGCAATCTGAACTAAAGAAGGACTACATTATTTCTTACTATGTTTATGATTTAAATTTACACCAATGTAAAAGTAAAGTATAGTGGAAAACACTCTTAGTCTAAACCAAACCGGAAGCGACTTTCTTGAGATGGGTTGGGTTTGTCCACACGGTTGTTTGAAAATAAGTGTTCGTAACAGCTACTTTTGTGCACTGTACGTGGTCACGGCGGTCCGCGAAGGATCGTGAGGGGTTCTTCCTGACCAGCCAATCAGGATACTATCTAGAGCAGACGTTTTTCTCGCAAAGCAGTGTTGTCACATCACGCTTGTCAGTACGGTGGAGGGGGGCGATGCACCATAACGCACACGTCTCTTCAAGGAAGGTAGAGTGGATCGGGCAACACTGAGCAACGTTTTCAAGTCGCGCGCATTGAATTGATGCTCCGTCTTCAGCGTCCGGTTTGGTTCCGACTAAAATTGGCGTCCACTATAGTAGGCCTAGGGGAGTGGGAGTTTTAAATCCAAAATATTGTTCACCCCAGTTACCAATAGGTTTCATTTCTCAAGTGCATGTTTTAAGTTTTGACAAATCTGGATCATTTTTTCCTTAAATACAATATAAGGATTTCTAAATTTTAGATAAAGTGGCCCAAGCCCTAAAGTACAAGAAGCAACAGGGGTGTACTTGTTTGTAGGTAACGTACCAGTACTCAGACTTGTAACATCTCACGACTCTCTACTTTGAGATTGGGTGGTACCATCATCTCAAATCATGTAGGCCTACAGTACAACCTTGTTATAACGTCGTCCGATACAATGTTTTTCGCATTATCACGTTGTTTTGATAAAGTCCCGGTGAATTCTCGTAAGAGACAATGTTATCTTGAACTTGATACAACGTTGCTCGATGTAACGTCGTATTCGATATTAAGTCGCATATTTTTGGTCCGTACAATAGTGAAACGAGTTGAATTACGTCGTTTCATGCAAACTTCTGTGTTTACATGGATTTTCCAGCGGAACACGATCTCGGAATTCCCAAACTGAAGTTGACTCGAAGGTCGACGGTGAGCCGGTTGAAACCTGACTGCAACGTAGGGCACAGTTTTGTTTAGTAGGCCTTTCAGTCAACATCAAAGGTATCACAATGACGAAAAGGAAAGCGTTCACATTGAAAGATAAATTAGACATAATTAAAGAGTGCGATGATAATCCCGGCGCGTCAAAAGTTTCATTAGCGACTAAACTATCAATACCTGTTACAAACATTGAAAACGATTTACAAAAATAAAGTAGACATCGAAAAAAATGCGTCGAAGTGCGGTTCTTCAAGTAACAAAAAAGCGCGTGTGTGGGAAGGAAAGTTCTTGAATGTTGAGGCTGCGTTAAGCCAATGGTTTAGCCAGACTAGGGCACAAAATGTACCAATCAGTGGGCCTTTGCTTATTGAAAAGGCAAAAGAAATCAGTCTCAGAATAAATGTTACGGCAGACTTTCAAGCGTTGTCAGGGTGGCTTCAAAACTTTAAAAAGCGGCACGGAATAACGGGAAAGAAAGTGTGTGGGGAGAGTGCAGCCGTGAATTTGGAAACTGTTCAGGACTCGAAGGAAGATAAGCTCCACGAGTTAATAAATAACTATGAATTAAAAGACTTCTTTAATGCTGACAAAACAGGACTATTTTTTAATTTATTGCCCAATAGGACTCTTGGCTTCCGTGAAGACACTTGTCATGGAGGCAAAAAAAGCAAGCGCATGCATGACAGTGCTTTTGTGTGCCAATGCCGACGGCACAGAGAAACTAGCACCTTTAACGATTGGCAAATTTGCGAAGCCAAAGTGTTTCAAGAATATTAGAAAATTGCGAACTAAATACACTTTTAACAAAAAGGCCTGGGTGACTACAAAGATTTTTGAAGAATGGCTGCGAGCTTTGGATGCACAAATGGGAGCCAAAAATAGTAAATTGTACTGTTCGTCGGCCAGTGCTCTGCTCATCCACCGGACACAGATTTTTGCGCGAAACATTCGAGTCAAGTTCTTCCCTGCTAAGTGTACTAGTGTGCTACAACCACTTGACCTAGGAATTATTGATACCTTAAATCATTGTATAGGCACAGATTACTCCAAAGAATTGTACAAGCAATGGACCACAACTGTCTACGAGAAAATATGAAAGTCAATGTATACGAGGTAAGGATGTTGGTATCAGGCCTACTGCTTTAGTTAGCCCCACCCGCCATGCGCTCTGCTTCGCGGCAGCTGTGGTCTCGCTCGGCGGCGACTGTTGGTAGATTGGCAGCTTTTAACTTTAATGACGCTGTACCTTTTTTTATTTAGGCGATGTCATTCATTGCTTGGTTTGGGGCTACAGTGAAACATAAACAATAGCAAAATGCTTTTGCAAAGCTGGATTCGTGAAAGAGCACGACCTTTTGACGACAAGACTGATGACGAGCGCGCCCCGACGGTTTGGGAGAAGGTGGGAGGAGCATGTACAATTGAAGAATATTTCGACGTTGACAGCCACTTGCTGACAAGTGCGGTGCTGTCAATTGATGACATTATCGAGGAAAGTGAGGTCATTGCCGGTGCCAACCTCAGCGATGTAGACAGCGATGTAGAAGTCCCAGCACCCCCCAACTTTCAAGAAGCTATGGCTGTCTACGAAACTGTTCGTAGCTATTTAGTGGCGCATGAAATCAGTGGCGAGGTCCAAGAACACTTGATAAGTGTAAATGAGGCATTGTACGACGTTTACAAAAATCTTGGTTGAAGATCACGGACTTCTTCAAGCGGTAGGGACCTAGATGATTCAAGACACATCATTTTATCACAAACTGTTATCTTTTATAGCCTACAAGCTTTTTTTTGTAAACCATATCTTTGACTAGCCCTTAAATAAATATTATCTTTACTTGTTTATCAGTCGTTTTGTCTTTGACACCTGTCCATTATTTCCTAAGCCCGCAAGTTGCCAGATGGTCTGTGGCCGACGGGCGTAACGGGGGGGGGGGGGGGGGGGGGGGGGGGGCTGGCGTGTGTCTGTGACAGTAACATTGGTCTGTGAGAGTAGCAGGGCAGGTGCAAACGCTCATTGTAATTATTTTTATAGCTTGTTCGATACAACGTCGTGCTCGACATTACGTTGATCTGCATTCGCCCCATGAACGACGTTATATCAAGGTTGTACTGTAGCTTGTAAAGCAGATAACCAGGCATGCAATATTGTAAGACACTTCAAAAACTGATACAGTGTACTGTAATTATATTTTTTAACAATTATTATAAGAAATAAAACTAAGAAACGTTCGCTCAGGTCCAGCCTACCCTTAAAACCAATATAATTATTATTTAAACATAGGATAGAGAAGGGTATTAAATTTAGAGTTAGGCATATTAAGATTTAAATTACCGACATACTGTACATCATAAAATTGTTTCACCTATCTAAAATAAATACTAGGCTACTATGTATAGTGTTACAACTTTACTTTGCAAGTTGGTATTTTACCAGGATAGGAGAAAAGTTTTCTTTTCACGCAAGACACATCTCACGGAAAAATAATAAGTTCTACATCAACTAGCAACAGTTTTTATTAGTCAACAAAATTGACTCTTGCATGGTAGCATTAATTAATAAAGTTGGCCTACAAAATATTACGTAAGATAGGAAATGTATAAAAAATTACACGTCAAGTTCTACCCATCGTTAGTTTTTTAATATGTTTTACCACCGGCGCTTGATGTAATAAACAACCGTATAGGAAGTAGGAACGTCGTGGGTGATCGACAGTTTAAGAAGTTTGCATGCAAACTGAAGACAAGAGGGTTAAGTGTGGTCATGTTGGTAGGTAGACTCAGTGCATTGCAGTGAGGATGATTAATTTTATACAGTAATAATTGTCAGCAGGCGCCTTTTCGTTGGAGAGTGACGCTTGATGGATTTCTTATCTAGAATCTAGTTTCCATACATGTACTGGTAGTCACTAGAATTCCAAGACATTTTACATAGTCAAAATTTTGTATGATAAATTTATCGACTATCAAAGAAATTTAAACAATAAATTGTGAGGTACTTTTTTCAAACAAGTATGGAAATTGAAAACATGAATTTTTACTGGGTTAGAGGTAATTAGAAATAAGTTAACGTTGTGTTGTCTAAACTAGGTTTGTATCACTTCTCAATGTCCTTCTTTTCATTGTGTTTGACGTCGCCATTGACCATCTTTGGCAAAAGAGTTTTCTGCAAGACGTGGGCATCCGCTGGCTCGATTCGCTTGTAGTAATGTTCTTTTGTTTCGACAATTTCAAATCCAAACTTCTTATAGAAATCAATGGCACTTTCATTGTTGACTTGTACATGCCTGCAATAGAAAGTTGTGGATATTATTTCGGCCCATAAGGGCTTACAAATGATTACAAATTGTGTGAAGGCGTAACTCTGGACGAATCTTTCCCTGCAGCCACTTTAGGCCTAACAACCACATGCTCTACTAAATTACATCCTGCAAATTCAGCTAAACCCCATTATGGATAGTACCTTTAATATAGGTACATTGACAACTTTCCAGTGATATCTACTTGGTACCCTATAATGTAGAATCTTGAGCCCCATTCACAAGAGGTCTTAAGTCTTTATTGATATTTTATTTCACCATGCGACATGTATAGAGTAGGCTACACATATTGGTACAAACTTCAATAGATAGGCCCTACTATACATACAAAAAAAATTACATACAAAACTACAAAATACTATACAGAGGCCTACATTCATAAATTCAGTAACGATGGGTCAGAAAAATGGCAATTTAAGTAGTTACTGTAGTTATCAATGAATTGTTTCAAAGTGTAGAATAGTTTTGTTAAGAAAAAAGTTTTTAGTCTGTATTTAAAAAGTGGAAGAGATTTAAGCCTGGTTTTCAATTGGTGATGGTCCGTTATTTGCAGAGTTTGTTGGGTTACAGATTACGTGCCGCCAGCTAACGGCCCCGTTAACGAACCGTTAACAGATTGAAAAACTGGGCCTTAGAGTTTTTTTACTGATTGGGGAAGTTTGTTATAAATTTTACTGCAGAACTAACTTTGAATCTCTTGTAAATGCAGGAAAATATCTTAAAACAGATTTTAAAACATATTGGAATGGTCATTGTGTCCTTGTTCTCACCTGGAATAAGTAACTTCTTCATGTGACCTGGGTCTGGTTTTACAAGAGGTCCAAAGTTAGGCCGGTCTTAGAGTAAAGACCAGAAAAAGACTTAAAGGCGAAAAAACAAGTTTAATAATGGCTGGATAATAATTAATAATAGAAAATAATTATACATTTTTTTTAAAGATGTTTAGTGAAAGCCGCATGTTTCACAAAAATTTCCTTGTTGGGCTACAATTTTTTTTTTCATTTAAAGCGACACTTCTCAGTGACGTCAATGTGGCTGGCCATATGGTACTTGTCCAGTCACAGCGGTGGTGGCGCACGGCTCACGGCTGGGCCTGCGCCTGTTCACGCAGCATGCAGTTATTTTCCAACAGGGGACAGACAAAGATATTTCTTCCCCTTTTTGTGTGTTTATTGTGTTAATTATGTTTACAATTATGCTTTGTTACTCTAAATACTTCACACACAATTATAGAGCAATGAGTAGGGAGTCGATTGTATCGCCGTTTCAGTTTGAACCAGAGTGTACAGACCGTGATCTTGAGAGCGTCGTTTTAGTGGATGAGGACAATACTACTGTACAAATATACACAGGACGGAAGAACAATATCTTGTGGAGCAAATGTGGGCTATGCAAACCAATGCAGTGATTTTGAAAGTTTGTGTTGTCAGGAAAGCAAGACAATTGGTAGGGTTAGGCGTGAATTTGAATGTGTTACACAAAAGGAAATATCTGACTAAAAAAAAAAATCTGACTGATTGAAATCACCTGGTAAAAAGTGTTTTGAGCAGACACGTGAGCCGGCATTAGGTTCAAAGTTGTTCCTATAAGATTTAGCCTTCCATACAGCGAATCGTTTGGGCGATTTATCACTATTCGGGCATCTGTAAAATGTTAGGTGAGGACCTGATTTTCCGTTGCTTTTACAGCCGTAATACGAACTTTGAGACATTCTAGAATCGGATGACATTATATTTTAATATGATAGTCAGTCTTTACATCTACACTCAATGATGGATAGAATCAAACTAAACAAGACTGATTGTCGTGTGTGAAATTTCGCTTCCCAACTATGCACGTAACGTAAACCAATGCCGGGCGGGCAATGCCGAGACCAGTCAAGCCACACTGACGTCATCACTAGTGTAGCGCTCGCATAAGCACGCCTCTCAAACGTGTGTTTACGATTCAAACTTACCACCAACAGGCATGTGTATGTTAGTTTAACACATATCATTTTAAAACTCTTAAGCAAAAACTTGTTTTTCCCCCTTTAAAGACTCTTGTGAATCAGGGCCCTAGGTAGTAGGCATATATTTGCCTAAACCCCAAAAATGGTAACTTATTGCGCCAATTTTCTAGTTTAGATAACTTACAGAAAAATGCTATTAAAGTTGCCTTCATTGGAGACGTAGTTTAGGATATGTTCGACCATTTTGGTTCCAATGCCGAGTCTACGGTAAGGATACAAACACCCCAGAGTCATGATGTATAGCTTCTTACAGTTTTCCGATGTATCCACGCGGCAACAGACAGCTCCGACCACGATATCATTGTAATATGCTACACAAAAGAGAACATATTTTAGACATAATAGCACATCCCATATCAAATAGCATACATAAGAAGCTCTCAATGCTGCAGACTATTAATGCTCATAAGATTCAAGAAAGATCAAAGGTTAATAGACAACTAATGGGGACCTGAAGAAACTTGCACCCAGATCAGAAGACCTTTGCAGTCTGAGATCAGGTAAGAGAAGAACGATGCCCTCGCTTCAACCCATTGTTTCAAAACGGATCTTCACTTTTATGTTTTGCCCAAAATTAGTTTTAGTTTTAGTTTTTAGTTAATTAGGCTACGTAGTTAGTTAGCACTTCATTCTGTTTTTTGTTTTTGTTTTTATGTCTGTTGATAGCAGTCGAACGGAAAGTACGATCAACTTGAAATTTGAACTATCCACAAGGCTCGATGTGGATTGAAGGTGTATAGTTTTGTGAGAAAATCGTTCGAAAAGTTACAAAGTTACACCATAGTTACTGCAAAATATTGTTCTGAAACAACATGGCGACAAAATCTGATAGCCATATTTTTACGATTTTTCCGGTCACGAATATGTTCATTTTATGGCGATCTGATAAGACTTGGCAAAGTTACACAAAAGTTACTCGAAAATATTTTTCTGAAACGCAATACCGGTAATGGCAAAATGTGAGGTGGCTATATTATAGTAAATTTTCGGCCGGACACAAATATACTTATTTAAACATGATCTGATACGTATTAGAGGCAGAAATTAGCTATCTATTGCTGTAAATAAGTGTTAGTAACGGTGGCGGACCGTGTCGAAAACATGATGACGAAAAATCTTAGCAACGCACATTGCACTGTATAAAACAATGTCGAAAGTATAATAGCTATAGCAATTACAAAAAATTTTGCAATGCACCTTCTTCTATTGTTGTTAGTTGTTGTTTTTAAGAAACTTTGAAAACTTTTTGCCAGAAAGTTCATAGATATGTACGCGCTCGCTTATCAACGCGTCACACAAGAGCGTTTTCCTAGTTATTTTTGTATGCATTTTCCTCACTTGGTTTAAAGGGCATCACAACACTGTGATTTTCTGGCGTTATAAAATGTGTCATTTTTTTAAATGGTTATGGCGAAAACTAGAAGTCTCTTGCTTGTACCAGAAATTTATAATACATTATTGAAATGACCCAAGTTTTGGTGGTGCGCGCGCACCTGATAATTGTGACGTAACGCGTGCACATTTTTCAAGTCGGAGCAGACGCCAAATTATGGGCCAGCACCGTGAAACACCCTCGCTAGATTAAGATATGGTGCTCAGAGAAAAACAAATGGTATTATCGTGTTCTGTGATCTTTTCTCTTCAATAACATTGTTAACAAAAATATTTTTGTTGAACAGAAAACATAGTTTTGATTAATTTTTGAAATGCCTTCAATTTCACTAAGTTAGCATATTTTTAAGAACATTGAAAGCAGACAAGATAAACGAAATTTTAAGATATTTTCATACTGACAATAGCCACATGCAAGCAGAAAATTAAAAAACAAAATATGTCACTTCTAATTCGTTTCAAAATGTGCAAGTACCAGGGGTGTTTTGTTGTTGATTCGCGCAGCAGCCAACTGCTGTATGACAGAAATCTCGTCGCGGCTTTTCAGAAAACATTGGCCTTTTTACTACTTGTTTGAAACTTAGTCCACGGCTAACACTATAGAAACCATTATTTTTCTTATTATGTGGATTTGTTTGAAGTAATTTAATATTATTTAATAATATATTTTAATAATAAATATTAATTAATAATTAATATTTATTATTTATTTATTAATATTTATTAATAATTATTAATATTTTTTAATAATATATTTTAATAATAATAATAATAATAATAATAATAATAATAATTATTATTATTAAATAAAAAAAATAAAAAAATCACATTTAGAGTCTACCCACTCAGTAACGAAACTGATTTGCAGTGGGGGACTTTAATCAAAGCGACTAAACCAACCCTGTAGGCTCCAAAACACAATCGACGAGCGAGCGATAACCAATCAAAGATCGATATTTCAAATACGAAACATATGAATCAGTGATTGGACACTGCGAACACCTGCGGACAAATGTCAGAATCAACAAGACCAATTCAGAACAACTTTGAATTTATTGAGTGCTTCGTTGCTAGGACGGCTCCAAAGTCACTGTGCTCGCTCGTCAATGGTGTTTGGAGCCTACAGGGTTGGTTTAGTCGCTTTGATTTAAGTCCACCACTGAAAATCAGTTTCATTACTGAGTGGGTCGACTCTAAATGTGAATTTATTTTATTTATTTATTTACTTATTCTTAAGAGAAGAAGTGATGGAACGGAATCCTTATTAGAAGTTAAAAAACTTCTGCCTGAACCGGGATTTGAGCCCGGGACCTTCTGCATTGGAAGCAGGGATGCTAACCACTGGACCAACGAGTCGAGATTATTATTATTATTATTATTATTATTTGTATTATCAATGTTAATAATTTTCTTGGCGGCTAAATTGCTAATGGAACGCACATCCTTGTCATGCACAGGACATAGGAACCAAAGTAGCTAGACTTACAACACATACAAGACCAACTAAACAATGTAAATGTTGTTACATCTCTAAGGACGATTCAGGATAGTAAATGATGAGTAATGTCACTATTTACACAAATGCATAAGAAAGAAGATTATTTATTAAAACTACAAATATTTGGATACTACCACACAGGGAACACATAATCACCCAGCGCCGTGTCCGGTCACTGGGCACTAACCCCCACTCTCACAGGCCTTGACCAAGGGCCCTCTTCCGTCCGCCCATCCAACCTGACATAGAGAAGGAGGGGTGGTAACCATACAATGTAGAAATAATCCAGCTTTATTGGCCTGTACAACTCGCATTGACAAGTATATGGCCACGTAAATGTAAAATTAATTATTCTCAGTAAAACCCACTTTCCCAAACAATGTAAATAGATAAAACACAAAACCAATATTGAAAATTTTTATCTGTAGCCGAGTTTCATATTTGCGTGTAAACTCATTGAAAATTGTCGGTATACAAAATATTGCATATTATTTTATTCATGGATTTCAACCATATGCATTTCAAAATCAAGACATACGAGATACCTCAGTTTTTATCACATAACTGACTGATAACTGTTTCACAGTCCTATAGGCCTACATCAGTTACTTACATTAGAGGATGAGTGTAAAATAGGTGATAATGAACGATAACAATGAACGATAACATTTAACACATGCATACGGGATATGACCCACGTCCCTGTGTCTCATACCAGTCAGGTGTGTGCCAGTTATGATTCATCACGAGCTACAGCGGTTGGGGTAAAGTTACACATTTGTTGGATGAGTAGCAACAAAGCACTGGCCAAGCACTGGCTGTGAGTCACCTGCCGGGGCCCTCTACCTGAGTCGGGGTTCGCAGCGCGTAGGGTTGTAGAGTGGCTGGGGGGGGAGTCAACTGACAGTTGAATTTAATTGTAAATGCAGGAATTTTATCTGAAACGACATTATATCAATTGCTTTACTAATGTAGGGACGTTAATTTAGTGGAGGTAGACGCACTATCGCATTCCACGTTATATCAGGCGACGTATTATCAAGAGAAAATGAACATTGCGTCTTATTATGGGGTTTTGCCGGGACTTTATCAAAACAACATGAATGAGACGATTGAAGCACAGTTATAACAAGGTTGTACTGTATTAGGTATTTTTTATTCTTTCACGCCACAAGTTCACGTATGCTTTTCATAGATAAGATTTGCAAAGAAGAGTTACATTATTGGCTGATTGCATCATACAAGTAGTGACGTCATGGCCCGTTTGTCCCGTCAAAATTATATGGGAAACTTTGAGCTAATTTTTATCAATGGAAATCTGTTATTAGAAATGTTCTGTTGCTCTGCTGATGCTGTTCTGTTAAATCTGTTCTGTTCAAATGAAATATTTTTGTATTTTGCCAGTTGATCCTAATAAAATACATGAGACTTCCCTATAGGCACTGTGTGTTAGTACATACAGCGCTATATGTGTCCAAATTTAGCAACTAACTGGTGAAGATTTCATTCCGCGGTTAAAAATAGTGCTCGATATTATTGTGAAATATCTTGTTTTTTGTTTTGTTTGTTTTATTTTTTCTTGTTGATGTGTATTTATATTGTTTTTTTGTTTTGTTTTGTATTGTTTTTTGGTTTTTATTGTCTGGTTTTGTTTGTGTTTGTTATTTGTAGTTTGTAAGTCTAAAACGTGTCCTGATTAAAATGGCGGTTTGCCTTTTTAAGATTTAATGATGCGATTCATCATCTGCCCATAAAATTTAGAAGCCGTATTTAATTAAACAATTTTCAGAATTTTGCCATTATCGACGTAGGAAGAACAATGCTGCTTCATCAGGAAGTTGCGCGACATTGCCACTTTAGGCGCTTCATTCGTTTTCACTAGCGCCCTCAGTGGCCAAACTTGGTGCCTATTTGACGCCACTGAAGAAGTGCTCCGCCTAGCGGAGGCTCGTCAAACTCCCAAGTTAGGTCGTCGCAAGGAAACCAAAATCGCCATTTTGTATCCCACTAAAAAAACTGTTATAATAATTAAATATCCATTGTAGATCATGTAATACAATACTTGAAACACCTAAAAGAAACGTTTTGATAGAAAACAATGATTGAAGATTATAAAATATGATGATTTTTCCTTTTTTGGAGGTATTTCTATTTGACAGATCACTTCATTCGTTTTCTTCCACGTTTCTCCCATTTGAATAACATGTGATTTTTAACATTGTGGAACGGACTGCGATGACCTAAGTTGGGAGTTCGACGACCCTCCGCCAGGCGGAGATCAAGTAGACCTTGGCAAACCGATTCCACACCATATAGAAGGCATCTACTATTGTTAGGTACTGTCAATACTGTTTAATATTGTTGGTAAAAATAACAAAGCCAAACTCCTACCAAGGTCTACTTGATCTCCAAGATCAGCACTCAAAGTCCGTAAATCCCCTGGCCAGATCTCGTCGAACTCCAAAGTAAGGTCGTCCCATCCATTTCCACAATGTTAAATATCACATGCTGTGTATTCATTTGTTTAATGAATCCAGTTTCTGTCAGAACTAGCCTAGCCCAGATCCAACTACACTGCAACAAATCAAGAGTGAAAAAATGGCCGTGCGTTACGTTAAAAGTCATCTGGTAAATTGAAGATCCATCTAGTAATTAATGTAGGTCTACAGTTATTCCCATAACAGTACGACACCGTAACATGTTAACATGAGCACGTTGACATGGCACAAAGCACGAACAGGCCTAGGACCAAAGTGGGGAAATATACATACCTAGTTTTGCTAATTCACCAGCTTCCAATACATCTTTGTAGAACTTGTCATTATAAGATACCGGGAACACAACTTGGTTGAGACGCTTTAGTTGCTTAATATTATGCTGAGTTACATCTCCTAATTCAATTTTGGACCTAAAAATAAGAAAACAAAATAAGTACTAGGCCTACCATAGGCCTAAAAGAAGTTAGCATTATTCACAAGCAATATCCCCTGGAACATTCCCCCCAAAATAATTTGACATCACTACACCTAGGCTACATGGGAACTGAGGTATTTCTTACATCTACCTACCAACTTAGGCCTAATGTTTTTTTACATTAGGTAAATTTCTACAAAAATCACTGTTTATGTTACCTGTTATTGTACCTTTCCAAAGGCGTATACTTTAAATAGGCCTAGTACGTAATTATGTTTTAAATCAGTTTAAATGTATTTCTGCCTTACACGTAAAATATTTTTTGGTAATTATGGCGCGTTGCTGATTCGTGTTTCGTACTTACTTCTTTCTGTATTCCTTTGCGAGGTATTTACGGAGTGAACATAAAATATTTTTTTTTCAACGAAATTTAACAAAAATCACTTTTTTATGTTACCTGTTAGGCCTACTGTATCTTTCCAATTATGTAAGACGCATGCGTAAAATAGTACATATATTTATGTTTTAAATCAATTTAATTATGTTGAATTGGCTAGAGCCTATGTCTATGTATGCCATTCACCATTAGCAAAATGCACACAGCCTACTGGATGCTACAATCAGCTGTTCTACGTTGATTCTGTAGCCAACGTTTGAAATGATACCGAATATCGCCCGCAAACTTGAAGAAGGGCTAATTTATTTTTTGGGTATAAATTAATTTTAAAATAATAACCCCTTCCGGTTCTTCAAATTACCCCTGCTGCCATGTTGTTTCATGGAAGAAGTGGTACCAACCTTAAATCGCGTCACCGCCCCTTAGTCAGTGCCGTTAAACCCCTCCCCTAACCTATTCGACGTTGGTAGACCTGTCACTGCGCAGCCATAGTGTAATGGGCTGACCGTACGAATATCCACTACGTTTAAAATAATAGGCCTAACCCCTTCTTCAAATTTGAAGAAGAAAATTTCGTTGAAAAAAAATATTTTATGTTCACTCCGTAAATACTAAGGATGCGTTATGATAAATAAATTCATATCGATAATCGCATTTTTCACCACAATATATCACGATATATCGTGAGCATATAATAATATCGCGATACGATATTATCGCGATAATAGCAAATAAATAGCGCATTGTGATTGTAGCCGATGGCCAAACAAACCGGTTTGTCGGCTGGTGAAGGACGGGATGGGTGGGGGGGGGGGGGGGGGGGTTGAGGCAGCGGAGCAGTGAAACGTAGATTTGGATCTTGAAAGATGTCAAACAATGCAGACTTTTCGGAAGGAAGTCAATGAATGAGTGCAGGTAATCGAGGCCTAAAAATAGTCCGTCTTCCTTTAGCAAGCGGCTCATAACTGGACACACGAAGTGGAGTTCTATTTTTATTTTTTAGTGTAGAGCGGGCGGTCTGTCTGCTAATGATGGCGAGTCAGTTTCGTTCTGCTGATCTTGAATTACACATTGACGACTACTGTGTTACCGCCAACATTGCGTGCGGGGGGGGGGGGGAACAGCAGCATGCAAACTTTGCCAAGGGATGCTCGGCTAACATCAATAGAATAATCAAATAACCGCCATGCGAAATTGTAAACTATGACGATACCATGAAGTATTAACAATTTATCATGATACTGGGTGCAAAATAATATCGTCATGAATATCGCGATACGACGGCGCATATCGTATCGTATCGATATACGATTTTATCGATATTTATCGATATACGATTATCGTCCGCATCACTAGTAAATACCCTTTGCGATATTGATCAGGCGCGTAGTACATAATTGTTATTTCATGATTTATCTGTAAGCTCCAGTGATTTTCAATACAAATAGGATCTTCTTTCATATTAAATTATTATTTTGAAGTTGCATCGATTTGACAACACAATCACGTTAAATATGGCAATATGGCGTGGCTACATGCGAGGGCGCAGCTGTTCGGAGCACACAGGAAGTGTGATCTACCAACGTAAGTACATGAAAAAACCCTAAATCCTCTGTTCTAATCTTTGTATCCGTTGCAAACTAGGCCCCTATGAATAAATACCCCTTCTTCAAATTAGGCAATTAGGCAGATTTGCACCTGAAAGTGACTTTGCCCGAGGTTAGGGGGGGAGTTTTGGATCTGGTTGGTATTGGCCTAGCTGTCTGACATCCCACGAAAGTTGGGTTTCGTTTGGGATTTCGTTCTTTAGACCTACCTTCTAGATTGGCAGCACTGCACCGGACACGAAGCGGAGAACAAGGAAGAAGGCGTAAACTTTTAATATAAAAACTTCAACAATCATTTAATACTCTTTAAAAGTAACTACAATATTATAATATACTTCAAAAGAAAGGCAATTCAACATTGAACAATAAAAATAACACTTCCAACAAAACTTTGGCGTTTTCAATGAAAAAAGTGAGTACGAAACGCGAATCAACGATGCGCCATAAATGGGTAATAAAAAAAATGAAGGGGTAATTTATTTTAAAATTAATTTATACCCAAATAATAAATTACCCCTTCTTCAAATTTGCGGGCGATATATACGGTTTCATTTCATACGTTGGCTAAACTGGTGGCATTTAGCACGATGTAGCGGCGGACTACAGAAACAACGTAGAACAGCTGATTGTAGCACCCAGTAGGCTGAGCATGTTGTTAATGGTGAATGGCATGCATATTGCATAGGCATAGGCTCTAGCCAATTCAACATAATTAAAATGCTTTAAAACATAAATATGTATTATTTGAAGCATGCACCTTACATAATTGGAAAGACACAACAACAGGTAACATAAAAAAGTGAATTTTGTTAAATTTTATTGATTTTTTTTTTTTACATGTATGATAGGAATACCAGTTTAAATATGTTGTTTTGGCTACTGCTATATAGATTTGTAGGTTAAAAATGATGAACTTTTATGTTTTTTGATGTTTTTTTATTTATTCAATTTGAAGAAGGTGCCATTTACCCGCGAAATACCCACACTTAAAGGGACTGGGGATGAGTTATTTACTGGTGATAAGGACAAAGCGGAGGCTTTGAACTCACACTATGGGGAGGTATTCCAAGAGAGGGAAGATTCTAGTATGCAGTGGGAAGGGGGGAGGGGTAGCAATTTATTTATTTATTTGCCTGTCGATTAATACATGGTACAAATATAGGCATCGTCAAGCAAGCCTCTCACTATAACGAATCTTGATATTAGAAAGGTTTTAGGGAAGATGGGAGGGAGAAAGGCATCAGGGCAGGATGGGTGGATGTGTAGATTTTTTAAAATTGGGGGGGGGGGAGGGGGTTGTTAGGTTTGTAGGGGATATTTGCAGGAAATCGTTAAGGGAAGGTACTATACCGGAGGGTTGGAGGGAAGGACTTGTAGTGCCAATACATAAGGGGGAGGGGGATAGAAGTCAAGTAGGGAATTACAGACCAGTTAGTCTCACTTCGGTAGGGAGCAAGATAATGGAAAAGGTAGTAGCAAATTATGTTAGGGAGGTGTTGGAGGGGGAGGGATGGTTGGTAGATAGCCAGCATGGGTTTAGAAAGAGGGGTATTCTTGCGAGACGCAATGGATAGGTCTTGTTCAGGACATAGGGGAGGCTCTAGATAAGGGGGAGGAGGTTGATGCAGTTTTCCTTGATTTTGAAAAGGCTTTTGATAAAGTGTCTCACGGGATTTTGATGAGGAAGGTTGATAGTGTGATTGCAGATAAAGGGGTTGTAAGGTGGATGGGAGATTTTCTAGCAAATAGGTTGCAGAGGGTAAGGTTGGGGGATAGCGTATCAACAACTATCGAAGTTACATCGGGGGTGCCGCAGGGATCGGTGCTGGGACCACTGTTATTTATAATGTTTATTAATGATATAGGAAGGGATATTGAGTCAAGTTTAAGGTTGTTTGCTGATGATTGCGTCTTGTATATAGGGTGATTAAGGGGGTGGAGGACGCTAAGTTGTTGCAGGATGATTTGAACAGGATAGAGGAGTGGGTTGATGTTAATAGGATGGGTTTGAATGCGGGAAAGTGTAAAGTGGTTGGGTTCACGCGTAAATTAAAAGGGGATGTGAGAGAGTACTTTCTTGAGGGGGTCTAGTTCTAGAAAAGGTAAAGAAGTATAAGTATTTGGGAATTGTATTGGCCAAAGATTTGGGATGGGGGGACCAGGTGCAGGAAAGTGTAAGAAAGGGTTATAGAAACTTAGGGTTTGTTATGAGAAATTTGAAGGGAGCTAGTAGGGAGGTAAAGGATATGGATATGGACATGGATATGGAAAGGGTATAGCTTACAAGACAGTGGTTTGGCCTATATTGGAATATTGTGGTGCAGTGTGGGATCCATATAGGAAGTGGGAGGTCATGGAATTAGAGAAAGTGCAGCGTAGGGCGGCAAGGAAGGTTACAGGACAAGTTAGGAGATGGAGGTATGAGGAAAATAGGTTAGGGAATGTGGTAAGGGCTTATGATAGTGTTACAGCAATGGTGGGGGAACTGGGATGGAGGTCCTTAGAGGAGAGACGGAGGAGTGATAGGATGTGTAATCTATATAGGGCCTAGAGCAGCTAGGGGGAAAGGAGGGTGGGGGGAAATCCAGAGCAGGTTGCAAGAAGGAGTTTATAGAGGGAGGGGGGATCATAATTGGAAGTTTCAGCATCCGGTAGTGAGAAGTGATCTGGGTAGGTTTGGTTTTGTTGAGAGAACGGTGAGGGAATGGAATGAGTTACCCGAGGAGGTTGTTGAGTGCGAGTCAGTAAGGGAATTTAGAAATAGATTGACGAAAAGGAGGTGATGAGGGAGGGTGGGGAGGGGGGAGGTTTGGATAGGTTGCCACCGGGTAGTTGTGGCTCATTTGCAGCCTTTAAGTGTTTAATCTTAATCTTACCTAGCTAGCCTAGCGCCTAGGCCCCTAGGCTAAGCCTACAACCATGATAGACTAGGCCTAGGCCTAGGCCTTTTCTATTTTCGACACGCCAACTCTCTTTATTTGATACTCACAATTCACTTGGACAAAGCAACTAATTCAATAGTTTACGCTAGAACCTTGGCAAAGGTAGGCCTACGCCTGCCTAGGCCTAGCAAACTCGAAATGCGTAATGTGGACGGTCTTAACCTTACATTACTGAGGTGTCCTTTCCAGCAAATTTGAAATTTACTCTTTATTGAAGTCACTTACCTCGTCATCCCGTAAAAATTTTGTTGATTCGTTTTGGCTGATATTTTGGTTAGATTGAGAAATCCGTCATGTACCGTTCTTTCTTACAACACTAGTAAAGAAATTGCTAAAAATCAGCGCTGTATGACTTTCGAGCGCGATACACTTGCAGCTAAAACCTAAAACGAGCCCTTGCAGAAATCAAGCAGAAAATGTCGAGTGACCGAACGTCACATCCGGCTAAACTTCAAAAGAATGCTATTTATAAGCATTTATAAAAATATCTTTCTATTTCTTTCAAGAAAACAAACTTTGAGCTCTTTTAAAACAATTCAATGGTTCGAGACGAAATTATACTTTTTTTAATTTAATAAAATTATTGATCAAAGTGAAACGACTTCAGTAGTCACTACTGTGTGTCAGCTGACAGGTCTTGTGATTGCTACCGAGTAGAAGAGATATTCTCTGGACAGCCGTTTGTAAGTTTTCTACCAATTTTGTTATAAATAATTGAATAAACAGGACGCTAGGTATTCTAACGTAACCTAATACTGTACTCCGTCAATAAATTTGCACTCGAATTAGTAACTTGCTATTTTAACGACGATTTTATTACGTTCGTTTCTACCTGCTTGAATGAGACGGGCCTAGACCTACTTTTAGAGAATTCTTGAAATCATAGCTGTGATGTTTGTCACTAGAGGAAAACAGTATTTTAGTACTTTTAATGTTCCCAATATAATATTGAACCATATAACACATATTTTAAGGGTACAAATTGGGACAATGTGGTAAAATACTCGTTTACAAATGTTAGCAGGGGCACGCCTACTTTACCACTCGTGATGAAGGGAGCAAAGGCCTCAAAACAATTTTGAATTCGTACACGAACTAGGCCTGGCCCCTACAACCATGCAGTGCTGCTCGTGAGAGGGCCTGCGGGGCTGCAGCTCCCACTGGATTTTTGACCCATCTATATTAAAATTATTAAAATCCCGCTACTAGTATTTATTTTAATGTATTAATATTGTAGATTCAATTTATTGTACAAATAGTGTTTCTAAATATCATGTACGAAATAAATATTCTTACGAGTATGAGCACACTAAAAGTACTCGGCTTCACATGCCGCCTGTATTAGGAGCGCGGTAGCCAGGGTGATACAGAGGGTCTGCTGAGCCGTGTAGTCCTCACTTCGGAATGTGAACAGGCTGGCGTGGGTGTGAGTGGCAGGGGGGAGGGAGTATTCTTGGAAATACGGCTGATTATCAGGTCAGCACTGCTTGTAGTCCCTTGGTTCCCGCGGCGACTGCGGCAGGCACTCGCCACATTCGCATACGGTGTCAATGCTGGCGGGCGGACGGTAGTGTTTTGTTACTTTTACTTTAGATTGATAATTGATATAATTAATAAGAGATTAGATAATTGATGATAAATAGCTTCACTGTGATCTGAAAATCGATTTGTTCGCTTAATTGACAGCTCATTCACTGAGCCCTACGGGACGTCCTCTTTCATTTCCTCAAACAACGCTGCACGGTTATGAAGGAATAGACCATAGGGATGCGTGAATGTAAAATTACATGAATTAAATTTCTATTTCAAGATAATTTTTTCATTAACATTGGCATAGGCCTATTTGAATTAAAATGCAATGTATTTCTTTTAATTGTAGTGCTCTACTACTTTCTTTTAATGTATAGGTTTGTATCATATGACTGACTGTATTCCACCAAGTTAGCGAGACCGCTTTTACCAGTCCTTTAGTTTAATTACACTCTAATTTGATCACATGGCAAATGGTCGTGACCATCAAAGCAAGTTGAGATAAATCATTTAAATTCATTGTAAATCGTAGTCGCACTTTGGCGCAACCACTGAAGAGAAACGCGTCCGTGGACAAAGTCAATGTTAGGCTAATGTTTTAAGCCCCCGTCACATTGTCCTGTCCTCATGCAGGCTAGTTTTTACAGGTAGCCAATCACGACGCGTCTTGCTGGCTTTCTAACTCCCGCTTCGACGACAGAGAGTCAAATCACGCGCTAGATGTGAAAGCACCAGTTTGTGAAATCAGCTGAGAATGTTTTAGTGCCCCCCCCCCCCCCCCCCCCCCAGTTCAAAAACAAAATGTTGTAGCCTACACAGTTTACTCTTCAATTAGTGCAAGTGCAACTTCCATTCTAAAAGCATTATGTTCTTAGCACACCACACCACGCACGCAGCACCACGCTTCTTCTTAATGCTGCAAGACGGAACAAAAAACAATTACACATCTTGGCTTCATTTTTGATTTTGAACCTTTGTTTTTTAATGGAAAAAATGAGAATTTTTATATTTGCACAAAGGAATGGTATAGTTAAATCGAGTTTATATTTTTTAAAGGATATGAAATCCAAAGAAATGTGGAAATGATCCGGTCCCACAGAATAGGGAACACGCGTATGAAAATTTTAACCAATTTTTAAATACCTTGGCTCTCATTTAATAATTTTGTGTCTTTGAATTACCAAAAACGGATCACTCTATGCCTCAAAATAATTGGTTTAGTAACGATAAATAAAAGGGCGCGAAAAACGAGCCGCCGCCATGTAGAGTGGATTTGACGTCATGGTTTTGTACTGTGTACGCTCACCGCCTCAGTGATTGGTCTGTTACGCCACGTCTACTGAATCATTGCGTCACAGCCACCTGTACGCGTTTCAGATCTCCGAGTTTTAACTTCAATAAATGCGACCACAATAAACCTATTTAAAAATTTCTTTTTTTATTAGGACTTGCATGAATGTACTTTTTGTATCTGATACTATTAATCTAATTGTTTGGTTTAACAAAAAAAATCGTACGCATGTTGCCTATTACACAATCATTTATCTTTGCAAATGCGTTTCCCGTTTGTTTCATGATTCCTGGTCAAGTGATCTACAAAATAAGAGCCGCGTATGCTAGCACTGAGCCTTCTTTATCGTTGATGTTTTTTAGTTCACTTATTGACTCTGCTTGAGCTTCTCGAGACGTGCCTAGCCCTCCTATTGCTAATTCATTGTATAGGTATTATTAGATATGACTGTAAATTACAACAACTATGGGATTTATGGGGTATGGGGGTTTATGCCTATAAGGTATAGAGCACTCAAAATAGACTAGATGCATTCTGGTGGCAAGAAAATAAACGTCTGAGAGGAGTGGTTTAACTGTCAATTTTCATTGTTGTTTTATTGTTGTTATTCATCAATGGCACTGCAATCATGTAACTTTGGTCGATAACGTTGAAAATTCAGTGGTCGTTATTGTGTAACCAATGAGAGACCGAGAATTCGAAGAAGTTCACGGGAACTCCAGCAAGCTGTGAGCAACATTGGCAGTCTTTTGTTTTTATTCAAAGCCTGTCAAAATGTATCAAAATGTACACTTTACTGAGAAGATCCACAGAGTAACTACTCACAGCACGTATTTATTCTAATATTCCACTGTGTTCTAGAGGTAGGTCTAAACTAAACTCTAAAGCTATAGTCTGTCCTACTTTAGTTTTGTGAAATAAATTCGTCTAAATACTGGCATTTCCGCTATTTCTTGGTATCGAACGTTCTAAATGGCTGGGTGCTTGCGATCGAGAAGTGCGCTTGATATTATTGATGATGATGATGATGATATTTGGGTATTACAACTATGGCTAGTTGCCGTCCCCGGGATGAGTGTTCATTGTTTAATAGCGTTACTGAGCGGTACATAATTGCATTTAAGAGCTAGGATCATTCAAAAGTACAATTTTCATTGCTATCGAACGTTATCTACCAAAGTTACATGATCGCAGTGCTGAAGGAGGTTAGAGATCCTATATTTTGACAAGAGATTGGCCATAGGAGTGATTGTTTTCTATTGGTCAGTGGTCGAAACATTGTTCAGCATTAGGGGTCTGCAGGTACCTGAAATTTCGGGTAGTTTCGGGTAGTTATACTGACCCGAAATTTGGGGTTTTAATAACCAAATTCGGGGTTTTCGGGTACAAAAAAATTATTTTTTTAATAGTAACTTAGGCCCTGTACGATCGTTAATACAATTGTGAGTTTACTGTCATGTTGTCAATTAAAAAAAATTAAAAAGACCAGTTTTTTGCTTGTCCAGTTGTTTTTGGTCAACCTGTTGCATCACATCTCACAAGGTGTTGTGTGATGGGGGGGGGGGGAAGCATACAGAAATAAGACACTTTTGAGACATCAGAAAATCTTGTGTCAAATTTGCCAAAAAAAAACCCTCCCCCTCTTTAAATTTTTTAAACATTATTTTACTTATTTTTATTTATTTCATTACGTGAACATACTAAATATTGGGGGAAAATGTGTTGTCTTTTTATTGGAAGAAAAAATTCCGCTTGAAATAGGCCTATGCCATTACCCGACCCGACCCGAAACCCAAAGTTATTTGTACTACCCGTATCAGACCCGAACCTAAAAAGTACTACCCGCAGACCCGTATTAAGCATTGTTGAAATGGCCTGTGGCCGCCATGACTCATGCAGATTGAAATACGTCCAACCAAGGTCCACTGGATCACCGCGCGGTTACAGCGGACCTTGCTTATCAACAACTGCGCGCCAACGTCTAATTGATCAGATCCACCTGGCGGACGAAGCTCGAAGCCTAGCACGAAACATGGCGTCGTCTGATCCATTGGCCAATCTCTTCTCAAAAGGTTTATGTAGGATCTCTAAAAGGAAGTTGCTTAGCAGCACGGTCTATGTTAGTTTTGAGTCCTCTATTCGACACTAAATGTGTCAAGAGATAGCACCACTGCTGCGCAACATGGCTGACAGTTAGAGGGTAACAAACTGACATCTGACTGACAGGAGATCATGGATCCGCCTAAACATGTTATTGCGCAAAGTTTTTAACTTTATTCTGAAATATACATATATTTGAAAGCAAATAGAGCCCAAAGGAACCTCAATGAAAGAGAGGCAGTGTTATTCGGTGGCCTTTTAAATGCATGTGGTTAATTAACATTACGATCAGAACATGAACTTCGGACCTTCGGATACTTGGTGTGTCCCCTGATCCAAAATCCCCATAATATCAAAGGAATCTTGAATACAAAACGCAACCAGCGAATATCCAGCTTTATTCACTGACGCAACAATATCGCTTATGTTTCTTTAGAATCGTTGCCATTCTCATATAAACAATGACAAAATGACACTGACAAATGACATCCAGCGGCTCTGTTGCCCTCTAACTATTACTTCACGATTTCGCCACCAGAGATCATATATCTGCAACATTTAGTGCCGAATGGTCAAGTCAAGTGGTCGTCTTATCTATGAACTTATTATCTTGATACTCTAATAACAAAATATGTGATTAATTTAGCTGATTTATTGGTTTACTTATAAATGACCTGTTTCTACAGTTCCACGAACACGATCACACTGACAGAGGAACACAAGCAGGCCACAGCAGGATGTCGAGATCAATGAAGTCGATGAAAGATGAGGACCGAGAAACCAAGTATGGTTATGTCTTTGCTGTATCCGGACCTGGTACGTAAAGCGCTCAATCTTGTGTGACCTGATTATAGTTCTTGACATACTATTGGCCCTATTAATAATAATAATAATAATAATAATAATAATAATAACACGTGCAACAAAACAGGCTTACTTAAATAAAATATTAATTTATGTCGAAAATATTGATGTTGATTAATGTCGCGACTTTGACTGCATTTATTTTCTTACCTAACATGCAGTGCTCGAAATTAACGGCAGCCCAAGCCGAGGCTGCCCTAAACGTACTCCGGCTGCCACTTGTATATACCCAGGCAGCCCCACAGGCTGCCTTAAATTTCACATACAAAGACATTATTAAATAGTGTTTTTTCTAAAATCAATAGTGCCATGTGTTCACAATACACACTGCATTATATTAACAAATTATCACAGTTTTTAATGTATCAAACCAGTAATCTTATTCTTATGAGACTATAACGCGAGAAACATTTCAAGACATATTTTTCGTGCTGTCCGCCGCCCGCATAGCCTATACACATGGGCCACCTCGCTCGCAACCGACGAATGCACTAGACTAATCAACTAGTCAACATTTTACTCACAATAATTAAAAAACAAATGTAATTTCAAATGTTAATTACGTAATAAAACGAAAATGTTAATAAAAAAAATCGGGTTATTCAATTCTTAACCGGGCTGCCAAAAACTACAAGATAGTAAGGGCTGCTGTCTATAATTCCTAATTTCGAGCACTGCTAACATGTCACAAACATAAGAAACCTTTTCAATAATTAGAAGTTAGTTCTCATCTCAGAGACAGACATGTTACAATCTGCATCAGAAAGTACTGTATTAAACAACTTGTTATTGGCATGTCAAATTTGTATTCCCACCTAATGTTATTGTTCTACTCACTCCTCATTTACACTCAGGATTGATCATCAAACACATTCGGGCCGTTCCAAGCAGTGTTAAACGGGACAGATGAACACCACCCAAACATTTTTTTTATACGTAGCAGTGACATTGTTTCAACTTTCATTCGATGTTTATTGATCAATTTCTTGTTTTACATTCCAAGGAATGAAGTGCCAACATTTGTAACACACTAATGCAAGCATTTTTTTAAATCAAATATTGGTAGAACCCTACAAAAATGGTTACTTTTATTTTTTCCCAAATCTCGTTTTTCATAATGTAAATTTCGTGTTTTGGCGGTGTCATTTTTATAAGGCACATTTAACAAGCAAATAAATTTTTTTTTTTAACTTTATATAATCAATTTAGGAATAGGCCTATCACTCAAATAAAGATGAGCTATTTGTGTGAACAGTAGGCCTACTTCTCCTTTATTTTCGTTATATTTTTAATTCTTCTGCACGTTTTTTTTTTTTACACTAACACATTTTTGGCCAATATTTAACATGTTTTCGTTATTTCGTGATTCAAAATTTGCATAATTAATTAGCATGCTGGTACAACGTCTCGTTCACAATTATAATATTAATTTATAGGGGTAAGCCTATTACTACCGGTACAGTTTCGTTTTATTTCATAATGCGAATTTTACTTTGCTCTAAATATTAATGTTAGGTCTTTTAGAAAACTAGCAACTATAGTTGCTTCTCGTTTAGAAACTGTAATGTCATGGATTAGCACCAAGTGTGTGTCGCGTTTTTCCAGTGGTGACGGCTGAGCGCATGGCTGGCTCAGCCATGTACGAGCTGGTCCGAGTCGGCTACTTCGAGCTGGTCGGCGAGATCATCCGACTGGAGGGCGACATGGCGACCATCCAGGTCTACGAGGAGACGTCCGGCGTGACGGTGGGCGATCCCGTCTTGCGCACCGGGAAGCCTCTCTCGGTGGAACTGGGCCCCGGTATCCTGGGGAGCATTTTTGATGGCATCCAGCGTCCGCTCAAGGACATCAATGAGTTGACCAACAGTATCTACATCCCCAAGGGCGTTAACATTCCGGCGCTCAGCAGGACCATTGCGTGGGAGTTCAATCCGATGAACGTCAAGGTATTTATGCCGTCTGTTTAAGCGCGAAGGATACCTCTACTTCAAAAACCGCAGAAAATTGTCGTTTTTAATTATATCTCAAGATTGAAACACAAAATCTGAGTAGCTAATCATAGCGCTGTGGTTTGGTAAGCCCTACAGACTGAATGATAAATGTATTTAACATTATAATCAGTATGACTGTGATTTTTATTTCAGTAAATTACTAATGAAATAAGTATCACAGTCATACTGAGTATAATGCTTGATACATAAATATCATTCAGTCTGTAGGGCTTATCAAACCACAGTGCTATGATTACTCAGATTTTTGATTTTGTGTTTCAATCTCGAGATAAAATTAAAAAAGGAAATTTGTCTGCAGTTTTTGACGTAGAGGTATCCTTCGCGCTTAAGCTTGAAAGTTAGAGGATTTAGTACAGGTTTGCTCAACAAATCTCGATCTAGTTCGAAGATTGTAAACTAGGGATGTCAAACGATATGAAATTCCATGTCAATAATTGACAGAAAAAAATTATCGCAATAAGGGCTGTGCGATCACACAAACAAAAGAAGACAGTGAAAAACAAAATCAAACAACAAAACAAAATAAAAACACAACAACAACAAAAAACAAAGAAACAAAAAACAAGATGTTTCACAATAATATCCGACACTATTTTCAACCGCAGAGTGGAGTACAATCTTCACCAATAAGTTGCTACATTTGGCCACTTATAGCGCTGTGTACTAACACTAGCCTATATTGAGGTCCCCTGAATTTCGAATTAACAAGGGATTACTGTATTGGAATCGTTATTGACCAAACTGAACCATCGCTCTTTACAATGGTCGTTTTCAAACTAGGTAGATACAAAGAGATACAGACTGACTTACAATTAAAAAACTGAGAATAAAATGCTTTTGAATTGAAATTGAATTGAATTGAACTATGTTAGGTGATTGCAAGTAGGCCCGCCTAGTATTAATATAGTAGACTTAGGTAGTGTTTAGATCAATATCCAAAAAGTAGGCTTCTGAACTATTGCAGAAAAACAAAAGCAAGTAAATGGAATATTGAAAATAAGTATGGTAATACCTTCTAATTAAGGCTGGGCATCGATGTAAATCGACAACATCGACATCGACGGCAAATAATCGATGTCGAATCGCGACGTCGGAATATTTTCGACATCGACATCGAAACGAAAATAATCGACATCGTTTTTTTAAAAATTGATAATTAATCAATTATTATTAAAAAGAACTTTGTCACCTGTTAAATGTAGGGATGACGACGGTTAAGCATTTCACTAACCGGTTAATCGAACCGGTTTTTAATCAGTTAATAACGGCAACAAAACTCAGTTTTCGTCTGCAACGGGAGATAACTGACCTAGGCCTACGTGACGGCCATGCGGGCCGGTCAGCTTATTTTTGTCGTCATAAACACAATTGTGGATATTGATTTCAATTTATTTTAACGCAATATCCGATTGTAGAGGCTTATTCAAGTCGTTTTTCATTAATCCGTTCTTGATTACTTGCTGCGTAGTGAACTGTCAACAGGCGGCCGCTTGCATTCCACTCGCTCGCGTCTATCGCGATCTCGCTTCCACTCACGCGTCCTGCGACTAGCGCTTTCTCTCTCTCTCACGGCGGCCGATAGCAGCCGACACGGCGAACTACTTCGTCGCGTCTCGCTCAGACCATTGTTCTCTCGCTCTTTCTCGTTCGGCCGCATCTGTTCTCACTTGTCGAGTGCCGGCCTGAACCAAGGGATGGCTCGCGCTTTAGTACGCGCGATCTGCAAATACTTAGGGGGGGGGGGGGCTTGAGAGTGTGCGGTATCCTTTGATACGGGTCAGTTTGGACTAAAAGCTGCCGTGGACGAATAACTATGCCGCCCTATAGTTGAAAGTTCCCATTTCTCGCGTGAATTGACAATTGATTAGTTATTTAATTAATTGACGAAAAAATCGATTAAAACCAAAAAAAAATCGATGTCGAAAATCGTCACCGACATCGATTATTAATCGATTAATCGATGTCGACGCCCAGCCTTACTTCTAATAGACCTACATTAAGTATTGTACTAAAATACTACTACTAATCAATTTCCCCCCCAGATTGGCAGCCACATAACGGGAGGAGACCTGTACGCGCTGGTTCACGAAAACACGCTGGTAAAGCACAAGATGCTGTTGCCCCCGCGAGCCAAGGGGACTGTCACGTACCTGGCCGAGCCCGGCAACTACACGGTCAACGACATCGTCTTGGAGACAGAGTTTGACGGTGAGCGCTCCAAGTTCACCATGCTGCAAGTGTGGCCCGTGCGTCAGCCCAGGCCCGTCACCGAGAAGCTGCCGGCCAATCACCCGCTTCTCTGCGGACAGAGGGTCCTCGACTCGCTCTTCCCGTGAGTGCTTACTTACGTCTTCTTGTTTCATATTTCAAACAAACTTTATTGGCTCATAGGAAGTACATATATTTTGGACTGAAATATATGCCCATGACAATGAAAAATTGAACACATTACGAAACAAGTTACCTAGGTACCGTATTGGCCCGAATATAACGCGATCTCGAATATAGTGCGACCCCCAGTGTTGAAAATAATATTCATGGAAAAAACTTTTTGGGAATAAAATGATAGGCTACTATTGATAGCACAATTAGACTTCGTAATTTTTGTTTAATACACAATTGAAGTGAAAATTTAGAGTAGGCCTACGTAAATTGTCTTTGGCCTAGGCCTAGGCCTAAATATTTACATGCTTGGAAGTACAAGGTTGCCTAACTTCTAGGCCTAGAGCTTGCAGGGCATGAACTCTCCTAGGGTTTGTCGAGTCACTGTACATGATTTGAATTCCATCCTCATTTCCCACTCTTTTATGATGTGATTTATCACTGGCCTCCATCTTGAATGCCTGTTCCAAGCAGACTTTAAAGCCGCTTACGTTTACCTCACCAGAGCAATCTGTCAGTCCGCAAACCAAACCTGATCAGTAGCAGGTTACTCTGTTGCGTTCGGCAACTATGCCAGAGTAACCCGGTTTTCTGACCCGATCACCAAAAAAGTGACCTGCCTCGGGAGCAGGGTAAGTTAGGTTTGGGCGGAAAATACAAAATGTAATGATTTTGATGGTGGTGTTAAAGTGGCTGTGGATGATGCATGTGGATATTTGGGCGCAAAACCGTGTTTTTGAGTAGGCTATTAATGAATTGCACACAGAAAGTAAGTACATCAGGCATTACAAAAAATTCAAAACAATTTGAAGGTTAGGTTTAGCTATGCAAGCGCACGGCATCCATTTGCAAAGCAACCCTACTCCGAAACGCTTTCGTTTACTCGGGCTGAAAACTCTGACCCGGTGAAGTAAAGTCACGTGACATTACTGATCCGACGGGTTACTCTGGCGAGGTAAACGAAAGCGGCTTCTCTTCCACCCTTAGAAGTTCTACAAGTTAATAAGTGGCCGCGCTAACGTCACTACACTGGAACTACTTGACTGACCTGCCGGTATGGGAAGTCACTACTTTATCGACCTTAAGGCGGGAATTTGAAACATCGCGAAATGCTTGTGGAAATTCGTAGTCTCCGATTCTAGTGCGAGTGAAGATATAGAATATATTTTTTTTTTTTTAAAACATCGCGTTATATTTGGGCCAATACGTTACTATTAATTTTGTTAACTTTTATTTTTTAAATCGCATTGAAGTGGGTAGCCTACTGACTGACATAGGACCAATAAGGATAATCTTGACATGTTACTTGGCTCTTTAAAATGTAGTGTCCATTAGGTTTGTGGAGCACAACAAAAATAAATGTAGAAATATGTGAAAGGAACACCTCAATGTTGACTGTGGTAGTTAATATACCCTCATTTAAGATAGCAATGTAATACCCTAGCGGCAATAGCTTGATTCTCTTTATCACGACACAAACAAAAACTGCTTTTTTCCAGGTGTAAGGTAGGCATTCCTTGTTACGTATTAAGCATTTTTGAGGTGCCAAAGATAATAATGTATTTATGAGATGTCAATTGTGGGTATAAGAAAAGAAGAATAAGTAATTATGTTTGATAAAAGTGTTAAAAATCTTACTAGTTTAGGCCAAATGTGAACTAGTTCAGTGGTATATCCAAGGAGGTTATGGGGTTGAAATCCTCCCCCCCTCTCCCATGCCCCCAAAAAATACAATAAAAATATACGGAGAGAAGGAAGGAAAGGAGAAGGGATGAGAAAACTACCATTTTGATTACTTATTATTTAATAAAGTTCTATCTATTCTCTCTGGGGACCATACAGGGGAGGAAGTTGGAGGAATATATTTAAAAATGCTAATGGGTGGAATGGGTCAAGCAGTTACTCTTTTCACATTGTCCGATCCTAAAACTTGTTTCCTGGCGTTTTAAAACGTCACATATGGAAAAAAAATTCCGGAGGCGAATTGGCCTGCCGGCGGCTTAGCTTCTTGGAATGTTCAATACTCCCTGTTGTGAATTCCTGGATATGCCACTGGACTAGTTCCACAGGATACCATTTACTGTTTACTGAACATTTTGTTACATTTATTAATTTAACTTTTTGCTATTTAATATTTATTTAACAGGATTGCAAAGCCAAAATCAACCGCTTTTTGAAACAATTACTTAAGTAAAATCATGAGACTTGCCATTGTCAGGCTGGTCGGACTAAACATAGACATTCTGTTACCTAATTTAATATGTTTGGTTCCAGTTGTGTGCAGGGTGGAACTACAGCTATTCCCGGTGCTTTTGGTTGTGGTAAAACTGTCATCTCGCAATCTCTTTCCAAGTATTCCAACTCTGACGTCATTGTGTACGTTGGTTGCGGTGAGCGTGGTAATGAGATGTCTGAGGTAAGAATGCACGGTAGAACGGGCTGTAAGAGTTTTTTTTTTACTCTTTTATAATTTAAATTATGATAATTTAAATCAAGAACAAAAAATTGTACAAGCTGTGCTGTAAAGTTGGTTGGCAATGAAAATAGATATTTTATTCAATTTTGGGAGAAATCCTTATTTTGCATTATTTAAGTTCGTTTTAACAAAATAAAAATCAGATCCCTTCAAGTACGCCTACATTAAAAGTAGGGGTGGGATAACTAATCAGTTAACTGATCAACTGCACCGTGGCTGGAAAACCGGTTAATGATTTCCCCACTCCGTTAACCCTGGGCGCAACGATGGCCCGCAAATACAACTCAAATGTGGAAAACCTATTTTTGTTATGTGTAACTGGTGATTTTTACGATGTATACGTTATTTTTAGGGATGTTCAATGATATCGATATCGCGGGAAAATCGACATTAATTTCGATATCGATATGGTAGTGTCATATCGAAAAGATTGTGATATCGTGGTCAACTTGAAATTTTAAAATATTTTCGCTATGGTCTGTAGTATGCATTGCTACTGCATTAGTCACTGAGCATCTACCTCCCCAGCCCCCAAGAATATCACGATATCATTGTCAACTTGAAGTATTTCTCCCGTGGTCTGCAGTACCTGTTGCTGCAGTTTGTAACTGCACACCTACCCCCTCCACACAGAGGGCGGCAGGGCAGCCCTACACGGGGCACGTGCAGCAGGTTCCCTTTGTTTGCGTGGAGACATTGGATCCATTCAACTGTTTGTACCTGGAACCCTGAACTCTTTCCAAGAAGCATGTTGTTGATTGTGTGAGTTGGAAGATCAAGACAGAGCGCACCTATTTAGATGCGCCGCCCTCAAGAATGACATTGACTCCCTGCCCGACGCAATGAGCAGGACAGAGAAGGAGGCAGCCTTGTATTGGATGGCAAGAAAGAAGAATGGTTGAAGAGGCCAACTCTGCACAGGACAAAAAAAAAAAAAAAAAAAAAATGTTGTTGTAGGGGGGCGGTAGAAACATGAAAGGACTAACTGCAGCAACGTGTACTGCAGGCCACAGCGAAAGTACTTTAAATTGACTACAATTTCTTAGGTAGGGTATTGTTTTATTACCGCCGATATCGATATCGCGATATTGGTGTCAATTTTTTAAATAACGATATCACGATACGATATCGGCAAAATGGCGCCGTTATCAATATTGAAAAAATATCGTTGAACATCCCTAGTTATTTTATGGGATTGTTCTAAGAATCTCGGTTAATCGGTTAACCGCGCTTAATATCGCCGATTAACCGATTAGGTAATTAACTGATTTGTAATTAACCAATTTATTCCACCCCAAGTGAAAAGTGGGCTGGATTGTCCGTGTACGTTTGGTCTGACGATGTGGTTCGCCCACAGGTGTTGCGAGACTTCCCCGAGCTGACGGTCGAGATCGGCGGCCAGACCGAGTCCATCATGAAGCGTACCGCCCTGGTGGCCAACACGTCAAACATGCCCGTCGCTGCCCGAGAGGCGTCCATCTACACCGGCATCACCCTGTCCGAGTACTTCCGAGACATGGGCTACAACGTTTCCATGATGGCAGACTCGACCTCCCGTTGGGCCGAGGCCCTGCGTGAGATCTCTGGTCGTCTGGCCGAGATGCCCGCAGACAGGTAACGTACAATGTTTGGACCTCGTAGTCCGAGTATGTACTTCTCAGACATGGGCTACATCTTCGAGGCCATACGTGAGATCTCCAGTCTTATGGCTGAGATGCCCGCCAACGGGCAACATACAACTAGAGGGGGGGGGGGGGGGGGGGACTTTTCATTACGTTTTGTATGCCAGAAATAAAGATCTCAGAGGGGAGAATAGACTCAAAGAAAACAGAATTGCATACACATAAGCAAGTGTAAGAAGAAAAATAAAATGGCATTTGCATCCCTATTCTTGCATTGATATCAAATTATTGCCAGACATAGGCCCTATCAATTTTCATGTCATATTTCTTTACAATTTTTTTTATGCATCTCTCCTAATTACTGATAGTGTACAAAATATATGGATGTTTGTGCTCCTACAATTTCATAGCCTGCTTCTGTTGACACTGTGTTGTTGGTACTGTTGACAGCGGTTACCCCGCGTATCTGGGAGCCCGCCTGGCCTCGTTCTACGAGCGCGCCGGCCGAGTCAAGTGTCTGGGCAACCCCGACCGAGAGGGTTCCGTCAGTATCGTGGGGGCCGTGTCTCCGCCCGGTGGTGACTTCTCCGACCCCGTGACCTCCGCGACGCTCGGCATCGTGCAGGTCTTCTGGGGACTCGACAAGAAGCTGGCGCAGCGCAAGCACTTCCCCTCCATCAACTGGCTCATTTCTTACAGGTGGGTGGGTTTGCCGGACGATGCACAGTAGGTTGGCTGGCGTCAATGTAGGGAACACCATCTTAGAATTATTACGTGGTTGGACAACTAGATCGTTTGACGTCGAGGGGTGATTGGAGGGAAGGGATAAGTAGGACGAGTAGTAAAACTTATATTTAAAGGGGCCAGCGGGAGGAAAGTGAAAGGAAAGGACCTCATGTAGTCACCTCTTATGACTGGCAGTCACCCTGGGTCAAATTCTACCCCAGGCCCAAATGGCAAAGAAGAAGAGCTAGATTTCAAATCTTTCGCAGACCTTGTGTCTAGAGATATCTCATTACTTTTGTGTTGTGTCACTGTATTCCTTGAACAATGTCAACTTTCAACTTAAGAACATATATAGGCCTACCTACTTAGTTCTAAGTGTCCACCTTCGTCGGGTGAACAAGGCCACGTCAGGCCGAAACAGTATCGACGTTATTGTTTAGTCTTTATGTGTCTACCAACTCCGAAGGTTGTCAGCAACAAGGTAAGCTGTTGGTTTCCTTCCTATCCACCCCCAAGGTCCACTAGATCGCTTGTAGCGCGCGCGCAGCACGCGTAAAGTAAGGTCATCTAACCTATTTCCATAATGTTAAAAATCACATGTTATTCAAATGGGAGAATCATTCAGAAAAACAAATGAATTGATCTGTCAAAACAAATTATGGGCCAAAAAGGCAAAATAACAATCTGTAATGAGATTTTGTCTTCACATTCTATAGTATATTTTCAAAGGAAATACTTTACACGCAAGCTCACATTATAAGTGAGGATTATTTAAATAATAATGCGATTTTTGTAGTTGGACCCAAAATGGCGATTTTGGATCACATTCAATGACCTTACTTTGCGCTTCGCAATTACTCCGCTAGGAGTAAATCCAGTAGACCTTGATCCACCCCCATTGCTAAATATCCAAAGCCGTTAGGCACTCTACATTCACACTACTTCTAAGTGTATTTGCCTTTGACAGCAATCAAGCTATGATCTAGTTATTTAGCATTGCAATGGATCATTAATTAACATTGGATTAATTTTTTTTTTTTTTTTTTTTCAATTCAAAAGCATTTTATTCTCTTTTTGTAAGTACATTATTGGAATAACAGTATATGTTTATAAGTAGTGAGAAGCCCACAGAAGGCAAGCCTTGAGTGTGGGCAGAACATAAGTTAGAGACATAAAAAAATACAGTGCAAGATGGCAGAACTAAAGTTGCAAAAAACAATTGCCATAGATGTTTTGATTTTACGTTGATGAGCAGCCTTACATTTTGACACGATATGATAATGAATTTGCACAGTAGGCCTACTTTCTTATGCTTGTACCTGTACAACAATTATAACTTAACTTATATTAGTATTGGTTATGTTGGCAACACTTTGATTAGTTTATGTCTATTTCAGCAAATACATGCGAGCCCTGGATGATTTCTACGACAAGAACTTCCCCGAGTTTGTTCCCCTCAGGACGAAGGTCAAGGAGATCCTGCAGGAAGAAGAGGATCTGTCCGAAATTGTGCAGCTCGTCGGCAAGGCCTCTTTGGCGGAGACGGATAAAATCACTCTCGAAGTTGCCAAGCTATTGAAAGACGACTTCTTGCAACAGAACAGGTATGTTGATTTCGGCTATCTAAACGGATGTCGAACGACAACCGACAATTTTTGTATCCAAATACAGTGAGGCCTTGATTATACGTTTTCCAAGGGCCACACCAAAAAACGGTATAAGTACAAAAAACGTATAACCACAATTACATTTGTTTTCGTTTGTAATAAGTGGAGATGGGGGCTCTTGTTGGCAGTCTCCCCATTTTGCATTCTGTACAAAAATTCCCTTCACTGTACCTTCTAGCGCACACACGAGCGGCGGGGGGGGGGGGGGGGGAAATGATGCCTAAGCCTAAATATTTGATTAAACATTAGGTGTATTCGTTCTGTAGTAGCAGTCGCACTGCAGGAGGCAAGTTGGAGCAAAGGCATATGACATCATAGGAGTTGGTAGCACATTGGAGTAGTTTATAAAAACGAACGGTTTTGTAGCAGATTTTGTTGCGCGGCAAATTAATTCTCAATTACCTTGAGATACCAGCATCAACCTAGAGGAATAGAATATTTCATAGAATAATAGTATTAAAATGTCCCTTCAGGCCAAGTATCACACTATTATACTCGAAAGGCGAGAGTCATTGTTATTTACAGTAGGGGTAGGCCTAGACCTAGGCCAACTCATTGGTGAGAGGTTTGGGACAATCCACTAGGCCTAGAGTGTAGAAAACACTATTTATATAAATTTAAAATGTATACTAAGCATAAAACTCATTTGGACTATCAAATATGTAATGGCCATCCACTATTTCTGGGCCATTCTCTCCACAAGCAATCATGCACACTTCTCCACCCATAATTACGCGCCTTTTTGCAACCTGCTACAACTTTACTGAAAGCGCTCCACCTCTCGAGTAGGAGCACTTTCAGTAGAGTTGTAGCAGCTACCATTTCGTAATCGAACACTTTTGTAGTAGCGCCAACTTACTACCAAAGCGCTTGCTCCCATAGAACGAACGCTTTTGTAGTACTGTCGCACATTGTAGTAGACAGAACGAACAGACCTAAGTTCTAGGGTACGTGAAAACAATCGTTTTTGTTTCGAATAGTCTCGCCGAAAGTGATGTGTGACATAAATCAGTGGCGTATTCACGGGGGGGGAGGGGGGGGACAAAACCCCCCCCTTTTGCAAAGGAAACATGGAAAATGACCGTTTACATTTCATTTTAATGGACAGTATTTCAATAGACAGTATCAATAGACAGTATTTCAATAGACAGTTAGATGTTTTACTTTATAATTATTGTATATTGTTGTAATTAAAAGCAAAAGCAATACGAAAAATATGCAAATTATTGATTGAGGTTCCTTTTATTAGCGGTGCTAAGGAAAAAAATGTGTTGCCAGAAACTAAGTAATCTTGTTTCAGTTGGCCGCTGTAAAACGCACAGATTTGCACTAAAATGACCTTGACGAGATTTTTTTCGGGGGGCAAGCCCCCCGGAACCCCAATTGTGTTTCGGCATCCACTCTCTATATGGGTTGAAACCCCCCCCTTTCCCAATTCCTGGATACGCCACTGACATAAATCATTGTTATCCCAATATCGTTGCTCGAGCATCGATCGCTTTATTTTTCCAGTCCTAGAACAATATTTACCTCGATTAATCGTTTTTCGGTTATAAATATCAACGCGGAAACAGGTTTTAGCGACCAGGGTTTTTTGGACGCGACTACGTGAGCCAGCCGCGGGTCGCCGGGAGACCGCTATCATGGGCTGGCGGCAGCTGTTGGCTCTGTGCTCGCAAGGGATGTATCAGAATCAGCTCAGTGCCCACGCTCGGCCCGCAGGCCTATGTACGTCGGCAAGGTCGGGGGTGCGGATAATTATTATATATATCTTGAGTAGGGCTGTGCGAGTGCTCGAAAAGTCGAGTTCGGTCGAGTAGTTACTACTCGACTCGAGGTGATCGAGTTTTTCACGAAAAACGAGTCGAGTTCGAGTAGTTTTGATTGACTGAGCCGCCGTATTCAACTGGTTAAAAATAACGCCAATAGGTAGCGCCAGTATCAAAAAATAGCTTAAGTATCGATTTTACAATCGACTTAAAAAAAAAGTGACCTATCGATCATTATCGAGCAGATCGATACACGCAGACCGCGCAGACGACGCTTATTAGGCCTATACTTGTGCAAATTCGCAAAAAGTGTCTGCGGTGTTTGTGAACTAATCGATGAAAGTGTGGATGATGTAGAAGTAGCAGCCAAACAAATGGAAGGGAATCTTCGAGAACCTAGGCCTAAGCTTACGAGATCGCTGACGCATAGGCCTAGGCCTAGGCCTAGACCCTGGTCCTAGGTTAGGCCTAGGCCTAGACCTAAGGGTACCTTATCATCAAAGATATTATATTATTATGTTCCCTACTGATCATCATGTATTTGGAATCATTTTTAAAACGTTCCATTCAACTTAAGTTCAAAATGTAATCTTTGCATTATTAACCTCAAAATGGGGAAACACTTGCCAACATGGTCGCACAATAACAAAAGTGGCCATCTGACAACCCAAACAGATTACACTGTAGTTCTATTGTTTCTCTTAAAGTCCGTCTCCTGTGCCAGGTCCCCGTGTAGGCCTACAGTGTAGGCCCTAGGCCTAGGCCTAGCATTTGGCCATGCTTCGAGCATAGCCTATCCCAAGGCCCAAGACCTAGGCCAAGCCTTAGTACTTTCCTTGTCTAGATCACGTAGGCCTAGACCCAGTTGGCAGAATTTACCATCTATTGAGCCTTAGGCCTAGGGAGACAATAATATCGAACAAATTACAGTATATGATTTTAGGCCTGGCCCCAGATAGGCTTAGACCTCAGGGACAGCTTTTAGGCCAAGGCCTAGCCTAGGTGAACTTTGCGGTAGCTTAGATGGGGTCCTAGGTCTAGTCTGCCTAGGCCTAGTCCTCTACCGGTAGTTATTCCTTTCCTGTATCTTTTTATTATATTCAGGCACTACTCGAAACTCGACTCGAAACTCGCGAGTTATTTACTACTCGAACTCGACTCGATTTGGAAAAGTGCTACTCGCACACCCCTAATCTTGAGTCTTGACCTCGTTTCCAACATTAATTATCAGGTAGGACCGTAGGGGGGAGTACCGAGGTACTCCATTTCTTGGGCTAATGTCTTCGTTGCCAGCTAGCCAGGCCTGACACGACCACCCCCTCAACCTCTTCCTCGATAATTATTATAAATCAACAAATTGATGAACGATCAGATCAATACATAAAATGTTATAAAATCAGAGGACAATAATAAATCATCAAATCGACAAAACAAGTCAAATTACGAACAAGTGGTATCAATTTAAAAAAAACATGAGACTTGGAACGATCTGCATAGACAGACGCTCTGGGAAACGTACTTGTAGGGGTGGGGGTGAGGGGCTGGCGCTATACGGTGCGAGGCACCCCTGGGCTACCTGCCAAGAGCCGGACGTGAGCAAGGGTATAGAGTATGGGGGGAGAGGGGCGAGGCGGGGTGACCGCTTGACAATAACAACATTCCAGTATCCCGCATTCACAGCTGCATATCCTGAATGAGATAACGCTTGCGCTTCAGGAAGGGATTTTGGATAACCAATAAAATCAATTAGCTAGGAATGTGCAAGTAATCGAAAAACAGGTATTTTTCGAGTAACAAATTTTACCCGAGGTCGGGTCGGGCCGTAAATTATGTCCGAAAAGATCAGGTCAGGTAGTACAACACACTTTGGAGGTTATGATTGGTCAAAATTGTAAATTTCAAGATCAAGCTGTAAGACTGGGAAGCTTTGGGGGAACTGATATTTATATTGTGATATGAGGATCCCTTACCTTACCTGCTATGTTACTTTATTATTATTTTTTGAGTATACTTATTTTTATTTACTTTGATACAAGGGGGCACAACAGCAACATCTCGCAATGTATTCTGACCATTCTGACAGTGCTCATATAAAAAAGATGGCGACCAAGGTCGGTAAAGTAGTACTACTACTGTACCGATCCACCGCCTTCTTGGCGGAAATAACGCGAAATATGTCGGGAAATTCAAATTTTCAAATACTTCAAAAATTCGAACCTGTTGAAGTAGATTCGGATTCAAATTTCGTGGATTCGTAAACCACAACATTTTGAGTAACGTATTTTATCTAATCGATAAGTGGTATTAATTTTTTTTTTACACTACCCCACCCGAGTAAGATGTCTGGGGGGTACAATTTCTGTCGCATATAACCAAAAATAACGTATAATCAAATAACATATAATCAAATAATTTTAACATTGATGGTTATGGGAAATGGCCGGGACAACGTATAAATACGAAAAACGTATTTAAGTACAAAACGTATAATCGATGCTCCACTGTATATCAATAATTTATGGTTTGAGCTCTTCCACTCTTACTACATATCAATTACGATACCAACAACATCCAGCACGTATACGACACTAAAAAGAGTCTGGATGCGGGTGGCAGCAAAGCAAACTTGAGCAAAGGTGATGTCAATTGCTGAAAATACGATGGCGCAGACAATGGTGCACCTTAGTAGCACCCTCTTTTTGACAGTTTTATTGGCATATTCAATATTACATAGCTCTCACATTATATTGTAGATAGGAACTTGCTACTTACTAGGGCTGCCCAACGATATCGATAATAGAAATATAATTCGATATCGATATAAAATTAATGTATCGTACGTAACACGATATCGAACTTGCGCCTAATAAGCTAATTGTTAGAGGGGAAAAAAATGATTACATCACTGTTTTGTAGGGTTGCCATTAGATAATCAATATATCGATACGATTATTCGCCGAAACGATCGTTAATCGATTCAGTCTTCCCGAATCGATTATCACTATATCGATAATCGATCGATAATCGAATTGCTCGCCCGGCCCAGATTTTGAATTTACCGCTCGTTACGCTTCCTACGTGCGTGGCGCCTGGCAGCGTAGTAGCTTCAACCCCCACCCCTCATCTCCCACTCCCTACCCAGGCCTACCCCCCCCACCCCCCGTCGAGCAGTAGAAGGGGGACCGGGCAGGCCTGCACGTGTTTCTTGATCCGTTTTTTTTTTCTCTTGTTCGCGCGATGTTTTTGACCACGGCTAAAACAGATCTGTTTACTCCGCCGCAACTAAGAAGTGAGGTGTGGAAAAACTTTGGTTTTTGTGTCAATAAAAAAAAAGAAATAATTGACAGTAAGAGTGTAGTTTGTAGGAAGTGTTATGGTAAAGTGGTTTACAGTGGCAACACGACAAATCTTAGTACACATTAACGAAAATGTAATGCTTACGCGACATCAAATTTTTATTATAAAGTAATCCCAATTTCAGACTATTGTCTTTTTCCAGTCCATTATTTATTTGTTCGCGCGTGTATTGTTCTCACGTATCCGTGGTGTGTAACTGGCTGTCATGAATCCTGAATGACAACTGCGCATTTCCCAGCGCAAGCCGACCGCCCCTCCTGCATTCCAACCTCCTTAGTCCCTCCTACCGGCTCAAGGTCAAGCCAAGGCAATTTCCACGGTCCACCCCACTACTACAGCCAGCAGTCTCCAGTTTCATCTTCGATCTCGGCAGAGTAGCATCTTGTGGCAAACAAAACAGCACAATACCCCCGAAAACAATATACTCGCAAATGGTCTGCCTCTTATGCGAAAAATAACGTAATTTTGATTCGATTATCGATTATCGATCGATATTTTTTTTAAGTCGATTATCGATAATCGATTTTACTGGTCCGATTATCGATGCTGAAATTCATATCGAACGGCAACCCTACTGTTTTGTGTGAATATTTTAAATTTTGAATAGTAGGGCCTTCAACACACAAATTGACACACATAGTATGACATTTCAAAGTTAAATTTTTTTTCCTGCGCAGAGTTGGCTTCTTCAGCCATTCTTCTTATTAATATTTATTTACATAATATTGTTTATAATGAATGGCATCTGGCTATTCTGCAGATCCTAAAAGCAGACGAGAATAGTTTTGATGTCGCCGATATCGATACATCACTTGAAAACTTCGATATCGCGAAGCGATATTTGTCCCGCGATATGGATATGATTTTTTTTATCATTGCGCAGTCGTACTACTATAGCTTAGAGTAGGTTAGGAGACTACGAGTAAAGCCCTAACCACAATTGTCAGAATCGTGGTCGTAATCGGGATTGCAAACGCACATTTTCCCATTAACATTATAATGATTTAGTAGGTAGTGAACAACGCCATAAGAACCATGTAGGCCTAAGTTATAACTCTTCTACATTTTGCACATGTGACATGTCTGACTGGGAAATGAACTGTATCTACCACTAACTTATGTATTCTAGTGCCAACAAAATTAATTAGAGCAAAGCTGGTGGACAGGTAGCTTTGAATTGTTTAAACCTCTATGGGAGAGACAATTATCTTAGCAGTGCCACCTCTTGACAATTTCAGTGGCATTATCAAATTCTCCAACTGGAAAATCAATGTTACTCGTTTTTCTTCCAGTTATTCACCTTACGATCGTTTCTGCCCGTTCTACAAGACTGTGGGTATGTTGCGCAACATGATTGCCTTCTACGACATGTCGCGTCACGCGGTTGAGTCAACAGCACAAAGTGAAAACAAGATCACGTGGTCAGTCATCAGAGATAGCATGGGAAACATCCTCTACCAACTCTCCTCAATGAAATTCAAGGTAAACACAAATATGTATGTTGTAGTATAACTATATGTACCAATTTTTTATTGAGTTAAGATCTCCAAATTGAATTGCAAACAAAAGAGGTACTATTGTTAGGCAAGTGGTAGATTATTCTCTGTAGGTTTTGGGTACATATGATATACGCTGATGCAACTCCTCAGACAACTTCTAGAGTGGGCAAACATTCAGTCCATGGTTTGCCAGCAGCTGGAAACGAATGCAACATCTGTACTAATCTAATTCCAAGTGCATATGTACCGTATGCAGTAGGTCAGTTGATCACAATTATTTTTTCTCTTGTAAAAGGATCCCGTCAAAGATGGCGAACCAAAGATTAAGGCCGATTTCGAGCAGCTCCACGAAGATATGCAACAAGCGTTCAGAAATCTGGAGGATTAGACGTAGACTTGGCACCTGGAAGAATACTCCGATACGAAGAAAATGAATCCAGGCACAAAACAACGACTCTTACCATCCGTTATGCTGGGTTCTAACCGATAGTACTTCCCGTAGAAACTTAATTGTAGTGGAATGTTAGTGAATATATCACGTCCCAGTGTTGTATGTTACGTAATCCGTCTAGTATAACAAACCTTTCTTTGAAACTTGTTTCATTTCAATGTTAATTTATTCAGTCGTGTAAAGAGTAGCTTTTAAAAGGAAAATATAGATTATATATTGATTATTGAACATGTTAAAAATATTGAACCAGGCAATTTTCATTTTTTAACTAATAAAAAGTGATGTAGGCTAGTAATTTGTTATGGCATACTGTTGTTGCTGAAAACATGTTTCAAAAGAAGTTTTTTGTTGTATTTTGACCACTGTTAAGGAAGCGGTAATGTGAAGCATATCTTGACTAGATACCTACTTTGTGATTTTAAGGGTGTGGTGGTGGTATGAAATGCATTCCAGAATTTGTATGAAAATTTGTCACGTAGGGGTGAAATAGCACACATAGTTTGAGACTTGTAACTTAATTACCTACCCATGTACAAAATGTGTATGTACTTTTTTAATTACAATTGTTTAGCAAAAGTAGATGTGGTTTGAGGAACATTTTAATGTGTTTGTTTATGAAATGTATTTTAAGAAAGTCTATTCATATTAGAGTACACTCATTTTATCCACACATTTGCAGTATTATGATTGGATGTTGTGTAGAAAAAGTGTAATTTAACACAAATCAAGCATGAAAAATTCCCAATGGGAAATTCCTATTGTCTGATTATAAGTTTTGATCCCTTCATTGTTGTAGAGTAATATTTTGTGTTTCCTCGAAATCACATTGTTCCAAAAATTATCGCTCATTGTAAGATATACCCCACGGTTAAATAGGTTTATAATCATGATTATTATTATTATCTTCTTTTTGGAGATAACAATGTTTAGTTTTTGATTTTTTTGTATAGTTTATGATGTACAGTTGTAATTATTATTAAACAATAAAAATAAAATTCTTTCAGGAAATCTTGGTGGATTGAGAACAATAAATAATATAGAGGCCTACTACTATGTCACATAAAAACTGTAGTATGGTACTGTAATTGTTAGTTTAGACTTCATAGTTCGTTAGCACTTCTGTATAAAAAAAAATTAAAATACATAGTACCTAGCCCAAAGCTGTTCAGTTTTCACTTCACTTCTACTCGTGAAAGAACAACATCAGAAATGTAGACAAACATGTAAATTAATTATTATGTAGGGAAGGGACTTCTAGACTAGCGGGTAACCTATATTGCAGACTCGAAACATCTTTACAACACCGGTAATCAGGATAGGAAATGTGTGTACAGTACAAGACATACTATATTGGCACAATACAAATGACACTCGTCTGTCCAAAGCAAACTAACTGTGATTGTTTAATGTATTGTTAAGCAAGTTTTCATTTACCAGACTTAAACTAGTATGTGACATCAAGTTTGCTCAGGCTATGTCAGCATAGAACTTGAATAGTCTATTAAGAGGTGACTGGTTGCTGATAAGTAACTGATAAGCATTTGTACCCCACACATAACATGAATAGGGATTTTAACTAAGTGGTGGCTTTGAAGTCTTAAAAGTGCTCTCATAATTATTGCCTTCTTGTCCTTGGACTCTATATTTGAAATACATTCACATCCATAGAAATTGTGAGGAATAATCAATCAAAATAATCAATGATTTTGCATTGTAGTTCATGACTGAAAAAATGCAAATATCATAATTTTAGCATATTTGCATTGACACAAATATGTATTTGTTACTTTATAAACGTTCAAAGTTATTCAGTTTTCTTTTTTTTTCAACAGAAACATGGAAGCAATAATAAGACTAAAGTCGACTGTACTATCCCATTTGTAGAGGTCCGTGTATTTCGCGAATAACGATAACACCGAAATGTGTAAGAATCATTTTATTTCACAAAATGAGCATGAATTGATCGATTTGAAACATGAAAATGTCAAAATTGAATCACCGCCAAACACCCAAATTCGTATAAATCGGTGAATAACACCGAAATTCGTAATATTCGTGTTTTTAATGACGAAAAAGATGAAAAATCAGAGATTTTTAATTATAAGCCCATTTTTTCCTTTTTTTTGGCCGGTAGGCGACAATCTGGATAAAATAGTGTCTCAAGTAACACTGTATAAATGCATATTCAAACTTCTCGCAGAAAAAGCACCCACGTGTAAGTTGTAAATGAAACGCTACATGCGTGAAAATATAGGGAATATGGATAAAACCGTCAAAATACAGCTTTTCTTGAATAACACCGAAATTTGTTACTTCAGAAACGAAATTTAATGAAAAATAAAACCGTTTTCACGGACCCCTACCCATTTGCCATACAAGGGTGTGTCAACAAAACATTAAAGATAGTAACAGTTGTTTGCATTATATTCGAGCTTGATTTTATTGGTATTGGACCTGGTGTCTCGCTTTAAGACCAGTTAAATGCAATATATTTTCAGCAAACCCTGTAGAAAGTCTTAACAAGTTAACCCACAAAAGAGTTACATTAGATATAAATTACTATATTTTGGAAAAGTAAATAAGTAGTCGTAATGTATGCTAGTTCAAGTAGAGCAAGTCAGAGAAATGGATCAGTAACGCACAGAGGAAACAATTGCATCCACAGCAAGTATTGCAGTTGAAGTCTAGGCAAGCAGTGTCATCTTCATCGAGTAGGTTTTCTGCCCCAGTCGTAATACCTGTGTCCCTCTGTTGGATACTCCCATTGTTAAAATGTATTAAAAGTGCAATACAAGTCACTACAACCTACACTTATGTATATACTAATATTTATTGTCGATAAACCTAATAGAAGTGTGGAAAATCACAAGCCATTCCTTTCAAGAGAACAATAATTTGTGTACATTGTTGTCGTTGTTAGTTTTTCTTCGTGTTGTCTACCGTGGAATAAAAGTTTCTTTATTAGATGGTAAGAATGTAAAACAAGTTTCCCCACTCCCTGACCCTGTGTGTTCTGTGAAAATGACAATCTCAGTGTAAAAGTGGTTTTAATTTTGACAAATTATGTTCTTAAACAAAAACAGGTTTCAGTGTTTTAAAAGGCAGTGCAAGCTTTTTTTTAATCGGCCTAGTGGATGCGAAGTTATCGAAAACACAAACACATGTAATGCAGGTTGCGTGCCTTCTGTGACATCACTGAATGGGTAGATAGCATGAGATCAATGTCAGACATCTGCCTTGCTAGGCAGTACAATGCTTGTCATGGTTTATTCGTCTTCTAAATGATCGGTGTACATTAACTTGACTACATCGAACCGACGTATTCCATAGAAGAAAAAAAGAAATACAAACGTAAACCACAGTAAACAAATTAGTCGCATTCTGATCTTCACCCTTGGAACTAATACACAGCACCTTTTGCCTGAGAAAAGGAGCCAGCATGCGCACTAAAAATTACACCGATGTGTCGGGGAATACCTGGTGTTTGGGGCTCTCCAACCACAGTAGGTTATTTCATCATAAGAACATTTTTGGGGGATTGCATAATTTTTCATGGGCTCAAATGTGTTTGAGGCCAATTTGTAGGATAAATAATTAGAAATATAAACCCAATGTTGTATTGATAGATCCAAATTCAGATCAGAATAACGCTAGTACTGCTAAATGCTTCAATTTGAGTTTTTTGTCAGTTCTTTCTTAATAAGCATGCACACTTTTGGACTTACTAATTTGTCCTTAAATTTGTTTGGTTTAGTTATCTCCATTTATAAGGATAAGCCACCGTCTATATGTTTTCGGAGATTTATCAGCTATCACATTACGGAAATCTATGAAATTATATTTGTCGTACCTGGCAAAGCCTAATTGTTACAGCCATGTAGGCTACACAAAACATAGCACGATACTGATGTGCCCAAGTGTTCCAAGATGGCTGGCTGCCTTGGAACACAAGCCTGCAAGTCAGTGTCAGTACTTAGTCATTCTTGTGTAAGTCGGTATAAATATTTGTATGGCGTTCACCTGTAATTAAACTAACACTAGTGTAGCCAGGCAGGAGATTTTTACACTGGTTATTTAGCTCGTGTAAGACTGGTGAACGAAGCTTCAGACAGCACTGATGTGGCGGCTAGTCGTGGCAAGTGGGAGAAAGCCGTACCGGTAGCAGAAAACACGCGAGTCTATTGACATTGTGCAACAAATCCCACCTTATTTTAAATGGGTAAACAGTAAACACAAAAGTTTTTTAAAAAGTTTGCTGTCTTTAATACATTTATTTTTAAATTATGGGTTGTCGACAATTAGGGCCCTTTTCTGTAAATAGTTATGTATAGAAGGATTCAAAACTGTAGAGCACCAGCATTTTCTTTCTATCCACCTCTAATTTGTTTCTTTGTCATATACTCGTTAAAGTGACGATAGTGCTCTTGTCTGCCATGGCTTCAACCAAGAATGAAAATACATGTTTCGAGTTTTACTTGTGTAGTGGAGATACTCTTGGTGGTAATGGTTAGAGGTGTTTGAACATGGTTCTATTTTTTTCCTAAATTTCATTTTCAAAAATGCAAAAGTGATGTTATATGTTATTATTCTTTGCATTCCTCGCATTGCAAAACAGTAAAACAATCAATAATATGCAATACTGCCTTATAAATTACTATACCTTGCTCAATGCCTGCGGCTACGAGATTGTGAGCAGCAAATAGATATTTAGCTTCACAGAAGTTAGGTTTGTTTAAATATACACGTTAACTTAAAATACAATGGGAATTACGGCATTACCGAAGAATATCGTAAATATAGGCCAAGTTGGTTGCTATTTAGTTTTTTGGACTCAAAATGTTGTTATTTCGTGTCAAACCCCAAAATTCGATTTACGTATTCACAGAATTTATTTTATTTGGGATTTGATTTTAACTCCTATTGACGTAGTATGTGGAAATATTTGAAGAAAAAAGACGTATCGCATCAAATAACTCATTACGTTTTATTGGGCCTTGCGAAAAACAAACACCTCTAGTAATGGTCAATGTTTTTTTGTCCAGCTTATGATATCTTTGGAGATGTGGTGCATCACCCTCTGCCTATTGACGGCAACGATCCCCTTTTAACATTAATATTTAAGTAGGCGTAGCAATCCATACACAATGCCAGTGAAGAACTTGCACTAGAGAATCTTTCCACATAAAATAATTGGTAGTATGAGAATACCTATGTGATTTTGTCATTTTCTTGATACGAATGATATGAATAGTATGTTAATGCAATCAATGCAGCTGGACCGCTGTCAGTCGTTTACACCCAAGATTATTACAGTATGGCGAGGTGTAGCAAGTGCACAGAGAGTGTTGTGAGTGATCCAGCCAACAGTTACTGAATCCCTTCTAAGTCATTGGAAAGACTTCTCGACTTCTTTGGAATCGATGGACATTTTCCCAATAATAGTTAGTGCCCTGGCTTCTCGAGAGGTTTTTGGTTAATTCTAGCAGGCAGAGCTCAGTGGCCAGAATGCTCGAAGCGCTGCAGGGTAGTCGTTCCTTGTATGCCTCTTGTCACTCCTTGTATGGGGATCCAAGGTTTGCCCTAGATGGCTCTGACCAATCAATCTCTGACGAGACTATTTTGTGGCGTGGCTGGGCACCGGTCTTTGTGTTGGAGAAGAAGTCTTTGATCCATACATTGTAGGGCCTACAATTTTAGTGTTGGCATCGTCTTCTATAATTGTGATTAATTTTAATTTATGCCAGTCAAGCCAGTGCTTTTTATAGATAGGACGGAAGTTTTTATTCCAAAGAAGTTACTATAGGCTACAGCAAATACGATGAACGGGCATCTCTTACATGAACTCTTTGGAAACTGTGCAGAAATGACAATCTTTCCGGTTTAAAAAATGTAAAAACTAATAATAATAATAATAATAATCTTTATTCAATATAACATATGGCATATGTGTCAATTAAAACTAAATTAAAACTGAAAGTCCATGTAGTCTTCGACAGTATATGGGCACATCTGGACTAGGTAATCTTTAAGATGAGACTTGAGGCTGCGCCTGGTCATGTCCTTGAGGTGGCTTGGGAGCTTGTTGATGATGATGCTTGAATACGCTGGATTTCTGTTTACTAAGGCTAAGTTGTGCGATGGATTATGAAAATCTTTTTTACGTCTGGTATCGTGGTCGTGGATATCTTTATTAGTGAGGTGAAGACTGTTGAATTGCGTACATGATGCATTGATAAATGTATACTGCCGGCAAAGTTAATAAACCAAGTGATCTGAAGATGGGTCGGCACGTTGTATTGAACGTAGCCCCAATCATTGCTCTGACTATCCTTTTTTTGTATAATAAATATTCTTTGTGCTTGTGGTCATCTGCCCCAGAAGATGATGCCATAGGACATGACTGTATACTAGGCCATAGTAGACTAAGCTTAAGGTGTTGTAGCTCACCACTTTACGTAGGTTGCATATAATGTATGTAGCAGGCGACAGCTTAGTATATGGAATAATATGGACAATATGCAGGAGTAAAGCCACGTCTACAGAAATGACTAGTGATTATTGAGTATTGACTAGGGATGACATCGGGTACCCGGCTCCAAAGTAATACCCGGGTCTGGGTAATTTTTTAGTCCGTTTCGAGGCTATATTTACACGCCAGTATTGCTGCGGTTGATTTCGATGGAGCCAGCAGGCACGGCGGGCACCGACCCATCCCCCACTATCCATAACAAGTGCCTCGACAGGGAACAGAACAGACGCGAACAGACTTGCATTCGTTACTGTTTGTTCATTGTTTAACATTCTGGTGAACATTCTGGCTAACACTTGTTCCATTACTATTTATTTTACTTGAAATAGCATGTTTTAATACGTGCTTCAGTTGTGTATTGCTAAATGTTTTGTTTTACTCGACGTTATTACTGCAGGCATATTGCGAGAGGCCAACCGAGCGGGTGGCATGCATATCGTTCGTCCCTCGTCTTCGCGCGGCCGGTGCACTTCACAAGGCCTAGCGAGGACCTTCAAATCAAACCTACACATGGAAAAATACGTTTTCAGGATCCGGGTACCCGGGTAATATAAGAGCTGGAACCGGTTCCAAATTTTATTACCCGATGTCATCCCTACTATTGACTACAACCCCACTGTGGTTATTTCTTAGTACCGCCACAAAACAAACAAGACTTGTGTCATTGGCTGCGAGTGAGAGTACTGCGTGCTGATTGGCTGTGAGACCAAGGAATTGAAATATTTTCAATTCATTAGTCATATTGCGAGAGGCCAACCGAGCGGGCGGCGTGCATGTCGTTCGTTGAGGATTGATTGATTAATGGGGCTTAACGTCTCATATTTATGCAACGATGGCTAATCGAGACGATATGTCGTTCGTCCCTCGTCTTCGCGCGGCCGGCGCACTTCACAAACTTCAAATCGCTTAATCCATAGTCAATAGTCATTCTCATTAATCATTTGTATGAACGGCTCTAAGGACTTACAGCATTTTCCAATGGGCTGCACTCAGTGCACCTACTGTATTGTTGTGCATTGTTGTCCCAATTGTTAAAGGCACACTCAGTGCAGTGCATTTGGAAAATGCCTTCAGTTTCCTTTGTCTAGTCTAGCATTTGCAAAGTAAGATTTTACCATTCTTACCATTCTCACGACACCTGCAAAGCAAACCTGGTATACTGTAATAATCTTGGTTTATGCCAGGCCAGGAAAAATTAGAATTCGATGTCTACTGTGGGTAAACTATATGTATGTAGTACTAACTTCAGAAGTCAATTATTACACATGATTAGTGATATGTGAAAATAGCATTTTCAATTGTCATTTTATAGCGTTTTGTAGCATCTATTTTTTTGCCAAGATTAAAAAACTTGAGAATGAAGTTTTCTCAAATTTTTATTCTTTTTTAATCATGTCATACTATTTAAATGAAAATCAACCAAATTGCATTTATCATAAACAAAGTATAATTACTATGTTAAATATAATAAAATAGGAACAGAAAAAACTTAGTTTCTACTGAAAAATAGCGCTTTGTAGCATCTATACACAAAACGCTATTTTCACGTATCTCTACACATGATGTGTAGGTTGTTAAAGTACGAAAACCACTGAGTAAGAAGATATTTATTTAGGGCAGTTTATGTAACAAAATTAACTAGATGAAAGAGATTACAAGTCGTATGTAATTTTTCTTTAATTATATACATTTAACAAATTAAATATTTCAATAAAAGTAGACCCAAACATTGTTTTGTACATAAACATTATGAAAGTCAACAAAATTGATGATCTGATCATGTAAAATATACAGTTCATTGGCTAATATTAGTGTCTTCCCACATTATTTATAAGTAACTTCTCTAAATAGACCTAGGCCTAGTCATCAACTTTAACAAAACATTTCTTGTTTGTAGATAACAAATAGAAGCTCTTTCACTGTCCATGGCAAGCTGTCTCAGTCGGTCTATACATAATAAAGGAGTAGTAATCAGTATTTGCATGGTATTTATATAAATGTACATTGTTGCAGTCACTAGGTGGCCACAAACTGGCAAAGTTAAAAAATACTTTTTCTTTAAATTCCCATAAAATCTGTATAATAAATCAATAATGTTTAGGTGGCAATTGGCATTTAATATTTAAGTTGGTGAGCTTTTACTATGAGGCTGAATTGTTAATATCTGGCGACGGAATAATGCCGTGCTGGCTCAGCTGGCTTCTTAAAAGGTCATTGTCTCTTTTGTATTCGTCGTTTTCTTGCCGCAACCGTTCCAGTTCCATCGATATCCGTTTGTTGTCGTTGATCATCTCCATCAGTTGGGTGTTAGAGTGTCGAAGGTCCTTGATGTGTTCGCACGCTTTCGCAAGTATCCCGCCTTTGCTCTGGAACAGAGAAGACAAGTCGGACGGCGGTTCTACGGTCGGCTTACGAGAGCAGTTTGCTTGCTCCAACTTACCTGGCCTTCGAAACTCACCTGCCCGGTCTTGGCATTGTCAGGCGAACAACCAGGGATCAATTTGCTCAATTCCATTATCCACTGGTTGATTTTGTCGCGCCGCCGTCGCTCCACTTCGTTGTGGGTCGCCCTCCTCTTGTCGTCCCTCTGAGAAATAGAAACCTCGGTTTACCAGACAGCTTACAAGGCAGGCACACATTGATCACTGCAGCCAGGCCCACTCTACATCTTTTAAACCTCGGTTTACCAGACAGCTTACAAGGCAGGCACACATTGATCACTGCAGCCAGGCCCACTCTACATCTTTTAAACCTCGGTTTACCAGACAGCTTACAAGGCAGGCACACATTGATCACTGCAGCCAGGCCCACTCTACATCTTTTAAACCTCGGTTTACCAGACAGCTTACAAGGCAGGCACACATTGATCACTGCAGCCAGGCCCACTCTACATCTTTTAAACCTCGGTTTACCAGACAGCTTACAAGGCAGGCACACATTGATCACTGCAGCCAGGCCCACTCTACATCTTTTAAACCTCGGTTTACCAGACAGCTTACAAGGCAGGCACACATTGATCACTGCAGCCAGGCCCACTCTACATCTTTTAAACCTCGGTTTACCAGACAGCTTACAAGGCAGGCACACATTGATCACTGGAGCCAGGCCCACTCTACATCTTTTAAACCTCGGTTTACCAGACAGCTTACACGGCAGGCACACATTGATCACTGCAGCCAGGCCCACTCTACATACACATTGATCACTGCAGCCAGGCCCACTCTACATCTTTTAAACCTCCGTTTACCAGACAGCTTACAAGGCAGGCACACATTGATCACTGCAGCCAGGCCCACTCTACATCTCTTAAACCTCGGTTTACCAGACAGCTTACAAGGCAGGCACTAAATAAAGACAATACAATACAATACAATACACATTGATCACTGCAGCCAGGCCCACTCTACATCTTTTAAACCTCGGTTTACCAGACAGCTTACAAGGCAGGCACACATTGATCACTGCAGCCAGGCCCACTCTACATCTTTTCATCACAAAACTACAAACTAGCTAACCTAATATTGAATATAGTTACGCACAGTGTTGTTAAAGTGAACTTTAAGAAGTAGCACTGTTACAGCTAGGCCTACTAGATCTTTCAAAGTAGTTTAGCTATTTGTTAAAGCTAATTTTATTCATCAGTAGCTGACTACTTGTAGGTCTACAGTTACTTTTAAAAAGTAATGACTAGAGCCCTGCACGATTGCAAAAGCATATGATTGTTGTGAATATTGCTTTATTTGATCAAATGTCGGCATTTAATAGCAACTAGCAAGAGGAGTTCAAACAAAAAAATTAAAACGCAAAATAGCGAAATCTTCTGTTTTACACGAAATGCCCACGAAATCTCGTCAAACAGCCGTCTGAATGCCCATTTAACAGTGAACATTTTTCCAAAACTTGCACAAAAAGTCGTATTCTCTTAAGATTAATAAATTTCGTTTGAAATTAAATAAGTTTTGGACCATTTTTCCATAACGGGGAGAAGAATATTTATTTCGCCACTTTGCGAGAGCAGTTGTAGTAGGCCTAGCGTATGTAGTTCGTAGATAGTATAGTACATTGTATCACTCTACGCAGCTAAAAATAATAACACTGGTAAACACCGAAATCGTCAATTTCTAAAACAAAATTTGGAAAAAATAAACCCACTTTCACGGGGCTCTAGTAATGACGCTACTTAATAGGTTTACTTTCGCTTACGACCCTTCTCAGATAAGCATGGTGTCGGGGGTGGGGGGATGTTATGTCAACAAGAGCGGCTTGGTAGGCAGAGGCTAAATTATACACCATAATAAGAGCTTTTTCAAGTTAGAAAATTACTTTGTCATATCCTAGGGTTAAGTGTTAGAAATGTATGAAAAGACAAATTTGAAGTATCTCAATAGTGCGTTTTCCCCGTTGGCTGTTACCACGTTTTTTGTCTCGGGTCCCTCGAAAACATACAAAGGAGGTTTCACTGTATTTCAGTAGGAGAGCCCCTCGCCCCCCACACAACCCTCCTGTACAATATTACCGGAGTTGGCAGACAGCCAAAGTCGCAAGGTCGCCCTTCCACCGTCCTGATCCTTTGTTCTCACATGCCGACAAAGCAGGCAGAACAGACTGGCTTTTTGCTCACCTCCCTCGCTGATACAACCTTACGTAAATATGTTTATTCTTGGAGCATTTTTTTTAAACCAGTTTTGAACCGGTTTTGAATTTGGTTACCCGGTTAGTAAATTTCTAACCGATGTCATCACTATTACAAACATATTCTGAAATTTGTAGTTTGTTGTAGAACAAATGTAACATACTTGGCCATTTGAAGAGCTAGCCGTTTGATAATCTTCTACTATAAAGGGGTCAATGGTCAAGGAGAATGAGATGAGCTTTTAGTGATCTCCCATGTAGTTTTATCATAATTATTCATAGTCACAGTATTGGGAAAAACTGGCTATTATTATTAAGAGCGAAGGGCACCTTTGAGTCAAAAACCGCAGCAAAATTTTCATTTTCAATTAATTATATTCAAGAATGGACTTCAAAATTGAAAATCTAAATCAACAGCACACTGTGGTTTGGTATGCCGTACATACTGTGCTCTAAATGTGTCTTACATTATAATCAGTATGATTTTCATTTCTAATTAGTTTTATTACTAATTATCGATTTCATAATATGAATATGTTTGTAATAGTGTCTTCAGCAATAGGTATGATTGTAAGAATGAAGAGGTTTGTGACCTGAAACAATGATGAGATTACTTGTTGATTGATGATTCCCATGTTCACTCTATATAATTGATTATTGTTTAGTTGTGTGGGCAGTCAATCTGCAGATTATATTGTGCTGCAGAAAGAATAGACCATTTATTTGATGAAGTTCCTTTAAGCCAAGATTTACAGGATGATCTCTTGACGACAATTGATGAGCGAATGAAGTTTCATGTAATGGTAAATACTTTTAAGATGTTGAACATGAACTTGAAAGGTATGTATTTAGATGTTGTGCCAAATATGTTTCATTTTGTTGAATGCAATCAAGTTTACAGGTTCCTAAAATGAATTCCGAGTCATTCCGCAGGTCACTCTTGAACCGAGGTGTACATTTCTGAAATTCACTTCCGCATGATCTTCAATTAGTTTGAGGGATTGCGGGCCATGGAATTTACTTTTTAGGAATACAATAGAATCTTTAATTCTTAATCAGAGAGTTAAGCATGTTTAAGTTTCTATTGTTTCATTGTAAGTGGTTTTTCATCTGTTTTAGATGATTGGTTTGTTAGTCAGCCAGGGATCTACATTCAGTTTCCTGAATTTTCTTGATTCAGTTTGATCACAACTTTTTTAAATGATTTTCTCGGATCAAGATTTTCAAGACTACCTGATTTTCAAGATTTGAAAAAAAGGATAGAAGGCGTGTGCGGCTTCTCGGGTTGCTTTTACGTCAAATTTTATTTTTCCCAGATTGCAGTTCCTGATTTTTAGCAATCCTCATTTTTGTTTGAGCTGGGACCATTAACAAATCAGTTTTTCTTTTCTTTTTTCTTTTTCTTCTTTTTTCATGTTCATATATATATATATATATATATATATACATGATACAGAGGGTTTTTGGGTATAAGTCCACGTTTTGTGAGGAGGTTGTCTTTTTACATACCTTCTTTCACAACGTTTCGCCGACAAATGATGCGGCATCATCAGGTGACAGGTCCGGGTCGCGTGTGTTGTCATCGCGAATGCCTGGGCTCGACTGTACCGTGAGTGTTGCAATTCTTGTGCACGTCATGCACCGCACCGATCACAGCGCTCGGTAGAGACTGCATGGCGGTGCAAGCGGTAACTAGCTGCAGTGGCGCACTGCTCGTGCACAATCTTGCTCTGCTCCTGGTCAAAGGGGGAGAGATGACGTTGTTGTTGTCACCCTGGTTTGAGACACCCGGAGCCCTTGAAGCGAGTGTCTCATCCCTATGCGGCAAGCGGTGCGTCGTGTCCGAGTTGTTGTCACTTGTCATGTGTTCACCGCTGATGTTAGGTTCCTCTTCCATGTCCTTGATTTGTAAGGCGGTTAAAACCGGAGACCATGTAGCCGAGAGGCTGCGGCTATCATTTTGTTTATTCATACAGTAGGGTCTCTTCTCGATTTCAATCGCCTCTCTGACGATTCTAGGGTTAAGGCGTTCGATGCCTGCCAACACCCTAGCGTTGTCGAAGTCAATGACGTGATTAGATCGCAGTGTGTGCTGTGCCAGCGCCGAGGCTTTGTCTCCCTTGTTGACCGCTAGTTTGTGTTCTCTAAGGCGTGACGATATTCTGCGCCCGGTCTGCCCTACGTAGGTAGAGTTGCAACCCCCACACGGAACCTCGTACACTCCGTGGGTTTCCAAGGGTATATAGTCTTTGGCTTTTCTCAGCATCGTGTTGATTTTTCTGTAGGTGTTGAAAATAGTTCTTATGCCCTCTTTTTTTAGCAACCGCCCTATACGGTCAGTGGTGCCCTTGACATAGGGCAGCATGGCCGTGGCGACTAGTTTTTCCGACTCGTTCTTAGTATGGCGGTCAGGAACGTGGCTGAACGCTTTGGCAATACACCTGTTAGAAAAACCATTTAATTGTAAAGCGTTGCGTACTATGGCCATTTCTTCCTTAGAACTTTCCTCGTCCGCCAGTCTTCTAGATCTGATAGCTAACGTTTTAGCTAGTGCGTCAAGTTGCGCCGGATGATGATGGGATGCAGCATTAAGATACCTGTCTGTGTGGGTTGGCTTCCTATATACTGTGTGCCAAAGGCTGCCGTCGGCTCGTTTAATTATTAGTACTGTACGTCTAGGAAGGCAATTTTCCCCTTTTCCTCCACCTCCATGGTGAATTTTATCTTGGGATGTTGGTTATTGAGGTGGATGAGGAAACTGTCCAGTTTTTCTCTGCTATATGGCCATATGGCAAACGTGTCATCCACATATCTGACCCATACACTGGGCTTTAAGGGGGCTGTAGCTAGTGCTTTGGTTTCTAAGTCCACCATAAACAAGTTGGCCACTACTTGGGGGTGACCCCATGGGTGCCCCCTCTATTTGCTTGTAGATGGTATTATCATATGTAAAATATGTGTTCGTTAGACAGTGTTCAGCGAGATCCAACAGGTGCGCGGGTGGTTTGTACTGCTCCTTAATAATGGTAAGGGACTCCTTAATCGGCACTTGGGTAAACAAAGATACCACGTCAAAACTTACTAAAATGTGGTTGGATGGAACATGTAATTTTTCAATACATTGTATAAAATGAGTGGCATTTTTTAGGTACGACATTGCATCTTCGGTGTGGGGTTGCAAACGTTGAGCCACGTATTTAGCTAGCGCTTGGGTGGGGGATCCTATAGCACTGACAATCGGTCTAAGGGGCACCCCCTCCTTATGTATTTTTGGCAGGCCATATATCTTCGGACATTTAGAAGATTTTTCTCTAGGAATCAGATGTTTTTGAGTTACTTTATCGATTTTGGATGTCTGTATGCGTGCTTTGGTTGTGACTTCTAGATAAGTAGTAGGGTCACATTTATTTCTTTTGTAAGCTGGGTCAGACAGAATATCACTCACGTGTTAGTTTGTTAACTAACAAACTCAATGATAACAGCAGTCCAACCAACTGTCTAATCACTTGGGCCAGTGAAATACAGGCTCTACCTTGCCTATCATTAACTTTTACTTTTGGGGGTTCCCCTCACACTTTCTTTGAAAAATGAAACTGCGCATGCGCCAGGTAGTTAAATCTTCTGCAAGCCACACGAAAGTTCGTTGTTGTTGATGTTGGTCGCCTGCTTGGCACTCTCCGCACTACACACTATCACACTCCGTCGCAGACTTCGGGAAGCGCCCAGCGCGCTTTTATTTAAATGTGCATTTTGAAAATACAAACTTCGATTTTATGTAAATATATCACAAGTCCACAACTCGGAATTTAATGTGAGTGATTGTTGGCGGGAGGAAAGGGAGGACACGTGCCCGTGTGCCCTTATACCCTGTTCACATTACAGTTCTTAACTGTAGTTAACACGTTAACTCCAGTTACCAATGCTATGTGAACGGAACGCAGTTAACTTAACTGCAGTTAACGGCCTAACTACGTTCCTACAACTCAGTTAAGCTTTTAACTGAGTTATCTTCAAGGTCATTGCCAGGCTAGGCCTAGACACAGCCCTACTCTCACTATTCTACCGTACATGATTCATGCAACTGCTTTAAATGGTGGAATACCCATGTATTATAATGTCTTGTTGCATATACACACAATAGGTTACATTGAAACAGTAAAAATCACAGGAAAATCAATTTTACAAAACTAAAAGATGATTAAACAGCTGAAAGGTAAACAATGTCGGCCATGACAGAATAAAAGACACTGCCTTGTGAACTCGAAATATTCACGTTAACTCCAGTTACCAATGCTATGTGAACGGAACGCAGTTAACTTAACTGCAGTTAACGGCCTAACTACGTTCCTACAACTCAGTTAAGCTTTTAACTGAGTTATCTTCAAGGTCATTGCCAGGCTAGGCCTAGACACAGCCCTACTCTCACTATTCTACCGTACATGATTCATGCAACTGCTTTAAATGGTGGAATACCCATGTATTATAATGTCTTGTTGCATATACACACAATAGGTTACATTGAAACAGTAAAAATCACAGGAAAATCAATTTTACAAAACTAAAAGATGATTAAACAGCTGAAAGGTAAACAATGTCGGCCATGACAGAATAAAAGACACTGCCTTGTGAACTCGAAATATTTTTCGTTTATAAGGCTTGTTGCGATGTCACTGAACTCAGTTACTGTGATGCCAATGTGAACAGAAGTCGAATCAAATCAACGTTAAGAAAATGTCACGTGATATATAATAACTGCAGTTACTTTAACTAAGGTTAAGAAGCATAGTGTGAACGAGGTATTACGCGCGAGCCGCCCCTGAGTTTTCGGTTTTTATCATTGAACGGTAGTTACGGTGACCTGGAAATAAAGAAGTAGGCCTATGTTGCGATAGGATAGGCAATAGGCCTGTTTGCTGTGTGCCAACTCGAAAAAAAATTACGAAAATATTTTATATGTTTTAGCACTGGCAGGTTTCAATATCAGATTGAACCAGGTTATGTTTTAGATATTTTAGATAACGTAAAATACAACTTCTTCGAGTATGCCCAGCCACCAACTTACCAACTAACATGCGAGTAAAGAATAAGTTGAGTTTTTTACCCGACTTACAGAGGCCCCTCGCATGTTCTCGATGTGAAGGCCCGATCTCGGCGCTAGCGTTCTAGAGTTCTGACTACCAAACACATCTTGCGGCGAGCCAATCACATAAAATTGTCCTGGAAAGGAATAAAAAATACTGTGAGGTAAAATAATGTTTTACATGTAATAATATGCTTATGAAAGCTACTATATTATTCTGGCCATGAAAGTCTACGAGCAACACGTTTTTCAATATTTAAGTGAGCGTCTCCATTGTACTCTTATGCCATTCGTTCTGTTTGTTTTTAGCAAAATAAAAAACTGAAATTGCATGTTTGTACCTGTATCTTTCTTATATGCAACCGTTTGTCACAAAACCATTCTGAACTACGTATAAATATTTCAATAAATAAATAAAATAAATTCACATTTAGAGTCTACCCACTCAGTAACTAAACTGATTTGCAGTGGAAGACTTTAATTTAAAGTGACTAAACCAACCATGTAGGCTTTGAACATCATCAACGAGTGAGCGATAACCAATCAAAGATCGATATTTCAAATAGGAAACACATGCATCAGTGATTGGACAGTGCGAACACCTGCGGACAAATGCCAGAATCAACAAAGCTGATTCAGAACAACTTTGAATTTATTGAGTGCTTCGTTGCTAGAACGGCTCCAAAATCACCTTTTACTTATTCCTAAGCCTAGAAGTAATGGAATTGAATCCATATTTTAGAAGTTAAAAACTTCTGCCTGAAGCGGGATTTGAACCCGGGACCTTCTGCATTGGAAGCAGGGATGCTAACCATTGGACCAACGAGCCACCTGCATGGTTACTAGGTTTTGAATAAAATCTATTGATTGGATTGCACGGAATCTGGATTTCTAATTCTCAGTGTAGGTTTTTTTTTTACATTCTAGGATAGAACAGATTTCATAACTTAGGATAGGCCTACAACTTTATCAAAATTGACTACATGATGATTGTTTTTAGATATCATGGTCAAGCAGATAGCGATGTAAATTTCTCGAGAATTTTGATGGGGAGAAACTTTTGTGAAAATTCTCGAACATTTTTTCCATAGGCCTACATGAGAAAATGGAGATATCATGATAAGTTTTGATAAATATTTACATTGTGAGGACAGAATTTAATTGGAATGTGTCCTTTTTAATTGACCGTGTAAATGTGTAACCAACCATTGAACAAATTGTTACACATGATTGAATATGATTTAATACAGTACAACCTTGTTATTACGTCGTCTGATACAACATCATTTGCATTATCACGTCGTTTTGATAAAGTCCCGGCAAAACCCCATAAGACACAATGTTAATTTTCTCTTGATAATACGTCGCCTGATATAACATTGAATGTGATAGTACATCCCTAAATTAACGTCCCAACATTAGTAAAAGGTTTGATATACCGTAGTTCTCGTTTCAGATAAAATTCCTGTTTATAGGATGAAATTTAACTGTCAGTTTACTCCCCCCCCCCCCCCCCCCCCTGTAGACCCGACGCCCGGCAAAACCCGACTCAGGTAGCGGGCCCGGGGTAGGGGGGGGGGGGGGGGGGGGGGTGACTCACAGCCAGCCTGCTTATCTGTGTCTAATACATTGTCCCTGCAAAGACCCAAAAAGGAAATAAACCAGTTTATCACTCGTGAGATAGGCATAATCAGCAGACTGTACAATAGCGCTGGCCCAATTAAAAGTGAGTAGGCCTATACCTAAGATAGTGACCCATACAAACGGTTACCCCCCCTCCCCATAATGTGTAATTTAATTTTGTGTTATCTTTTCTTTAATGTTACTATAGGATACTGCAGGTCATACCTTGCCACAAATCTAATCTGTCACTATTTCAGTCCCTTCGTTATTGGTGTTGCCCCAAAGAGTAAATTTACTTCAAACTAAGCCATAAATCAGTTTTTTTAGAGTTTATTTGATACAACGTCCCACTTGACATAACGTCGAAAATCAATAGTCCCTTCAGCGACGTTATATCAAGGTTGTACTGTATAAATCAAGCCGTTTTGACGACAGCACATGTTATTCAAAATTCGACGATTCAATAATATTAGCAAGTACAGTAGGCCTAAGTAGTACCTAATAAAGTTTAAATATCCTCATCTTGGGTAACAGCCTAAGGCCCGAATGCATAGTTCACACTCAAGCCCTCCTCAACTCAGCCTCTCCTCAGCCTCGCCCAACCACCTATCACGGAGCGGCATTGCCGTGTAGACGGCTCTGTGATTGGTGGCTAGGTGAGGCTGAGGAGACGCTGAGTTGAGGAGGACTTGAGTGTGAACTATGCATTCGGGCCTAACACTCAATGTAAGCTCCAGTAGTTTTTTTAAATTTTTATTTGAGGTAAGAAAGGCCTTTTCTCCTTTTTAATTGTTTTAGTATGAGGGACTTTTAAATATTATAATATTTAAAGGATTAGCCCTACACCTATCTATATTGTGTTGAGAGATGGAATTCTTAGTGCAATGTCACATCAATGCGTCTTCGTAGCTCCACTCGTAAGTCGCAGACTTGTGGTTACAACAGAAGTCATGAATAGCATAATTCCCAAATGTTACGACATAAAGCCCCGATAAAATCATCCTTATAAAACAGGCAGAGTCTGTACAAGATCTAGGCCTACCCTGAATCCAAACGGGAAGTACGATTGCAAGTTTTACCTGCTAAAGTTGAAATGGTTGTTCAACTGTTCGCTAGTCTAATCTTGTGTCTATTACAAATTTAAAACTTTTGTTCCCTTTTCATTCTAAGATGGCTCTTCAGCCATTCTTTTGTCTAACTTAGGACTGGGCCTAGGGGAATGGGACTGTATATACAATAAATTAACAGAGTGCACATTCGTACGTTCGACATATAAATACTCGGGAGCAGTATTTTTTATACAACTATTCAATGTAACTGACCACGCTTTTACCGAACTCTACCCCAGATGTCTACAAAATGCATATAAGTTAACCGCTTCGTCAAAGCTTCATATAGATACACACAGGTGTGTGCAATACCCGGAGAGGAAGGTCTAGGTCCACCATGGCATCACTGGAAGTGGTGCAGACAGAGACTACTTATTTACAGTACTGCCATCTGTTGGGAATAGGCGCCATTCGCCATATGGCTGCCAGCCCAGCTCTAGAATACAATAAATAAGTTAACCCGCTATCGTTTTAAGATTCTCCTCCACCCACCATTATGCTTGTCAGCCCAGCTTTAGAGGTACAACAAATAAGTTGACCAACTAATCAACACATAATTTCGTAAACTTTCACTTTTGTCGGATGTACAAGGGCCCCGCCTACTGTAATAACATTTTCCATTGGCAACACTGTTTCAAATTGTAGCCTAGTCTGAATCATCCATCATGGCCTCCAAATAACACAGACCTGCCAATTTCAGGTAGTATTTCATGTCTCGAAAAAAGGTTATTGGGATAAATTTTCACAAATCTACAACACCAACACTTCCATTTCTATAAACAATCTGAAAGAGATGAGAAAAAAACGTTTCAAATCCTTAAGGTTTAACCTCGTTACGTCCCCTACCACACGAAATGTGTTTATTTTATTTTTAGTTTTTACTGATTATAGTGTGCGTGCTCCTGCAGTGAGTGAGTTATGGGACTACCCCATAAGAAGGCTATGAGCTGCATAATTTACATACTGATAAAACAGCTGTCTTGTGTCTTGGGCTTGTGTCAGCCTGGCCTAGGCCTAGGTAGGCCTACAGACAGACATGAGGACGTCAAATGCAGAATTTGAGCCAACGTGAGAAGTTGGATAAGCCATAATCGATATTCTGACCTGCTTAGGCCTACAACAAAGAAAGTTCGAATCCACATTTGTTTTTTGTTTAAAACTCAAAACATTTAAATTCTACTGACACATTTAAATATTCTTACGACCTTTTCCTAAAATCTTGTGAATTTACTGTAGGCCTATAACAACTTTTTTCACGGTGTTACGCGTGGTTAGAAACAGATGTGGGCCTAATGAATCTTACGATCCAACATGTACACGAATAACACACAACCAATTCGTATGTCGAACGTATGAATCCCACTCAGGGATAAATTAAATTAAACGTAGATAGTGTCATCCAAAAAAGGCCTAAGCACATAGACTTTAAGAGAAAGGTTTGGCTTAGATGTAGAACTAAAAATTATCTTACATCTAGCTGTAGAGGCCTAGGCCTGCCATTGAGTAAAAATATCTAAGGGGACTAGGTGTCCATTTAAATTTAGAAATGCCTAGGGCTAGGTCTAACGTCCTAGCCCTAATGTAGGCCTAGGCCTAAGCATAGGCCTACCATTGAGTGGACTCGAGAGTACTTGGCCTTGCAGGACTCCACTAGAAGATCCTGAAAAGCTTGGTGATGTTGAAACTATTTGCGGTAAAGGATCTTGGTCTCCAGATCCAACCTGGACTACACGATAGGTTACAGTTCCTGAAACAATTTTAATTAAATACTGAATCTATATGAAGCAAGAGCAGGTAGATCTGGGACTGAGGCCCAACTGCATGATTATAAGTCAAATCAAGGCCTAGGCACATAGTATAAAAATGTTAGGTTAAGAAACTCTACGGCTTACAAACCTTCTCCTGAACGAAACTGGTACTGGACATCGTCATCATCACACTGATCTAATAAGCCTTGAGTGTGGGCTAGCTCGGCAACGGCAGACTGGTCTTCAGCAGAGCCCAAAGAACCGTCTTCCTCGACGATTGTCAAACTCTGAGCAGTGATGATCTCTTTTTCAATAGTTATGCAACTTTCGTCATCTTTGTCTTGGCTAGGAAAAGACAACACAGTAGAGGCAAAGAAAGTTACAGCTAAGGTTAAGCTCTTGGGTCTAGACGTAGGCCTAGGCTAGGCTACACCGTGTCCGAAAGGTTAGGTTAGGCCATAGACCTAGGCTTAAGGTATAAGCCTAGGTCTAGGGCCTAGGAAGTCTTTTGAAGATTTCTGATAGCCCTAACCCTAGGCTACCTAGGCTATAGGTCATTAAAATATTATTTTAATATGGTAAGCCTATGCACAGCGTTTGCAATGTCAAAAGACCGTGATCGGTTTGGTTTCTAGACAAAATTAAATAAATAACAGCCCATATTCTAGTCTCATTTCTAGGAATGTGGCAATCTGGCAAATTATGACTAATTGCTAGTATCCCTGGCCAACACACAGTTAAAAGCATTATTTAAGTTTAATATTTGACTGAAACCAACGTACCTGTTATCTAAAGAATGGTCTAGCATTTCCATGAGAAAGGTACTTTGGGAAAGTTTTGAATTTGCCAGGTAGCAAGCCGACTTGATCACGGGGCCAAACAACAGGGTCATGTGAGCACCATGTAATGGCTGCCTGACTGAATGTTTTCAGGGGGAGGTACCAAGGTAGACAATAAACTTCCGCGTATTTATTTACGTCAGCCTTCAAGTGAATCTACAAATATCCAAAACACTGCGTTCTTTCTAAACTGACTGCGAGCTTTTTTAACGGACAGTTGTTGCAATAACTATCTTGAATATCGAGTTTTTACACGGACTTATTTGTTGCGTAATCACAAACTCTACGATAAAAAGCAAAGTTGATTGAAGGCTTCCGTAAATTAGCGCCGGCGTGAAGCTAGCGTCAAAAGTTACCAAATCCACCAATAAGAAATGAGCAGCGTTAGATGGCGCCAAACACAAAGTCGAGTTTTGAACATCGTCATGATCGCGTACATAAAAGTCGAGTTTTTATGGTTGTCAGGACTCAGGCCATAGAGTTGTACCATGGTCAGAACATGAATCCAATGTCAGACCAAGTCAGACGCAACGCAACCATTATTAAAACACAATCTCTTCGCTCCAATGCTCAAATGCTCCGTTCTCTACACGCCTCCCTGAAGCACCCGCACAGCTCCGCCTCCACCAGAGAAAACTATAAAACTCTGAAGAAATCGCATGCTAAAAATATCCGTCAAGCGAAATTAAACTTCCATAGCAATCTCATTGCAACATCTCGCAACAAATCTAAATCTAAGTAACACCTTCAACGACTTCTTCATCAACTCGGTCCCCGTAGCTCATCCCCAACCATATCAGCCCTCTCCCAGCACCACTAGTCCAGGGAACGGGACAAGCCCTCCCCCAACTATATTTCTATACCCCACCAACCCCACAGAAGTGTCAAAATTATTATCGAAACTTGGCCCTAAGCACTCAGCCGGCCTGGATGAGATACCAGGGTCTCTCCTAGCTAAATGCTCCAATCTGATCTCTCACCCCTTGTCCTTCATAATTAACGAATCTCTTTCTACTGGTCTCTTCCCCTCAAAACTTAAAATCGCCCGAGTCATCCCTATCTACAAGCAGAAAGGCAAAAAAACTGACCCTAACAACTACAGACCAATCTCGCTCCTATCCTCTTTCTCCAAGATCTATGAATATATTATGCATGACCGCCTTATCTCCTACCTCACCTATCACAAAATCCTCTCACCATATCAGCATGGGTTCCTTAAGCATAAATCTACCAACACAGCCATATTCAATTTTCTCTCGCGTCTTTATACTGCCCTTGACTCCGGCGACACTGCCGTAGGCATTTTTTACGATCTCAGTAAGGCCTTCGACTCGATCGACCACAATATCTTGCTATCAAAAATGGAAAACTATGGCATTAGAGGAATTGCCTTGCAATGGATGTCCTCCTACCTGTCCGGTCGCTCCCAAAGAGTAGAAATCCAGAGTACATCAAGCAATTCCTCTAAACCAATCTTGTCCAAGTCCAACGCAGTAACCAAAGGCGTCCCGCAAGGTTCAATCTTAGGTCCACTTGCCTTCCTAATCAATGTTAACGATCTACCCGACCACTTGCAAGGAGACGTTACTCTCTATGCGGATGACTTCTCTCAACTGCTTACAGCTTCCAAAACGCTAGCACCAGCCCTCCCCTCTTTACTAAATAACCAAGCCCAAGTTATGTCTCAGTACTGTATCAATAACCAATTCACGATCTCGCTCTCGAAAACAACCTTCTTGTCGTTTCACACTCCCCACAACATTCCTATCACAAGCCCACGCATTGTTCTACAGAGCCGCCATATCAATCGATCAAACTCTATCGAGCTTCTGGGCATATCCCTCACTGAAACTCTAGATTGGACACCCCAGATAGACAAAATCGCCTCGAAAGTACTCAGTGGTTGCTACATGCTCAGGAAACTGTCGTATATTGTCCAACCAGATATCCTTAAAATTGTATACTTCGCCCACGTCCATTCCCACCTCGCGTATGGCATCCTCTTCTGGGGTGCTTCCCCTCATGCCAAAAGAATTTTCATCCTGCAAAAGAAAGCCATACGCATACTTATGAGGGTCCCCAGACGGCACTCCTGCCGCGACCTCTTCAAACAAGCAGGAGCCCTAACTCTCACCGGTCTTCTAATACAGTCTGCCACAACTTTTGTTCGTCTGAATCCCTCCCTCTTCACACAAAACTCCCAAGTCCACACCCACCTAACCAGATCATCAAGGCACATCCATCTCCCCGCCCATAACCTATCACTTTTCTCCAAGGGTCCCCACTACCTATCATCCATCCCAGGGGCGCCAACTTTTCAGAATTACTGTGGGTGCTCAAAACTTAGGCAAACTCTACGGCCTCTATGGCCCCCGGGGGGGGGGGGGGGGGGGGGGGGGGGGGGTGGAATTTCATTCACCAATTGTGGTATTGGAGTAGATTATGAACATAGGAGAGGACTGATATTCAAAACCACATCGTATCCTAAACAATGAAGTGAATGCTGTTTGTTGTTTGTTTTTATTAGCCTTCAATCGATCTTTTAGTACATACATACAAGACATAGGATTAGTGAAGAGTACATAAATATTATGAAGTACCTATATACAATGTAATGTCAAGTAGCTTACAAGTAATAACTAAAAATTTACTACAAGGTCTCCGTAGAATACCCGGGAAAATTATTTAACAGTCTAAATTATAGAGAACATAATTTTAGCCAGATTTTACCAAATTGCTGCATTCTAAATTATTTAATAGGTCCTACCTTGTCAAATCGACATAATATACTACCGAAAGCACATAGGCTACATAGTTGCTTGGGGGGGGGGTTGCGCAGAGTAGAACATACCTGTGAAAATGTGCTACACCACCGAGACGCAATGGACGGAGGGTGGGGGGGGGGGGGGGGGTCATCTCTCGCAATAGCGCCGCAGGCATTTTTTTTGACAAATACGTATTTTTGAAGAGGTTCTAATGTGTTTTAGAAGAAATTAAGATCTTTTGTTGAACGGGACACATTTACCATAATCTTAAGAACATTTCCAAATAAAAGTAAAGCTGGGATTTCGGGTGGTCCAAATCACCGAACACCCCTCCCCCTTGGATACGCCACTGAATGCCTTATATTTTTTTGGGTGGGTTTTTCGTGTTGTTTGGGTTTCGCGTTTTCTATTTGTGTGGGTGCTCCGCACCCACACAAATCTACCTGTGGGTGCTTTGGCCCTCCTGCACCCACGGAGTTGGCGCCTATGATCCATCCTCTACAACAAACTCCCTGAAAAAGTACTGACCTCGTCATCGGACAACTTGTTCAAGCACAACCTCAAATCTTTCCTCCTTGACAACAGTCACTATTCTCTGCATGAATACCTATCCCCTCCCCCAGCCATACCCCAGCTTTAGGCAAATACGGGCCTATTTATACTTAATATCTAGAATATTATATAATTTCCAAGGCCCACTCTGTACACAATATGTATACATCTGTAAATTATCATTATTATTATTACTTTTATTATTATTACTATTATTTGTCACTTCCAGATCTAGCTGTAAGGAACTTTTCTATTATATATAATATTTATGTAACAACTTATTCACTTACCTACCTAGCTTAGCCTTTATATGATATGAAAAATTTGACGATGCCTATATTTGTATCATGTACCAATCTACAGGCTAATAAAACTTACTTACTTACTTACTTACTTTTAACTTCCGTAGCGAAATCATGAAGCGATGGAAAATGTACTGACCAATCAGAGGCCAAGTTTGACGCGCCAGTGCGAAGGCGTATAAATATCGAGTCAACTTTCTTTACTTTGTTGATTTGGCGTCTTGTATGCTCAGGAGCGGATCCAGGGGATGGACGGTAGGGGTGATCGCCCCCTTGATTCTTGAAAATATGATTGCAAACAGATTTTATGATTATTGTACTGTGTACAGCAGAAAAATCAAATTGTATCTTCCAGATTATAAATTGACGAACAGAACTAGTGCCATAAAAGTCTAGTGGAGCCGCTTGCTTCGCTCGCTTAATAAACAAGAAACTAGATGTGAAGCCTATACACATTTTCTGTTTATCTGCAACTCGGGTCCAGACATAAAAAATGTGTATATTTAACGTCGCCCCGCCCCACCTCGGTGAGAGCAAACTCTATTGAAGATATTGACCGGGGGTAGGGGGAGCGAACACACAATAATGGTCAACAAAATCAAAATTTGACTAGAGTTGCCCCCGACGCCATCATATCCCGTGCAATAAATAGCCCCTCCCTTACAATGACCCTGGATCCAGGGCGGCCCCTTTTTTTGGTTTGTGTCAAAAAAAACATGGCTGATTTCCTCGTCAACTTGGTGCCAACATTACCAACGTGCGTGTTGGACAGCGGAGTGAGTGGCGATAGGTGTCGCTTATGTACTCATCAACATAAATGTTGTATCTCAACAAGTTGCGTCAGTATGTTGGTACCTAGTGTATCTGCCACGTGCCAATTTGTATGAAGTTTTGTTGTTGGCTTTGGTAATCCCATCCGCAACATTGTGGGATGTTCCATTGTTGACATATTGGTATACTTGGCTGAAGTGCACTGACTTGGCATCATCATCATAATATTTGATTATCAATTTATCTTGAGCTGCGTTCGAAAGTCGGATCAGTAATCTACTAGATGGCGTTTTACATGTCCCAGAATCAATCACAAGCTAATCCCACTCTTCACTTCATTCAGACATGCCAACCAGGCGTTGAGATCCACCTGTTCGCCGACGACGATGCGGTGGCGGCCTCTTTCTCGTCGGCTGCACTCGCCGTTCGCAAACTACAATCGGGCTTGGACGTCGTTCACACTTGGTACGAGAAGTAGCGCCTCTCATTGAACGCTAAAACGTCTGTAAAGTCTCTTCTGCACAGGACGAGGGGATCCACGCCCTCCCCTAGCCCTTTCCGGCAGACTCATCGCTTGGTCATCTACAAATGGCTATCTGGGGGCTCTAATAGGCAAGCGCCCCACATTGCCCACGTCCTGGGGAGAGCCCGCCGGAAGCTCTTTGCCCTTCACTCTCTCCTGCGATCTGAGTCCATCTCGGCCGGATATCGCCTGCGCATCTACACGACGATAATACGCCCCGCCATTCTGTATGCCGCTCCCATATGGGGGGATGTGGCCCAAGCCCACACGCTGAAACTACAGCGTTTCCAAAACGTGGCACTCCGGACTATACTCCGTCTTCCGACACACCGTCAGAAGCGGACTGGGATAAAAAGGCCCGGGATGCTGGGTTTTGGGGGAGCCCGCACGTGGTGGCGTGGCGCAGCTGGGGTCTGGGGCGAAGTCTCAGCCACCGGAGGCGAATACGCCAAAGGCACAAAATATTTTTTGGGGTTGCATTGACTTTGATGGCCTAAAATGCGATTTTAGGGCGCGCGATTAACAGAGGCCACCCTACCAGTAGCAAAATAATTTCAATTATACTCAATTAATAACATCAGAGGTTCTCAAAGTCAAGTGAATCACGGACCCCCACCTAAAACCTAGTCTTCGAGGACCCCAAACCTCCCAAAAAACGCATTATGCTAATTATTCTTAGTTTTGCCCATATCGTTATGCTAGCTCCTCCCCTATGGTATAAGGTTTTCAGAGAAACAGCATATGATGCAATGGTTGCTTTTTCATTTGTAGTAGGCCTACCTGTTGCAATTTTTTCAATTTTATTTTTTGACTTTTTCATTTCATTGCTTTTTATTTTAAAAAATTCTATTGACTTACCAGAAAACTGAGAGTGTTTTGTTTCTAAATGCCTACGCCACTTAGCAGGTTTCATATCTTCATTAGAAAGTATTTCGTAACACAAAACACATTGCGGATTTTGTTCAATGTCTGTACCGGCTTGCACAAAACCTATACGAAAAACCTATTGAAAAACCTATACGCGTTGCCTAAAACATGGAGCAGTAGATTAACATGAAATTAAACATGTTTAAATCATATAATACATATAATACATTAAACAATGATTAAAACAGGCATTAAAAAGACGATTTTTTTAACTCGTTCTAGAGATATTCGTGACTAAACACACGAAATAACATTGCGAAATAACCACGGCAACACGTAGTGACGTCACAGTGGGGCTGACCAATGAAAATATAATTATATTTGGCTATAATTTACAACATACACTACTGTAAGTGTGCTTTGAACCAAATACACAAATAACATTGCAAAACCATCACTTCAACACGTCGTGACGTCACGGCGGGGCTGACCAATAATATATAATGATATTTGGCTATTATTCACAACACACACTACTGTAAAGTGTGCTTTTCAATTAAATTTAAAAAAAACGGGAGTCACGGGCCTTCTTTTTCACTTTTTTTGTACTATACGCGTTTAAACTCAAAGTGGCTGACCTCTGGTGAACTAAATCTAGCATCAACTCAGTGCGTATAGCTCACCGCCTTAGCTGTGTTGTAGCGTATGAGCAAGTTGTTTTCGTTCTGTTTCGTTGTCATTGTTCTGGTTGGGTTTTCAATGCAGAAGGTCCAAAGTTCGATTCCCGGCTCGGGATGGGATTTTTTAACTTTGGAAAATGACTTTAATCTATCTATATAGTGGTGTAGATGCAAATGGTGACTTGGGCAGCCGTCATAGCAACGGTCATTGGCCACTCCCGCTGTGACGTCACTGCTCTGTCTTCCGTGAATCCTGTTCCTTCCGGTCTTCCGGTCAGTAGAGTGCTCCACTCTCATTGGTCACTCCCGCTGTGTAATAGAATATACTTTAGCCTGTCTGTAGTCAATGTACTAATGTGCCGACTGGACTTTTCCCCACCCTCTCTCCTATTTGACAAATATGTGCCTGCTTGATTGAGGGGGTGGTGTTGTCAGGAGTTACTTGTGGGATAAACTTGACCAATAAACTTGCGGGAGTATCTTGCGGGAGTAACTTGCGGGAGTAACTTGCGGGATTAACTGCCGGGACCAACTTGTGAGACTAGCTTGCGGGAGTAGCTTGCGGGAGTAACAGGCGGGACTAACTTGCGAGACTAACGTGCGGGAGTAGCTTGCGGGAGTAACTGGCGGGGGTAACTTGCGGCAGTAACTGCCGGGACTAACTTGCGAAACTAACTTGCGGGAGTACTTGCGGGAGTAACTGTAGGGACTAAATTGCGAGACTAACTTGCGGGAGAAACTTGCGGGAGTAACTGCCGGGACTAATTTGCGAGACTAACTTGCGGGCAAAAACTTGCGGGAGTAACTTAAGGGAGCAATTTGCTCAAGTACGGCGGCTGTTTATGTAGTAAGGTTAGGATAGGTTAGATAGGTTTGGTAAGCTCAGGTTAGGTAGCTAGATGTAGTGTACTAACCAGTGGCGTAAGAACCTAGGAAAGGGCCCCCCAGCAAACACAAAATTGGGCCCCCCTATTCATATTGTTAGTTGTAATTTAACTATGTGATAAAATTCGTCCTGTTTCAACGTTGTGTTGACACAAATTTAGCCGAGAGTTTGAGAAACCCCTGCATTGATGTGGTTAGTCAAATTGCCGACGTCTTGCTTTCGACACTGCAAACACACCGATGACCGAGTCGATGTCTACGTTGCGCGCACATTCATTATCTATGCTCACCAACGCTAGTCCTGAAAAAGACTGTCTTGAGCCATAGACCTTAGCCTACACCTAGACCTGTTTTGAGTATTTTAAGTTTAGAAAATTATCCCTCAGCTGAATTGCTACTGGCAGAACTGAGACCCTTTTGGGTTTTCTTTCGTTACGAGAAACATTGAGCCCAGAGGGCCTCCCTTACTCAAGGGCCCGGTAGCACTGCTACCCCTGCTACCCCGGTAGTTACGCCACTGGTACTAACACGGCGTTGGATGAGCGCTTGACATCGGTGAATGTAGATTTGGTTGGGTTGAGTAGGTTAGGTTAGGTTAGGTTAGGTTGGGTTGGGTTGGGTTGGGTTTAAACGGAAACGGAAACGGAAACGGAAACGGAAACGGAAACGGGAACGGGAACGGGAACGGAAACGGAAACGGAAACGGAAACCGAAACGGAAACGGAAAAGGAAAAGAAAACGGAAACGAAAACGAAAACGGAAGCGAACACAGAAACGGAAACAAAACGGAAACGGGAACGGGAACGGAAATGGGTACGAAAATGGGAATGGAAACGGAGACGAGACGAAAATGGAAACGGGAATGAAAACGGAAACGAAAACGAAAACCGGAAAGTTTAGGTTAGGCTAGGTACGGTTAGGTTAGGTTAGGTTAGGTTAGGTTAGGTTAGGTTAGGTTAGGTTAGGTTAGGTAAGGTTAGGTAAGGTTAGGTTAGGTTGGGTTTAAACGGAAACTCAAACGGAAACGGAACAGGAAACGGAAACGGAAACGGAAGCGAACACAGAAACAGAAATAAAACGGAAACGGAAATGGGTACGAAAATGGGAATGGAAACGGAGACGAGACGAAAATGGAAATGGGAATGAAAACGGAAACGGAAACGGTAACGAAAACCAGAAAGTTTAGGTAAGGTTAGGTTAGGTTAGGTTAGGTTAGGTTAGGTTAGGTTAGGCTAGGGTAGGTTAGGTTAGGTTGGGTTTAAACGGAAACTCAAACGGAAACGGAAACGGAAACGAAAATAAAAACAAAAACGAAAACGAGAACGGAAACGAAAACGGAAACGAAAACGGAAACAAAACAAAAACGGAAATGGAACGGAAATGGGAATGGAAACAGAAATGGAGACGAAAATGGAAACGGGAATGAAAACGGAAACGGAAACGGAAACGGAAGCGAATACCGGAAAGTTTAGGTTAGGTTAGGTTAAGTTAGGTTAGGTTTGGTTAGGTTGGGTTGGGTTAGGTAAGGTTAGCTTAGGTAAGGCTAGGTGAGGTTAGTGTAGGTTGGGTTTAAACGTAAAAGGAAACGGAAACTTAACGGATCCGGAACCAGACATGGAAACGGAAACGGAAACGGAAACGGGAATTGGAACGGTAATTGGAACGGTAATGGGAATGGACACGGAGACGGAAATGGAAACGGAAATGAAAGCGGAAACGGAAGCGAAAACCAGAAAGTTTAGGTAAGGTTAAGTTGGGTTAGGTTTGGTTGGGTTATGTTGGGTTAGGTTAGGTTAGGTTAGGTTGGGCTAGGTTTGGTTAGGTTAGGTTAGGTTAGGTTAGGTTAGGTTAGGTTAGGTTAGGTTAGGTTAGGTTAGGTTAGGTTAGGTTAGGTTACGTAGGGTTGGGTTAGGTTAGGTTAGGTTAGGTTAGGTTTAGTTAGGTTAGGTTAGGTAATGTTAGGCTAGGTTAGGTTAGGTTAGGTTAGGTTAGGTTAGGTTAGGTTAGGTTAGGTTAGGTTAGGTTAAGTTAGGCTAGGTTAGGTTAGGTTAGGTTAAGGCTAGGTTAGGTTAGGTTAGGTTAGGTTAGGTTAGGTTAGGTTAGGTTAGGTTAGGATAGGTTTGGTTAGATTAGATTAGGTTAGGTTAGGTTAGGTTAGGTTAGGTTAGGTTAGGTTAGGTTATGTTAGGTTGTAACCTTACCTAACCTAACACACCACACGACACGACTACACGACATAAATGGAAAGGATGTTTGTTTAGGTGACAACCCCCCCCCCCCCCCCCCCCCTCCCACCTGCCGAAAAGAAGATTGGCGAACGTCCGCCCACTTATTATTTTAGAAATTAAGCTCTTAGTGCGCTACTCTCATTGGCCCAGCATGGAGTAGATGTCCCCCACTGAAAATCAGTTCTTGAAAATGAGTGGGTAGATAATAAGTACACATTGTATTTTGGCTTAGGATGGTTGAGGAGGGGGGGGGGGGGGGCTTTTTTTTTACTTTTTCATTTCATTGCTTTTTATTTTAAAAAATTCTATTGACTTACCAGAAAACTGGGAGTGTTTTGTTTCTAAATGCCTACGCCACTTAGCAGGTTTCATATCTTCATTGGAAAGTATTTCGTAACACAAAACTCATTGCGGATTTTGTTCAATGTCTGTACCCGCTTGCACAAATCTCAGGTTTAAATATTATCACAATATTTGCGTTATTTGGCTTTATTGGCACTATCACTAGATTTTGAGCCCGACGGCTCTTCAAGGTTAGTTGGGACAAGGGCCTGTATGCCGCCTCCATTAGTTTCAATCGGCACTCTTGAGTTGCACGTACAGTACCCGTCTTTAACCAACGATCCATAGCTGATTACTAGAGACCTACACTCAATTTAATATTATTAATTTTTATATTGTACATTTAATATTACGTATAATATACCAAAAACACCGCAGTGTAGCACTTCGCGTGTTGTCTACCTACGGACGCCAACAACTAGTCTTACTAGTCACTGTGTGAGTGTACTCGTTTAGTGAGTCAAGTGGCTGTTTTGTTTTGGTCGCATCCGCGTGATTCATTTCTCCCCCTTCCCCTCAGCAGTCACTGTAGACGCGCCCTCGGTCTCACGTCAAGGTGACAGCTACACTGCCTACTCCTGCGAATTGAGATTGACCAATACAATAATGGGTTTTTAGCGTATATAGGTAGCGTGATATAGAAAGTGCTATTAATTTCAAACACAAAATAACGTTTATTAACAGCAGTCTATAATTGTTTTTTTCCCATTCCTTAGGCCTTAAGCTAGCTCCGCGGACCCCCTGGTATGGGCTCGCGGACCCCCAGGGGTCTGCGGACCACACTTTGACAAACTCTGAATTTAATATATATATATAATTTGATAAACTCTGAATTTGATTTAAGGTTTAAGGTTTAACAAAATTAAATCAAGCCAAAAGCATTATGGCGTTTTCACACTTCCCTATGATTTAAGATTCAAAGAAACCATATCAACGTTAGCTCTTATATCAAAAATTCTTAGCCCAGCCAATGAGAGGCGAAGTTTTATAAAAAATCCGGCCAATAGTAGCGGTCCTAGGAAAATAAAATCAAACCTTGGATGCACTCAGCGCGCACTGGTGCGCCTATTATATCGTTGTACATTGTTGTTTTAATTGTTAAAAGCGCACTCAGTGCGGTCCAGTGCAGGAATTGGAAAAGGAATAGTCAGGTAAAAAACTAAAAAACTACCATTTGTATATGTCCACCCTCATATATGGAAAACATGACTAAAAGATACCATACTTTAAAAGCAGGCGGTTAAAAAATTAAAGAAAGCGCGATTTTTTGGCTTGTTGCTACCAAGTAGCACCTAGCAACTCTTCTCATGGTAATTCCCATATGAAAAAAATGTTACCACGAGATAGTAGAACCACCGCTAAAATAGGGCACTTATCAAAAATCGATCAGGAGGTTTAATGTGCTTCGTTTCTCTACCGACAACATGCTTCTTAGTACGAACGAGTACTTCTACAAAATGCCCTGCAATTAATTTGTTTGTGACTTGATGTGTAGAAAAGTTGCAATCTGTTTTGAGCGGCACTGTCCGCAGGCGCCGAGTGTTTCGCGGAGCGCTGGCTGGATTCGTATCACACAATGAGTGCTCTGTCTATCGGGAAGGCTCTAGCGAGCTCAGAACCGATACAGCTGTACTACGCTTTAGAAGAAGAATGCAGCAGAGCTGGCGAAAGGAATCTAGTAGAATAGATAAATGTTCACTACTTTTTTTCTTGTATTGAAGCAACCTTTAGCAATTTTATTTTACACAAACCTGAATTTCATGCACTTATGACTCATTGGTGATTTTTTAGTTTTTACCTGACTATTCCTTTAAATAAGTGTGCAAATCGAAAATGAACAAGCGTTGGAAGCATGGTTGGAACTTGGAAGCGGTCCGGCCATGTCACTGAATATTGGATACACCACATTTCAAACAAGGTCACTTGATCGCCGCTCGCCGTGCTGTGGTGTTTATGTAGCACGTGCTCGCTTGTCAACGCGTCACTGTAGATAGACGCCCGACGCGTCTGCGCTATGTGCGTTGATCGCGTCGAAGTGTTGGTAGACCCAACGCGAGCAACGCAACAACATGACACATGTCAATGTCATAATATGTTCATAACCTAAATGTCCCCTTTCTGTGACGGGAGACTAGAACGTAGCTGTTTTATTACAAAGTGCAGCCCTTGTTTACCTAGAAATGTGGAAGAAATTAAAATGTGGTTTGTAGGTTAAACAGTCAGATTCTGTCATCGGTCGAAACACTGGAAATAAACAAGTTTTACATTATGCTATCGTGGTTTTCCGGGTATAACCGTGTCAAAGCGCTGTATAGCCTAGTTCATAGCAATTTCAATTTTTTCAATTCAATTTCAATTCAATTTTGCTTTATTATTCTTCTTAAACCTTGCATACATTTTTTTGTTTGTTATTAATAAAAACACAAGTTTTGTTTACACGAATATTACACATGAATGTACTTGTTTGGTCTTATGTTTACTGTAAGGTAGAAGAATACCCACCTAGGATGTAGCATCCTGTGTGTGGGAGCTTTCACATTTACATTTAAATTACACATAACATCAATATGATAAGATGACTTATTGCATGTTTATACTAAATTATTAATTAATTAATTAATTAATTAATTAATTACATTGCAACATTACATATTCTGGGTCAGCTACACTAGCAACACGGCTAACGTGCCGTGCGTCCGTATAACGTGACACGGTAGTCCGGAAACTGACTTAACTATAACCAATCCGTTGTCTGTGCTATAACTAACTAACGCTTTCGTATAAAGCCGCGTACACATTTGCGCGTTTCCGCGCGCCGCGAGCCGCGCCGTGCGCGCGCGCACGTTGCAGCCAGTGTGGACGGGCGCGCGCGCATTCGGTCGCGCACCGTGCGGGATGCGGGATCTACTATAGTTTCATCCACTATACCAGTACAGCATCCATTTTCACCTTCGAGTAGCCATACGTGGAACATGGAGTGGACTAACGACTTATTGCTTAACATAATCAAGGTATACAGAAGTAAAGAAGTTCTATGGAAATCGAAGCACAAGTGCCATTTTAATCGGTTGTTAAAGAATGATTCGTGTATGTTCAACTGGGATTTGCTGTTGACGAGTGTCAACAGCAAATAAAATCTTTGTTGTCTTGTTTGCGGCAGGAGAAGGGGGATAGAAAAAACGAACCAACTATCAGTTCCTTATAGACATGTAGTTGGTCCAAGTACCAGGTGAAGACTGCAGGCCCCACGCCCACGGGCCACTTGGATCGCGGCGCAGTTCGCGGCGCCCATCGTGGCGCGCGGTGCAGTTGCACGGAAATGCGCAAGTGTGTACGTGTGGCTGAGCAGCTTTGCGATAGCGGCTGTTATTCTGTTAGCATCATTGTCCAGAGTTCACCCTCGTGATAGTGTTGTTGGTGTATATATCAACACTTCACTAGATCCCTGAAGAAGCCAATTACAATATGGGCGAAACGTTGGATTGGTTCCACCTTTTGTTTGACACAGTTATACCAGGAAAACCACGATAGCATAGTTGACTCCGGCCGTGAAAGCCTCCGAAATAAGTTTTGCATTGTTGTATGGGTTCGTTTCGCGAGCAACGTGTGACGCGGCTGAAGCTGCAAACTCGCAATCTGATAGGTCGACACGCCTAACGCGACTAACGCGTCGCTCCCAACGCTCTACAGTAACGGCAGCTGCTGTAGTGATATACTTCCCTTATATTCTTTGCATGCAATGTGCTTGTGTCACATTTTGGTTGTCTACAAATACAATAATGATTGATGTTTTCCAAAGGGCTCCACGCAGTGCGCTTTGGTGCGTCTATTGTATAGTTGTCCCAAGACTGTATACCTTACCGTCACAGGCGACGGGTTCGTAGCCAATCAGTGATCTGCATTTGGGCGGATGTGTCTCGGGCGGTTCGCTGGTTGGCTATGAGTGCCTCGCCTGCGACGAAAGCATATGTAAGGTAATCTTCGGCCAAGGTTGTGCATCATTGTTACCGGCGCACTCAGTGCGGTGCAGTGGGGAACGTACTGGTTCGGGGTTATGGCCGGCCGCTACTTGTTGATACAATGTCAAAATTACCGCCAACCAATGACCAATGGCCGCCAACAATGCCCGTGACGTCACGTGGATATCAAGAATAGTAAACTATAGATAGGAAAGGCTCAGCCATGACAAACCGTACATGTTCCTGTTACTTCAATTCCCTCAGCAATGGAATAGATCGTAAAGATAGTGTCACTAAATACGAAAATAGAACGTTGGAAAATGCAAAATGTACTTGTTTGCTTACCTGGAGAAATGAAACTGACTCTGACAAGACGTTCAGGCGGTAGGAGCGCTGTAAGCGGTGTCATCATCGCTTGTCTTAGGTTGGAATTTATAGTCGGCCCCTACACCTAGGGGCACCCATTGTTGCTATGGATTTGTTTTGTTTATGGGAAATAACATGGAAACAACTGTTACCTTGGTAACAATGGGCGCCCCTAGGTGTAGGGGCCGACTATGAATTCCAACCTTAGTTTACTATAGGTATCCAGCCAGCAAAATCCTCTAGGGTGATGTGGTCGTTTTTTTTTCAATAAAATATCACTATAGTGTTTACGATACATGTAGTACGTTTTCCTTACTGGTCATAACATGACAGATGAGTAACTTATGATATTCCCTCTACTAAAATACAATTTTATTGTTAAACAATTACAGAAAAAACAATATGACATAATAGGTCTTTATTCATGAACTACCTGAACAATATGCGCTGTCTTGGATTGTGTAAACTCCTTTTCATCAATTATTTTTTTCTTCACTTATTTCTATTTCACACACATTAGAGAGTAATTTTGGGGGTAAGAATGTTCAAAACATTTCTGATTTCACTATTTAAAAAAGCTAAAGGAAAACAAACTTCAAATCAGAAAATTAAGTTTAAAATGTAAAACTACTCATTTTACTTATATTTCATATAAACACGACACGGCAAAATGGCGTCATCTTGTCTACTTCTTGTAGTACAACGCTCTCGCGGAAGGCTTCTGATTGGGGAAACACGCCGTGGTTGCGTCACCCGTGTATCCCTCTAGGCATGCGCACAAGGCTATGTGCTGTCGCGCCGTGCAGGAAGCCCCCGTACCGCACTGCCCGCGGCAAGGATCCTGACAGCTGTAGTCAATGCACGCCCTGTTGGTCTGACACTCACTGTCCGTCATGCACTCACCACGTCGACACGTCGAGAGGGCATCGCCGACGTACCCGGGTAGGCAGGTGCACACCGGGCGGTCCTTACCCGTGTTGTCGTACCCTGGCTGGCACTGGGCGTTCAGGCCGCATGGGTTCGGGGTGCACAGGTCAGCTGCAAAGTCATGTCATTGTTGCATCAACGATCATAAAAATAGCAAATCGGCAATGTGCACTTAATTATTTTAATGTTTCCTCTACCAATAAATATTTCCTGAAGTTTTACTGAAGTTTTTCAAAGAGGGTGTCCTTAGTCACAAGGTGATGCTGGGATTGAGTCGTACTAACAGTCCTCAGACATTTCTTCCCAACTACTCAAAACACCCTAACACCTTATTCCCTGAAGGGGAGAATGAAATTGTTATGGGCAGGTTTCGGAAAAAATATTTTCATGTCTTTTAAAATTCAAAATTCCTAATTAAATAATATTTCATATGGAATAGATTGTGTGCAGGTTCGTTGTTTAATCTAAAAAATACCTTAATTTAATAGTAACCTAGCCGTAGCAGGTTCCTTAAAATTAGGGTATTTGGTGTCCTCTACCAGTCGCCATCTTTGTTAGGAGGAAATATCAGATAAACAGTTAATTTCAAGCTAAAGGTTTGATGAAACCGGTCAATTAATATACTAAAATGGGAGTGGCTGATATAAGAACGAATTTTACGTATCATAAAATTATTAATTAGTTAGTAAATGTGCATACTTTTCTCGAAGGGTCTGCAGAACTTGAAGGGGTCTCCGGTCATGTTCCTGGGGCAGCTACAGATGGCGGTGGCCGTGTTTACTCGCACCTCACAGTTGGCGTTGACTCCGCAGACACCCTTGCAGGGGTCAATGCAGCGGTTGTACTGACAGGCGGGCCTGTCCCGGGGACAGTCGCTGTTGTAGGAGCATTCGGTGCGGCAGCTGATGAGCGGGTTGCCGAGATAGTTCTGTGGGGACACATTGTACATGTTATACGGGTTGTACTGGCCTGTCCCGGGGACAGTCACTGTTGTAGGAGCATTCGGTGCGGCAGCTGATGAGCGGGTTGCCGAGATAGTTCTGTGGGGACACATTGTACATGTTATACGGGTTGTACTGGCCTGTCCCGGGGACAGTCGCTGTTGTAGGAGCATTCGGTGCGGCAGCTGATGAGCGGGTTGCCGAGATAGTTCTGTGGGGACAGGGGACACACTTGCATGTACATGATTGCTGCGACACAACAAGCGCCACTATAATTATTGGGGAAGCTGCTTTGCAGCTATTAATTGAAATATAACATATTGTTTCAATGTTTGGTTTGGAGAAAATGTAAACTTCACTTCATTTAAGTGATGGCGTTTTCCACAGGTACGCATGCACCGGGTGCAATCACGGATCACTCCGTCACGTCACAGTGACGTCATAACTCCGGCGCGGTGCAATTGTCACTTGTCAGTGGAACACGACGTTAAAAGTGGAGCACCTAAACCCGCGCGAATCCACAGTAGACGTACAAATGTGGCTCAATCCCAATCTTTGGTATTTTTCCTTCCAGTGGAAATCGACACAACTGATGGTGAATTTTGTAATATGATACGTGATGAAACGTGTTATAAGCACGTCTTGATTATTATTGCTGGTAATAGGTAGAGCTGGTGGCCAGTGGCGTAGCTATCGGGTGGCAGAGGGTGCCGTTGCACTCGGGCCCGGGCCCCGGAGGGGCCCGGGCCCTCTCTCCAACTCCATGTTTGTCCCATTAATCGATGTATGGTTTTAACCCGATGACAATTTTCTATTGTTGCAAAATTATTTGGCTACCAATTTACAATTATTTCGCTCTCATTGGGCAAGACAAATTTGGTATTAGACTTGACAGTTCAACATGCAAGAACTGATGGGCGAAAGGAGTTTCAACTAAAAGGAAAAATGTGAAGCTTGTATCAATAGGGAAACAAAATACAGTAATCCCCCTATTCAATTCCACAGAGACGACTCAAAGAGTAATCGTTGCTTGACTGCACTTACAAACGAATTTGGCTATTTTTTGCTATAAATAGTTATCCAATTAGCTTTTCTTGGAATTGAATAAATAAGTGACAAACAGACGGATTTGCCATAGTCAGGAAAAGTTATTTGGACTGATGGCTTCTCTTATAGGAGAGGGTTGGTCATCAATTCAGTATTCGTTGCTCCCTCATTGGGTGTGGGCGCGTGTGAAGTGAACTCTGAGTGACCCCGCGGTTAGTTCTACATATTTTAAAAACTAATATTTGTTGGGTTATTGTGTATGATTGTGTCGTGTGGTTTGAGTTATTGAAATATAGTAGGCCTATTAGGCCTATATAGGCCTACAGAATGAACGTGTATAAACATGAAAGTGGCGCCATGAAAAGGGAGAAAAAAAAGAAAGTGATAAACGAATCAAACAGCTACCAAAACTTGACACATTCCTTCAAGTACGTACTAGTCGTCCATCAGGCAGTGCAACCGTACCAAACCGTAAGAAAAGATACAACAGACTCAATAGCTATAGCTAGAGACCCGAGTAAATGGTTTTATTTTTTAAAACGAAAAGTAAAATATTGTGTTTTTGATGCAAAATGTGGACGAATTGTTTGTTCGTGGACCCGAAAATACATATATTGAATCACAAAATAACACCTACTTTGCCGTTAACTGATCAATAACACCGAAATCTACATTGAAACACAAAATAACAACTACATATGGCAATATCACCATTTAAATACACTGCAATTGTCAAAAAACGGTTTAATCACCGCTCTCTCGCTCTCTGCACGGTTGGTGCCGACTTCAGAAGAACTTTTTTGTCCAATGTCGCTGGCAGTTCAAGCATTCCATTTAAAAAATGCAGCGAAAATCCAATACAAGTGGTTCTTTCCAGTGAAGTACCATAGGGCTGTTATGTCTAGGGCTTCATTTAGGCTTCAAGTTAACGTAAACTATGAAAATATGAAAACAATTAAAGCAGGATGGTTAGACCCAAATGTTAGTATAATATAATAATTCATTTTTCGTATGAATCCCTGTTGTAGGGTGCACACTAGCTTTAGCTGATGTACACGTCTTCAGGCGACTAACTAGGTATGTTAGGGTGTTTGGATAGTTAAGTAGGAATGTTCGAGGGCTGTAATTAGGACTCAACCCCAGCATTTGCCTTAACGACTGAGGAAAACCTCAGAAAACCCTTCAGTCAGGATTGCCGGTGGCTGGAATCGAACCGGCGACCTCCCGAATTAGAGTCTCGCGTCTTACCGCTGAGCCACCTCTAGTATGCAGTTAATTTTTTTCATTGAACGTAATACCTTGTCATATCCGACTTTTATACTTTTTTTACTTTTCTTTAACTTTTGACTCGCTTAAAAATAAAACCATAATAACACCGAATTTTTCACTTTTTAGAAACACTTAAAACCTAATTTTTAATTTTTAAAAACGAATTTGTCCCTAAAATAAAACCATTTACTCGGATCTCTAGCTATAGCCGATCCTGAAGATAATCAAGAGCAACAGCAACTTTTAGTTGAAGAGTTACACAATGATGATTTACCGGTACAGGAACCTACTGGTATCCCTGAGCAGACCAATACTAGCTACTCTACCGACAACGCCAACTTTAAATTAACGTCTCAAGATAAACGATTCATTATCTCTTTAGGACCGTGCAAACCATGCGGCCCATTCCCGCGAGATAAAATGAGCGGTTAAGCGGTAGTTATCTTGTGTATGTGTTTTGTGCGTATAAACAAAAAATGGGGGGGGGGCCGTCGTGTCCAGTTTGCACCCGGGCCCGTAAAGACGTAGCTACGCCACTGCTGGTGGCCTATAAGCCTGCCGGTACAAGTTAGGTTATGTCTGATCATAGAGATATATAGTGTACTTCGAAGTACACTAGACTATATATCTCTATGATCTGATCTATAAAGTCTAGACCTGTAGATTTCATCAGGAATTTATTCGAAGTAAGGTTAAACGCCTAAAGGTTACATGAACTTAACCTTTCTGTATAGGCATGTTACTATAGGTGGAGATATTCACAATATTAATTTCAGTTATTCATTTCACCCGCGTTTAACGCCGCCACATTTGCTCTGAAAACATCGCTCCGCCTTGAAAGTGGTAGCATCGGCTCGGTGCGACACCCGGAGCGAGCAATAGCCCAGTATAGTTGAGAAACTGTAAGAATGACGGCCCCCTCCATATCCCCTCCACAGTTACCCGACCCCCCTCAACTCCACGAAACAACAATCTGAACAACTGAAACAAACTGATTTTCAGTTACGTATTTCATTTTGTCGGGTTGTCACGGAGTCGAGTGGGGTCGGGTAGCTGTGGGGGGGATATGGAGGGGGCCGTCATTCTTACAGTTTCTCAACTATAACGCGTATTTCTAGCACCGGTGCACAAAATTCCAGTGGAATGTAAACCTCGCTCCCGGTCGGTGCGCACCGGAGCGACCAGTGGGAAACGCCATTAGTTCTACGTTTTCAAATTGTGGACCTTTAAAAATTAAATTATCTAAATGAACGTGAGCAGTGACGTGAGTGTAGATAGCTTAAGATTTACTTGTCAATCCCCCACGGAATTTTTGAACGGCTTTACGAAGAACAAAAATGCATTATTGCATCGTATTACGAAAAAGCAATATAAGATGTATGTCGGTTGTATTGGGTTACCAAAAGCAAAAAGTAATTAACGCTATAGTTATAACCCACACCACAAACACGTTGTATATTATTGTAACCAACGTGGGCTTCTCAGTTCTCACACTACCTACCACAATCGACCCTGTATTGTTGTCGACAATAAAATACTTTGAAATTAAATTGAAATTGGGTTGGGCCTAAACAGCCAAATATTGTGGAATCACTTTCTTGTATCCGGAAACAAGGTTTGATGGGCGACATAGAATCAAGCTGAAGGCAGCCCATCCCTTTTATAGGAGGCAAGGCCGGGGGCGTTTCCTCGTCAGCTGCTGTATATGGGCTACGAGCTGTCCCACGTGTATTCGCATCGCATGTGTGCAGACATAGCAAGACCGGCCACTTACAAGGTATGGCCTGTTGTTCACTCTAATACTGGATGGCCACAGATCCATTCTCGGCCGCCATTCAAGTGGAAATTGTGAATTTTCAAAATAAGGTGACGGTTCACAACACTCTATGCATATGCATAGTGAAGTGCAGATAGCCTTTATTCGGTCTGAGTGCTTCAACAAGATAAGCAACTCATGTGAACTTTTAGCATAGAGTTCTGCTCGTAAGCACATCTCAAAGCTTCAAAGGTCTGCTAAATTCACTTTCAGCCAATCACAGCTCCACTGCACCGCTTTACAATCATCACTTTTATTGTTGATCATTGTTATTTGGGCAACTATGAGATACACGGCTCAATGAATTTGGTTGTTGAGTAACCATGACAGACAATACATCCAGCCCTTGTCAAAGACATTGCGCCGAATAATAGTGTATATTATCTGCAAGTGCTGAACGCACTGGCAGTCTAGGCCAGGCCGTGGTAGGCCCATATCAAGCTAGCCTACACCATATTTATCTGTGCCTGCGATCGAGGATATGAAATATAATTTTTCATAACTAATATCTTTATAATGTATAACGTTTTTCCCTAAGCCACCAATAGGTATAAGGTCGACGGTTCGATATCGGTTATCGCAACCTTGTTTGAGCGTTTAGTACAAAGTTTTATATTAGTCAAAAGGCAACGCTTCGGTTGATTGGACATGCACTATAACTAAACTATTGTAACACCCTTTAACTAGCTAGTTATGTGAGGAGGGACAAGTTTTCCCTAGGCTTGTTTCCCACGAGAAGTTGTTGTTATTAATGTTGTCCTTCATCAACATATTAGATTAGAACAACACTAACAAATTGCGACGTCTCGTCTATTACGGGGATTGATAACTGTTTACAATGCAAATGTTTCTATTGTCTTGCCGATAACGGTGACACCTATAATGTCGGCGACGAGTCGGCTTGAGACAGGCACGCCCACCTCTATCCTGACAGTGGTAGACAGACATAGCGCTTCAGCACATCGATAGTGTTCTAGCTAACCGCAGTCAAGTATACCATTATTGGGTGTTTGTGTTCTCAACTAGTGCAATCAAGTACACATAAATGTGAATGATTTTGTTCTAACGGAAATTTAACATAAAGTGAGTATACCTTATGTTTTTATGTTACTTTAGGCATCGCAGACACGTTTGACCACAGACAACTGTGGTTTGACCTTCAAGGAAAGTTTTTTTTTTTAAATTGACATCTGAAAAGGCGATACATGTATAATATTTTGAATAAATAGTTGCTAAATAATTGTTTAAATCATTGAAATGTTTTTTGTTTTTGCATTTTAAAAACTTGTCGATTAATAGGCCTACATGGTACAAATATAAGCATCGTCAATCTTATAATATACATACTTAATATACTTAAACTTCATATATATAATTATTATAAAAGATTAAAATAGAGACATTGGAGATACATTATAAATCGATGTATGTTATTAACCATAAATCATTGGGCCGAAAGGAATTCGTGGAGAGAATAGAAGGACTTAGAGATAAGAAAAGATTTCAGATTGGCTTTAAATGAGGTAATGGACGGAGAGGTGATTATTTTTCTGGGAAGCTTGTTAAAAACGGTAGGAGCTAAGTAGTGTGGGCCTCTGGAAAATAGAGATGAGTTGTGGCTGGGAAGGTGAATCTGGACGTTGGCTCTTGTGTGATGAGCGTGGACTGAAGAGTTGAGTGGGAAGAGATTTGAATTCAAACGAACAAACATGGCAGCTGCCTGAATGAGGGTGCTTGCAAGGGTGGGAATTTCAAGTTCTTTGAAAAGCTCTCTACAGGTATGCCTCCTGGAGACGCCAGCAATGATACGGACTGCCCTCTTCTGTAAAGTGAATAATCTTGTTGCTTGTGGGGAAGGCCCCCAGAATAGAACAGCATACGATAGATGAGAGTGAATATGGGCAAAGTACACCATTTTAAGCGTGATTACTGTTTCTATTTGATGAGTGCTGATTTTCCTAAAAATTTCACTCATTGTTGTTTCATCCTTTGTTCATTCTTAAGATTGATGACAAAATGTTAGTTAGGTATGTTCACAGACAACGCAAACCTTTAAGTGCTAATAATGACCGTCCTGTGCAGCCTACGAAGAACTGCGCGTGAATTTGACGGTATTGTTACTGTCAGCTTCCAATTTAGAACCATATAGGCCTAGAATTGCGATTCCAAGAAGTCCAACTCACCACAGCACTTTTCTCAACTAATGTGGTAGATACGTTGTTAGAAATTATAATGTTACATCACTCAAACTATATTATTATATAGTCTTTAGTTGAACAAAATGAGCTCACCTCGGGGCAGGTGCAGATCGCTCGGTGATTTCTCGTCTGGCAGTTGGCATTGGTACCACACGCACCAGTGTCGCAAACCCCTCGGCACTTGAAGCTCTGGTCGCACTTCTGGTGATCGGCACAGTCGTAGTCAGACTCGCACTCGTGTTTACATCCGGTGAGCGGGGAACCCCGGAAACCGGTCAGGCAAGTACAGGTGGGCACTTCGTTGACCACGCGGCACGCAGTGTTGACACCGCATGGGCTCGGCGTGCACAGCTCCTCTATACACAACATAAACAGTTGATAAAGAAGGTCTACCTCAAGCAAAGAGATCAAGCACATAAATATAACTAGCAGCAGTAGCAGCTTGTTGGAAAGATCTTCGAACAGATCAAGAACTTAGTTCACAGTCTGACCAGAGTCGAGAGATTTCCCTAGAAGAAGAACGTCGCTATCGGATAACTTTGGGAATGTTTATTAAATTTTGCACATTCTGCAACTACTATTCGTTTTCGCCAAGATCACAAAGAAATTCCTACTACTTTGACGTTGTTCCGCCAAATACTGTGCCAAGTAGGAAGACTTCTTCATGGCCTCTGACGCGAGCAAGCAATATGCAACACCATCCGTGTAACGCGCCCACGCGTTGTACAAGCCACGTCATGATTAAGGTTCATAAGGTCGAGTCGCCCGGCCTCGACCAGCCCGGCTCGTAAGCATTCCGTTGCTTTCCCAGTCATCGTTCGGTCGCAACTCAAAAGCCCGACGACTTTGGCCGGTCTTTACTTGAGACCGCGCGTGGATTTCAAATCTACTGTATAATTAGTTACTTTAGAATACTAAAGTGGAAGATTGAAGTATTCTAACTACACTGACAACTAACAGAGACACAGAAAGGTAAATAGCGTGGCAAAATATCATTGATTGCATATCCAAGGTGCCACCATATCACGACCACAGCATTTCGTTGCACGCAAAGATCGCGAAGCCTGACCGCGTAACGGAATGCAACCTATGCGCGCCGAAGCACCTAACCGTTCTAGAGCTATTTCGACGGGGTTGTCCGAAAGACAAACGGGTATATCTTTTAGTTTCACAAGCGTTGAATGTGGGACTATTTACACGACGTGCTAATACTATAGGCCGCCGCTTAATGCTGCCGCGCGGCTGTAGAGTTTTTGTTCATAATAATATAACACCACACTCTGATTTAAGCAAGACAGATAAAACAGGTATTATTCAATGATCACTTGGTTTATATTATGTTCGTCTCCTATCACGTTGTAAGACCCGCCCTCGCTGTTTGGTGGAGGCGCCGGGCCAGCGGCCAGCAGATTAGCGTGGCGACAAAAGTCATCGTCTCCCGAGTTTTGTAAAACGCCCACAGAAAATCTTGTATATTGTATCTAGTATAGAATATGCTGTTAAATATACGATTTTCTTCACTAACGTCTTGGGCCCGTTAAATGGGAAATCTCTAAAAGCTAAATGTGTGGATATAGATTTTGGAGTTAACATCGAACGTTGTGCAGGTTCTCTTGTATCTAATCCTTTTCATTGTTTGTAGAAAGTGGAATCACATACATAAACAATATATTATCTATAGTGGCATACATTATGAAATAGTTTTATTTTTGCTAATCTGATATACGTCTGTGCATATTTCCCAGCCAAATAAGAAATCACGAGTCAAAATTAATATTTCTAGAATTGAGATTTTCTTAGTTTCCCGTCCCACTGCTGCTCCCCTCCATCGCTCTGTGACCACCCCTTACCCCCATGACAACCCGACTATCATATCATATTCATTAATCTCATATTTTATTATTTATGATGTCACATTTGTTATGCTGTGCGGTGGTCTGTGGTGGAGCGTTTAAACTATATCAAAATTAAAATATCTTTACTCTAAATGCTAGTAAATAAATTGTACTCACGAGGGTCCATCCTGCGACAGTACTCGAGGGAGTTGCCCGTGTAGCCTGGAGGGCAGGTACACACAGGCACGTGGTTCTTGACCTGACACTCTGCGCCCTGGCCGCACAAACCCACGCATACATTCTCACACTCGTTGTTGCGACAAGCCTTGTTGGACGGGCACTCGGCGTTAGACTGACACTCGCCGCGCAGACAGGTGGTCAGAGGGTTGCCGTGGTGGCCCGGCAGACAGGAGCAGACGGGGCGACCCGACGACACCTAGCGGCAGAGAGCGGCGTTACATGGGCGTGACGTCACGAGCATTGTTAGACTGACACTCGCCGCGCAGACAGGTGGTCAGAGGGTTGCCGTGGTGGCCCGGCAGACAGGAGCAGACGGGGCGACCCGACGACACCTAGCGGCAGAGAGCAGCGTTACATGGGCGTGACGTCACGAGCATTGTTGACGGCCATCTTGCCGTACGTTAGGTAGCGGCCATATTGTCGTATATTAAAACAATACTGTAGGCATGACGTGTTGCGACTTGCGATAACTGAGTGAAAGTATAATAGTTCAAGTTATTATTTAATGTTTCAGTTACTTTTTTGAAAATTTCATAAGTAGGCCTAACTGAATTACTAACTGAATTATTTTTTGAGTTATTATATTTTTAATTTTATTAATAAAACTTTTTTGTATTGTTAAAGTAACGAGTTTTAAAGTTGTGGAGACCTTATTTTACTTCTTAATTTTTGGTCGGTTGGTTTAAGTTTCGACAAAAAAAAGTCCAGGCATAACTTTATCTCTTCAGCTAGACATAATATATGTATATACGTGAATAGTCCTACACATAATACACAAGACATTTTAAAAAGATAATTTGTAATAATTGTGATTGCTAACTGTTAAAGCAAAAATTCTAAATAATTGAGTTATTTTCAAAAGTTTTTTACAGCACGGGCTGTGTACAGTACAAACAGGCAAGTGGACTACGCGAAGAATTGCTAGGCAAGCGGCTCCGTAGAGAAGTATAGCGCAGCTTTGCGATTTTACACTAATTTTTACTGTTTGAACTTTCAACCTTCAGGTCGCGGTGACGATTAAATTGGCCCATGAATAATATCTTTTATTGTTTTAGTTAGTCCGCGATCTAGACATGTATGACGTAGCAAAGTCAGCTAGTTCCTTAAAATAACTCTCAGCGAGGCATGTTATTACTCCCTCTTGCCTGGCCTGTCTTGTGGTCCAAGGTTCGTCTCCTGGCCCGGGGAGGGTTGGTGGCAGTGGCGTCACTCAAAATGACGGGGCCCGTATGCAAGCTGGATTCTTGGACCCCCACTTTTTAATGGAGAAAACTAAAATGTAGTGTATAGTAGGCCTAGAACAATAATTATTTTTGATACCAAACGTTTGTCATGTTGTCTTTTATAGCTGTTGAGTAAGTAAAGATTGTATTTTTTTAATCTGAGAAATCTGTGAATACGCTCTTATACAAACAATTATTATTATACAAATCGGTGGTTCTAGAGGAGGCCCCTAGGTCGCTGCACTGTATAGAGAGTTACGCCGCAACTTTACCTGGCATTGTGTTCCGGAGCCACAGGGGCTGGGACTGCATGGGTTGGTCACCTGCCTGTCGTATCCGTACCGGTAGTTGTACTGTCCTGAAATAATTATCCAAGATACTAGAATGTAATTTACACTTGATGGATAACTGTGTTTCATTTCATTCACGGTTTGGTACGTGTGGGGATCGATTTCACTCGTATGCAGGATGCAGGTGTCAACCCATCATGGTTCTTCCAGGGCTTCATTTCTAAAATAACAAGTGGGCGTGCGCTCGACGATTTTCTCCCTCGGCGGGGGAGGGGGGTTGCCATATTTTAAACTTAAACCGGAGTGACGGGGTTTGGGGGGGACGGAGACCCCAACAATAGCACCGCAGGCGATTTTATTTTAATCGAGCGTTTAAAGTGCGTTCTGAGCGTTTCAGAAAAAAATACCAGACTGAATGCAATACCAAAATACTGTCGTTTTGTAGTGCAAAAACCGTAAACCCACCGAAAATAATTGGAACATTGACGAGAACTTGAGGAAAAGTCCAGTCAGCACATTAGTGTGTAACAGCATAACAACATAATATAGTGACTACAGACAGGCCTCCATCTATTACAACATCGTATTGACTTGTCAATTAGAACTTTTCCAAAAAAGAAGTGGGCGGACGTGTCCGCCTACAAAAAAAGATGACGTGGACGCGTCCGCCCTGAAATTAAGAACTGGGTTCTTCATCCTATTGTCGTCCTCAGTTACGCATAGACACATCTTGAAGTGCGAAAGGGTTGTCTATAACACCACGCGGAATGATGTGTTTGTGTTATTGATATCATGATGACCCTACATTCCTACAACAGTGATAGATGCCTTCATCCTATTGTCGTCCTCAGTTACGCATAGACACATCTTGAAGTGCGAAAGGGTTGTCTATAAAACCACGCGGAATGATGTGTTTGTATTAATATCATGATAACCCTACAACAGTGATAGATGCCTTCATCCTATTGTCGTCCTCAGTTACGCATAGACACATCTTGAAGTGAGAAAGGGTTGTCTATGACACCACGCGGAATGATGTGTTTGTATTATACCCCTACAATAGTGATAGATGCCTGGATTGTGGTTTCGGAAGAACTAAAAACTAGAAAAAGAAATTACAAATATTTGAATCATCATGGTTGTTATAGGCAATGTAAAGTAATTACAACTGATTACAAATTACCTGGTTACGATAAAAACAATGTACACTTTTTCAATTCAGTTTATTAAGCTCATGAAACCACAATCATGGCATTTATCACTTTTTTAATATTGGTAGCCTTCTCAAGTACTATAGCTAAAAACTTAAATTTCGTGCGGTTTTTATAGTGGGAACATGGGGGATCATCTATACGGATGTTCTAGTATACAAATTAAGTATGCATACCTTTTGCGGTTGAGATGCAAATAGCAACCATTAGCCCAAATAGGCACTCTCTCCATATTTTCTGAAAACAAATACAAATACAATAGTTAATTACTATACTTAATTAATTTGCTTTAGGTAAGTTATATAAAAAAGTCATGGATGCAATGTTAGTTGGATCGAGCTCCTATCAATAATGTTATTTATACTCATTGTTGTCACTATAATAAAACCATGACATAAAATAATAGTGAATTTACGTTCTTAGATAGCGCAGTAAATGAGTAATATATTACATTAATTCTAATTATCGGGGTAGAATAGTCCAGGGTCATAGGCGTGCGCAGAGGTTGATCAATGGTGTGGGCACAATAAATTCCCGACCAAAGTACTTCCCGGGGGAAAGTACTTCCAATGGGGGGGGGGGGGGAGCGGGGCGGATGCCCTCGCAAAAAAGCGTCGCAGGTGATTTTTTAAAAACATGCGTTGTTTAATGTGTTCTTAAGCGTATTCAGACAGGTTGACCGTTGAATGGGTTAATTTTATCAGTGATATCATTGTTTCAAAGTGATGGAAGTGGTCAGTCACAATGCCAAAATCTTGGCGGTATGTTGGTGATGTTGAGGCCGATCAGCTGATTCCAATTTAGGACTTTAGATAAGAATAAAACCATTATGTCATACATCAGAATTTTTGTCGCCCCTTACGACAGGCACTATCCCTGGACCTATTCTTTCCTGGGCCAAACGGCCAAGGCAGTTGGAGAAACAATGAAAGTTTAAGGAATATATTTATAGACATTTCTATTGTGTTGTGACTTGTGAGCAAGACGCTATACTCAATACGATTTTCTAATCTAATGCCTCGTTCTGCTAAAAAACAAAGCACACCTATCCTTATGGAGGGGCAAATTCCCCCCCTCCCCCTCCCCCCCCCCCCCCTGCGCACGCCTATGTCCAGGGTAGTTGTCTGTCATATGAGGCGACTAAAGAAGCTGCATCATTAGTATGTTTAGAAATAAGTACAATGCAATAATTAACTTTATTCTAATGACAAAACTACAACATGCATCTAGTATAATATCATCACAACAAAGAAGGAAACGTTTCAAATTTGATAGAAGACGAAACTAGAAAGAAATATATTGTGTTTAAGGGTAAAGGGTAGTCTCTACGTCAAAAACCGCAGAAAATGTTCATTATTAAATAATATCTCAAGATTGCAACAAGAAAGCGAAAATCTAAATCAGCAGCGAACTTTGCTTTGGTAAGCCCTACAGATTGAATAAAATATTATAACCATTAGCGTAGTATTTTGATTATAATTCGATAATTAGTAATAAAATTAATTATTTATAAAAAAACATACTGATTATAATATAAGTCACGACTTAGCGCATTCAATGTGTAGGGCTTACTAAACCACAGTGCGCTGCTGATTCAGATTTTTGATTTCGAAGCCCATTCTTGTGATATAAATTAAAAATGAAAATTTGTTGCGGTTTTTGACGTAGGTGTATCCTTCCCTGTTAAGGAAGCTACATTCTGAATAGTGGATATTATTATACACATCAATGTACTCTCAATGTCATAGAAATACTTTCTGGTAATCAGAGTTAAATGTACCCATTGAACTACTTTCTCAATAAACACTTTCTCTTACTACTTCATTGCACGCTTCCTACACTACTTGGCAGATACTAACACAATTTTCTTTTGGTTATTTATGAGGATGACCCATAACTGGATTAAATTTACATTTCTACAGTCAACGAGGCCGACCAAAACTTCGCGTCCATAAATTCAACTCGATAGCCCACAAAACGTCCACTCTAAATTGCCAAATTGAATGAGATTTTTGCCAGCTCATATTTCCAGTATATAATTCAAGCAAGAAGCTTCTGTTATGTAGAGTTACGACTTACGAGACGTACACAATAAGGTTTGTTGTTGTGATACTGATTGTTAAATAGAATGTACGCAATTTCATTTCATTCCCGAGATACATTTTGCTTGGGGTCTCAGTGCGAGAAACACGAGGCAATCAACATGAGCACTGATGACTTTGAGCTGACTGATGTTGACATAAGTGATGACTTTGAGCTGACTGATGTTGACATAAGTCAGGCGATCCGCTGGTTATGATAATAAGGATGTGGTTTATGTCAAGCGGAGCTTTCGACGGTTCACGTTTTTAACTATCCAATCCAGTCCAATATTTTATTCAGTTGAATAATTATGCAAGTTTATAAGATTCCACGGGACGCTTTTGGGCAAGACTCTTTCAGGAGTAACAACTTATATGAGGTGTGGCAGGGTTTTTATTGACACATAAAGAAAGGTTTCGATACGTACAGATTTTGATTAAATAGTTGGAAAAGTAATTAAAAAAATAACTAACAAGAAATGCTGTTTTCTTGGCGTTTTACAACTCCATAAAACGTTATAACTGTAATTATGTTTTCTGTTTGGTTTGCCGTACAAATGTTTTATGTAGTCACTCACTGATGCCTTAATTCGTACATCCTTAGGAACTGCGCCACTTATTTAGGTACGTATGTTCAGGGTGCGAATTGACGGGTTGGCAGAGGGGGATGGCGAGGTATAGTATCTGCGTGGGCAGTAAAGGGTCTGGGGCAAAGCCCCAGCCACCGTAGGAAAATTTTGGGGATATTATTGCTCTCGAGATGGCCTTAGAAGCGATCTGAGAGTCCATTAGTTTGCACAAACACTTCCTAGCTAGGAATAATGTGTAATGACGCATTATTCATTAACGTTACGAGATAAAATCACTTGATATGATATGAGATGAGATGGATGGGTATCCAGAAGTGGGGATTTAGCCATCGCCGGCGGGGATACCTTATCGTGAGAGTAATATGGTAACCGACATTATTATAATAATAAACAATGTCAATAGGAATTAATTGTGAATAAATAAATAATAGTTAAGCCACATTCAACCAATTTGCAAAAGTGTTTTTTTTCATTATGTTATTATTTTTGTTTCATGCTCTGTTATGGCCAGTAACTTAAGGGACTCTGGTGGGTAGAAAATGTAGTTGACACCTTTATTGGCCCATGATTAATGGCATTTAAATTTACCACCCATATTATAAAGTAGGCCTACTGTACTTGATATAAATAACAACAATGCAAACTGGAAAGTAAGAAAAAAACGCAAACTGCATCGGAATTGCAAACAGGTTTTAGTAATTTGAAATATAATAAATCATGATAATAGCCATGAGTCAATATTAATTTGTAAGCGTACTATTATCTCGATGATTTATTTCCTTCAGTAGTCGATCAATGAAATCCTTCAACTTGATCAGGTCCAATAGTTATTATCTCACCACCACAACAACAACAACAACAACAACAACAACAAACAACAACAACAACAACAACAACAACTACAACAACAACAACAACAACTACAACTACACTCACTCACCGACATGTTGCTGTGCTGACAGTCTCTCGTCTTCTAAACACTTTGTTTGCGGTCAACGAGGTATATTCTTTTATACATCCGAGTCCCTGACTCGCCCAATGTCCAAGGTTAATAGGAGTGTGTTTCCTTTCTTGGCGTTTTCCTTCCCACATCTTCTTCCAACATCACCTTGTGCAATTACGCGCGATATCTATATTTGCAAGAGCTGCATGGGCAGTATAATATACCAAAGCATAGTACTGATTTGTGTGAAAACACAATATGTTTTTGTCCATATTTTATATAAAAAAAATTAGTTTGCTCATCAAAATAAATTTGCCAGTATGCCCAGGTCTATTGGCAACCCACGTAGAAAAAAAAGTTTTGATTGTACTATTTGTACACAATAAAAATTAATATCCTAGGCCCAAATAAAAACACTTAATTTTTGCCGAAAAGAAAATTCAAAAATTTTATTCCTAACGTTCAGGTATTTTCTTACTACTGGATAAAATAATATCATAAATAATACAATTGTCAATCAAATATGTATTTTGTTTTCGTAATTGAAAATACAACAGTATTTTGTATCGAAAAAAGTCTTCGGAAGTCTTCAAAAGTATCTTGTATTTTGTATCAAAAATAATTGAATTTTATATTTTAGTATTTTTCCCATGGCTAAATGTGCGGTCGTCGAAACGAAATGTATGCTGTAAGTAGGTCTACTTACTTTTGTCAATATGAAAATTACAATAGCTAATTAGTTTTCACGTTTGCAGTAATTAATTTTACTATTACTAGGCTAGCTTTGAATGAAGGCTCTATTATTCTTAACAATAATTCGACTGTCAAAACCATGTTTTCTACTTCAGTTGGCAACATTTTGAGCAAAATTACGTAGAATAAAATAATGATAGCATTAGCGGCAGAAAAATTAATATTACACAAGAGTAATAATAATGTAGAGAAGTGGGAAGATTAGCAATGTCCAAGAATAACGGGGCCATGGAAAGCTGTGCACATAATTTATGCTCTAAGTGTTCTGCCCATTGTAATTACATTATTGTGGAATGAGGTGTCAAAACTGCGCGCCTTTCTTGTAAAAATTCAATAGCTGGAGATCTTGGTAGCTGAAATCGGGCCCCAAAATCTACCACACACACAAACTAAGACAAACTTTTCGGAGATCAACATGCGCGAGCTTTGAAGAGGCAACAATCCCGGCTGTGACCGTGGGACTCGGATGGCCATGGAAGAGTTCGATGGCAGATTCCAGTTATGTAGGAAGACTCTCGCTTTCGTTGTCGGCCTTTGTTGTGGATTTAGCAACGAAAGATGCGGAGGATGTAATGTGTGTGGACCATTTCAAGGGCAAACGCGTGATGATTGATTATTATATTTATGGAGTGCGCGCAAAATAACACCGCCTTTGAACGATATTCTTCCCATAGTATTGCAAAGGCGGAGAATGAATACACTAGCGCACTCTTGCGGAAAAAAGATTATCTTGAAACTACCTGTGAGCACGTGACCTCAACAATAAAGCTGACGTCATGTTGTCCGCCATAACTCCATTTTCTGGAAGGAATCAGCTGTCGTACGTCATGCAAATTCATAATTCTTGTGTTATAGTGGTGTCTTTCTAAATTCTTCATTGATAATGTTCAAGTGCGTGTGATACTGGTTTCATTTCCACTTCGTACATATCGCGGTAAGTTCCTTTCGTATGTATTTTAGCCAATAATTTGACGTGTAGGGCTCGGCCTCTTGTAAATAGGCCATGATTGCATGATTGAGAACCTTGGGATTGAGAAGCCTGGTCTAGACTTGTTTAGACCATAATTGAATTTCAGGACTATAGCGTAACCAAGTCTTGATGTAAGAAGGAAAGTAAATCCTACTTTCTTGGCTAAACTTATTTGAACTCTTCTATGGTCGTAATTTCAACTACTAGGGCCTAGGCCGTATCGCACAGCACAATAATAACATGGAGGTGAGAGGAGGCGTGTCATCACGATGTTGGCAGAGCGAGTAAAAGGCCAAGGCATATATCCAAGCGTAGCTCAAAGCATTTTAAACTGTAACTTGGTAAGTAACCTTCGTATTTTTTGTACTAGGTCTAGGGCCTAGGTAGGCCTATGTAGGCCCTAGGCCCTAGGCCCTAGCTTAAAAGTTGCTAGGAAAAGGCAAGAGATGGGTTCAAGGCTAGGGGCCTAGCCTAGGCCTATGCCTAAGCCCCTAGGCTAAACTTATTTCAAAGGTTAGCCTAGGCCTACTTACGCCTAGAGCCAACAGTGTAATACAACCTAGATTTATAGACTTAGACTTCTGCAAGGCATAACTTGGTAGTTTCATCGTTAGTAGGCTAGGCCTATGCATCATGCCTATTATGCAGGCTTCAAAATAATAAATAAACCTAGGCCGAGCCTACACCCTAGGCCTAGCCTACAACCTAGGCCTACCCCATGCTTCTCTTATTCTCATATTGGTCATAGGCCATAAATCGACCGGACCGACCAATTTGTCAATGAAACTAACAACAACAATTACCAGCCCAGGTAGTCTGGTCCACTTTGTGATATGCACCCATCATATATTCTCATTCCAATACCAGATTATAAATAGATAATTCTCTCAATAATCTTTGTCAATACAGTAGCCCTAGGCCTAGGTATTGTATTGTCTTGTTTCCTATAGGCATGTGCCTATGGCCCTGACGTAGCTATAACGATATGCTAGGGCCTAGGCTGCAGACCTGAGTTGAATAAAAAAGCTAACGCCATGCAACCTTGCAAAAATAAAGTTAATTTAAGCCTTTTTGTTTAGCATACAGGATTAATCTTTGTAAGATAAGCATGTATTAGTATTGGAGTTTGAAAGCAAACTGTCTTGAATGTGTAGGGTAGGTAGGTCTACCACTAAAAATATGAAAAGATGCTATTGGAACCTAGGACTGCCTCAGACAAAGCAGAAGTGCAAGAAGCAAGTACTTTAGAGGCATGTGGTACATTGGGGTGGGCATTGGTTGCACTGTCTTTTTGTCGGTGGGGATTTTTCTCCTGGACGTGACTTCCGAAGCATTCTCAAAATGCATTGAAGAGTATGGTAGGCCTAGGCCAAGCTAGGATAGGCTTAGTCGCTTATTGAAGTTGATTCAAATTGAATAGAAGTCGTACAATTTTCCAAATTTAACACACAAAGGCCTATATGACCAGAGTGCTGCAAAATGAAATGAAATTATGGTTGTCAATTACGTCTTGGTCGTACAGCTATGAGCTGGAAGAAGGGGGGGGGGTATTACTCTGCCACTGGCGAGGCAGTGCCGCCGCAGAAGAGTTTCAAGAATAAGAAGAATAATGCACTGTGTAAAACATAAGGCTGCCCAACGATAAAAAAGGTCATATCGATATCGCGGGATTCGGGAAGAATTATCGATATCGTGTCGTGATATCGAACTTATCAAGAAACGTATCGATATCGGCGATATCGAAACTTTCCTCGTGTGTTTTGAGGATTTCCAGACCAGCCAGAGGCCACTTATTATAAACAACATTAACGTAATACATAAATAAATGTTTGAACTTTGAAATGTCTTATAATGTGTGTCAATTTGTGTGTATACTATAGAGGACTCAAAATAGACTAGACGCATTCTGGTGGCAAAAAAATAAACTTCTATTAGGAGTGGTCTAGCTGTCAATTTTCATTGTTGTTTCATTGTTATTATTCATCAATGGCGCTGAAAGGAGGTTGCTTAGCAGCGCTATCTATGTTAGTTTTGAGTCCTCTATTCAAAATTTAAAATATCCACACAAAACAGCGATATTGTGATAGGCGTGACGTGACGTAATCGTTTTCTTTTTTAAACAATTAGCTTATTAGGCGCAAGTTTGATATCGCGATATGTACGATATAATAATTCTATATCGATATCGAATTATTTTTTTCATTATCGATATCGTATCGAATTATCGATATCGTTGGGCAGCCCTAGTAAAACAGCACATGCAAATGCAATTACAGTCTGCCCTGTTGGAATGGCCAAATACAAGCTGGAAGGCCCTAATGCTCAAGGAAACTGATGAACTCGCCTTTAGAATCAGTATTATAAATGCGTAACACCTTAGCTGCCAATTTTTCAATGTGCAATGTAATGAAATAACTTAAAGTCGATCGATGAAGTGAACTACCCATTCAATACAACAACTAAACTATTCAAATTAAATGGACATGAAAAAATACTTTTTTTTAATTCTAAATGATGAATTTCAAGAATTATTACCTACGTGTGAGTAGCATTTAATACTGAACTTCTTGAAATTATATATTTTTTTTATTAATAAAGTATATTTATAGTTTCTAATTTGAGTAGATTTGACGTAAAATTGACACACCAACGCGAATATCCCGAAAACGGATCGCGTTCGACCATCTTTTTCAAACGTATTCATGTTAGTCATGAAGTTATCTACATTTAGGACGAAACTTTGTTACAATATATTACTTTTTGAAGGTGCTACGCAAAGTTATACGATTGAAAGTGTAGGTTTTTGTTCAGTTACAATGTATAACATAGGGAATTCCAACGCATTTCAACACTCAATAAATAAAAAACTAATAGCGGTAGGTGCATATTTTTTTCTACATTATTCACAAGCTTAATCTCAACTTGCAGTACATACAATTTGAATGATTTATATTACATGTGCAGTTATCATCGATCGACTTTAAAATAAATATCCACTGAACGTTTATTTCCACAAGTCCTCTCTGGCTTGGACATGGGTCCTCCTGTAGCTTCAAGATAAGCTAAATTTTAGCATCTTTGAGACGTAACTCCCAAACATATTGTCTACAAGATTGTCTCTTCCACAGATCCATTTTTTATTGGTTGACAAGACAATGCATATAATTGTGACAGATGGGTGTTGATCCCAAGTCTGCGTTTATGTTTATTTTATGACATAAGATTCCATTTTACCATCAATTTTTCTTCCAGAGTTCCATTTTTTTGGTTGACAATGCATAATTGTGACAGATGGGTGTTGATCCCAAGTCTGTGTTTATGTTTATTTTTTAACAACAACCGCTTTAAGCCTATTATTAGATGTCGCAGAGAATGATTAAACTAGACTTGGTGTTCGTTATCTCTTTTATTGCTTATCAGTCATTAATTTCTTAGCCTTGAACTTCAAGAAGTTGATAGTAACACAATTTGTATGTTGTAGGCCAGGCTATAGGCCTAAAGATTTATCCTCAAAGCTCCTTGTGTGTAGGCCAGAGTCTATTGAAAATTGTATCACTGTAACCAGTAACTTATATTTGAATGACCCAATGAATTTTGTTTGTGAATTTTGGGTTTATGAAGTATAAGATGTTCATAATTCCCCCCGTGGACACCTAGAGATAGTGATCATTTACCTGCGTGGCACATAAGGAGTCTGGGGCAGGGCCCCAGCCGCCGGAGGTGAAAATTTTGTTGGGTCTTTTTTATCTCAAGCTAGCCTTTAGAGCGATATGAGCAAGGAAGACACTAAATTACTAAGGGCCAGTCTTACAGTCTCCTAATAAGGAAGTTACTTGTAGCAATTAAGCTATTTGTAGGCCTAGGATTTCAAGGGTTTTGATTAGTGGTTGCCATGGAGAAAACAAGCTATTCGACAAATAAGTAGTTATTGAGACATTGTAAGACTGGACCTAAATAAAATTAAAATTAAAGAAAATACCGTATTATTAGTCCACATTTTAGAATTGCATCATATTTGATACATTTTTTGTTTTGTATAATAATATCCCTAATAATGAACTTATACAAATGAAATCTTGCCTTACTTACCTTACTTGCCGAGTTGGGTTTTTCTTTTCTTTCTTGTTATAAATGTTATTTGAAAACATATATAGGCCTCGCCTACAATCAGTACGGTATTAATTTAAAGGAAAAATGAAATAATTGGTTGTATTCTGAAAACTGGGACATTTTCCCATCCCAACAATTATTTTAGGGACACTAGGACAGGATTACTGGGGAAAAGATTACTTGTGTAAAGTGAGCTCAAGATTATAATTATAAGAAAATAATGCTTCATTTATTTGTGACACATGTGTGGGCAGGCAGGCCTAGTATAAATTCTGCATGCAATTTTGGAGTGGCCTTCTTTTCTAACTTTCTTTCCTACCCAATATGAATTGTATTTGTAAAAATAACCCCCACACAGCCTTTTAGGCCTATAGGCCTATAAATTAATGTTAAATATAGGGTCAATCGGGGTAAGTGTGGCAGCGGGGTAAGTGTGGCACCCGGCCATAACTTTCTTGTTTATAGAGTAAAAAAAACAAAAAAAAATACATATTGATCAGTGATATATGGATGTTGTCATCTTCAATTCATACTCATCTACTATCTCTTCTCCAAGAGCTATTGGCATATTGATCAGCTTATGTTTTTCATTTGTCCAACTCGATTCGTCCGACTTGTCTAATGTTTTGCTCCAACACTATGATTGTATCAGTAATTTTTAGTTATTGTTGATGTTGGTTACAGTAAGGTTAAAGGTATCTAAATTGATGAAAAAAAAATTAAAAAAATTAGCAGTGCAGCTTTTATTCATGGTGCCACACTTGCCCCACATAATTTTATTCCTGAGGTAAGTGTGGCATCAATGTTTTTGCATTACAGTAATGCTTAACATTTAGAAGGCTGTAGTTATGAGTTGCACTTTTTGGTGTCAGTGGCCAGTGGCGCAGGTTCCCTGTGCTTCCTCGTCGGTTCCCCCGCGCGTTTAAGGCCGTCGTCCCCCATGTGTGCGTTCGTGTGACTTAAAGCCAGCGCCAAAAGTGCGCCTCGCTCGTTGGCGCGCGCCCGGTGGCCAGTGTACGAACTAACCGACTGTCCTGCGGTCTTGTCAGTCGCCTCATATTTTCACCTCCCAGTTGCTTTCGCCCTATTAGCCGCTTCTACAGACATTCACAATTTTGGTTGGATTATTGGCACTTCGTGTCAAGCACCGACGTGTTCAAGGGGGTGCGCCTAAGATCGCACGCAAACCCCCCACCTAGATGCTTTGTTGTCGTTGTTGTTGACCAAAAACCCAAACAACACTTTCAAATTTTATTTGAGGAGTGTTAAACGGTAAGAAATGCAACTTAATTGTACTAGGCCTTTAGGTAGTTATATTCTTACATATTGGCCAAATCATAAGTATTAGTAGTAGTATTCATCGACCGTGTTCCAGTAATAACGCTATAAAATGCAAAGTAAAATCAATAAAAATCTGAAAAAAATTCATAAGCATAACAAGAGTATTCCTTACCCTGCCACACTTTCCCCTAGCTTCAATATCCATTACTTCTGTGTAAAACATGAGGGTGCCACACTTCCCCCCGGTGCTGCCACACTTACCCCATAATGTGGGCAAGTGTGGCAGCGTGCATGCTTTCTCAATTAATTTTTTTTTTAAGGGTAATGCTAATTAAATTTGTACTAATATTAGGGGGTACATTTTGGCAATGGATTGATTGATCTTCCTTTTATTTTTTTGTGTATTTATGGTAAGTGGTTTGACCGTGACAGGGCTTCAAACTCAAACGACACAAAACGGTGCCACACTTACCCCGATTGATTGATTGATTGATTGGTTAATTAATTAAAAAAATTAATTAACCCAGGCCCATACTTGGGGAAATTCATTTTTTCTTTTTAGAATTTAGAAAGTTCAGTTCACCCCCCAAAAAATTAACTATAAAATTTCATGTTCACTTTTGGAAATTCCGCTGTTTAAGCTCACTCCGAAAAGTGAACTTGTTTTTTAAAAGTTAATTTTCATTTGGTCTATAAAATATTAAATTGTCCATGCCACAATTAATTTAAAATGTAATATAAAATAATTTGCGGACTGCCTAGGAGTTTGCTGATGCAAAAAACAAAGCAACCTATGCAACATGACCATTCGTCTAGTAGGTGGCTTGCCAGCTACCGTTTGATTAACCTACACCTTCTATACTTTGGGCACTATATCCCATGCTCTTTCATGGGGAGAGTGCAAAAGATGCAAAACTGTAGGCCTATAGGCAAATCAAACATTCTTACATCGAAGTCGACATCTAACGTTCGCTCTCTCTCATTGGTTTGGTTCTCGGTGATTTCCCAGGTATTCTATGATCCAATCACCTTGTAGATTTTGTACAGAATTTAGATGTTAAATTTGCGTTTCTGTGTTCTACAGACTGCTGACTTCCGAGTTTTGCTAGTAATTGTGTACTGCGCAATAGAAATAAGGGAACTTTTCAGATGCTTAAAAGTCCACACAAAAATAATGAACGTTTTCAAGTAAAAGTTCATACTTGCCAACAATCAATGCGTTACCAGTAGTTCAAAAGTTCATCATAATTCGAACGCGTTTATTTTAAGTTTCTTCCCCAGGCCCTTATTAAAAAACAGATATGTAGCAAAAGAGAATAAATGATATAGGCCCCTATGCAGTGCAATATTTTATCTGTATTAACCTAATTGTTGTAGGTCTAACTGCGATTTAATATCTAAACCTTCAATAGACAAGTGTAGGCCTCCTAGACTAAACTACTAAAATTTAGACTATAAAATTTCACTTGAAATATTTTGTCTGCAGCACTCAAGAGCAGTGGACCCTTGCCCCCCCCCCCCCCCCCCCCCCCCTGTTCGACAAAAAAATTTCAAAGGGTGCTCCTTCCAACAATGGTTTGGAAATTTATTTCTGGGCAGAAGAACAGTGTAATTGATTTGACATTGGGTCTTGAAAGTGTAAGGTATAAGCAGCAGTAAACATCTCTTGAGCTTGAGAGATCCACTTACATAGTAGCGCTTTCTACCCGTGAGATTTGCTTTAGACCTGTAGGCTACATAGCTTACATCACATTTTCAAGTTTTCTTGTTATAGGCTATGCATAATTTGAATATATAGTATAATAATAATTACTTAGGATGCACACACAGGGCTCTAATTTAACGCTCGCCCAGTAGCCGGAGGTGAGTAAATTGTTACTCGGGCTAGCCAAGTTTTCAATTCAACTTAACAACAAATTCAATTCAACTCGATAGGCAACTTTTGTTAAACAAACATAAATCCTTAAAAAATGCGATACTTCATTACCACAAGCTACAAAATACAGACGCTGTTCTTGATACTAGGGATGACATCGGGTATCCGGGTTACCCGAATCCAAAAATTACCCGAATCCGTTCTAAGGATTCGAATCTTGTTCTGGTACATTTTTAGTTGAATTGTTGTATGCTTCAACAATGCGCCAACAATGGTGATAACAAAATTACTTGTTTCCATTCAATAAAATACTTTTCCGCTCCGTTATGTACCCATTATCGGCTTGATTAAAAATAGACTAAGCCTATTCTTAAGGTGTGATTGCTGCGGGCGAGTTCTGGTTTGCCTGTGCTCCCACTGGCTCTCGGCCTACCCCTACCCCTTCCTGACCGTCATCACTGGCTGACAGAACGCACGCTGGCAGCTTCTGCCACGGGCGGTCAATGGCCTTCAAATAATGGCGGGTTTACATAACTGACTAGTGATTAACCCGTGAATAAGCCAGGAGCTTCTTTCATTGGCTACAATTGAGAATACTGCTCTCCGATTGGCTGTGACTAAGGTTTGTCTTGACTTGACTAAGAAGTTGAAAATATCTCAACTCCTTGGTCAAGTCCTTAGTCACAGCCAATCGGAGAGCAGTATTCTCACTGTCGGCCAATGAGAGAAGCCTGTTGTGGCTAGTCAGTTTTATGAACGCGCTCTTAGTCGCTAATCCTTAATCACTAGTAAGTTATATAAACCCGCTATGACATGTTGAGCGACGTGATTTACACTTCTAGGATTCGGGTTACCCGAATCCTTGAGGGGCTGGAATCGAATCCAGATTTTACTACCCGATGTCATCCCTACTTGATACCAATAATTCTTCCCGATAATTTCAGCAACGAGGTCAAAACAGTGTTCTTCAACTTAACTTAACCATGATGGCAAGTTATAAAGTGAGTAGTTGATAAATTAAAAGATAAGGAATAGTAGTACTAGTGTTCTTTCTTTTTGGACTAGTAAATTAAAAGCCCCACTTGCCCAGGCGAGTGCTAAATAATATAAAATCTGAGCCCTGGATGTGGAATATGATAATCGATATCATCATTTGATATTTGCAAATACTTTAGTATGCTGTGACAGTACTGGAAACTTGCGTTTTTAAAGGGTGAACGATTGACGCTAGCGATAGGCGTTAGACTCAATCCTAAAAATAGCCATGTGGCTGTGTTTTGTTTCGGACAAACATTGACTGTGCACCAATCAAAGAAAGATACAACAATGGAGTTGCCTAGCAACACATTGTTTGTTGCCTGTGATGTCACAGCCCCCTCAATTGAGTCTTGTGCTAGCCTTCTAACCAAATACTGTAATAGACGCTATCACTTAATACAGGAAACTGGGCCAGTTTAACACTGAGCGCATACTGAGCGCATGGCGACACAAGTTCACGAATAAAGTTGAACACCAAGCCACTAGATAGCCGCTAGATCACAAGCCAGTCGCTAACAAAATTTGGCAGCTTTAGTTGCAGCGAGTGAACTTCTTCGCGGTCGATCATTCACCTAGTTTAACTCCAAGCCGCTAGGCCAGCTGTCGCCAGAAATCGACGGAAGTTTCCTGTATTAAGCGATAGCGCCTTTTACAGTATTTGTTCTAACTTTGAAACTCCCGGCTGGAGTTACTCCTTTACGCTAGGTTCGCTGCTAAAATCGTTCGCCATGTCAACAATGATAATATCGAACAGTGTCCAGTAGGGCCTACCTATTGTTACAGCATGGTAGACCTACATTATTTGATATTTGATATTCATAAAAGAAGTATTATCGAATGGTAACTTGTTTTTGTCTAAGCTTGTTCATTTAATGCATTTTGTTCTTCTCGGGTCGTTGGTTATTTAATTACTCTAGGATACCACCAAAATACTGTGCCTCGGCTCGGGCCTCATGTCATCACTTTTTAAGTGTCACACTCACATCAGATGTGTCCAAGGAATTTTTGTTATATCGTTGTGCGCTCGGTTAGGCAACGTAATATCACATGTATCACGGAATCTCTAAATGATTGCTATTGTAAGTAGCCTATGTAAATTTACTACCTTTTGGTATTATTGATCGATCCGGGGGGGGGGGGGGGGGGGGGTCTGGCAAGAAAGATGGAAGATAAGTTCTCTCTCCCCTCTATCAATAACCTACTCACCCCACTCTGTTTCTTTCCAAAGGAAAGAGAAAAGAATATCTGTACCATACCAGTGAATAGTGGAATCACATTCTGCCCACAGTCGTCATGATGGAGAGTGTGGACCAGCCGTCCAGCCTGCAGTCGATCTGCCACGTCCGGGCGGCGGAGATCTTCCCCAAGGCTGCCCTGGAATGCGAGGACGCGTCTCTGGTAGTCCCCTTCTCGCCCGTGTGTGGAGAGTCGGTCGAGTATCTCGGCCGGACCTCGGACGGCGTTCTCGCCCTCTCCAACTATCGGCTGTTCCTCCAGCTCAAGGACACATACTACAACATTCCGCTCGGGCTCATCGAGTTGCTGGAGGTCAGGGAGATCTTCTTCCTCTACATCGGCTGCAAAGACGCCCGCTCGTTGAGGTTCGTTTGCAGTAGTAACTAGAGCTCTATTAAGTCATGTAGGCCTAGCCTATTACGTAGACTGTACAGTAGTTCCTAAACATTTTGAGATCCTTTCTGGTAAGGATGTCAATACCCGGAAATAGTTGTACCCGGGTACCCTCGCGCCGTACCCGGACTACCCGGGTCGTAAATAATACTAAATACGCGTTTTATCGTCATGGGTGTCAAATGATTTGCAAAAGTGTGGAGAGACATTATATTGTTAAACGGTATCAGGTAGCATTGTCTTCGATGCAAAACGATCGCGGAAGTATTCAACAAAGCTTCAAAGCTTGCGTCTCCGCTACGGTAGGCACGTACAATGAATCCGGTGGTCGGCCGCGTCAAAGCGATGACGTCATAATACGAACACTAGAACATGATTGCGGTAAAGCTACGACGGGCGGGTGCGCTCCCTTGGACCCACAACCATTCTGCAGCATTCTTCCATAGGCCTACAGAAGATGATACAAATTGGGCTTCAATGACGATGGCCGCAGCCGTCAGCGTCACTGATGAGGGGGGGGGGGTGTCAAGTTAAATGCCGGCAAATTGAAAAGAGCGGCTCGTACGCTCGCACAAAGATCCCAGTAGGGAAATATCGCAATGTTTAATTAATTTCGTTTTGAACAGAAGAAGGGAACGGGTAGTAACGGGTATTGAAAAGTTGGAACCGTACCCGTGTGTACCGGGCGGGTAACGGGTACCCGTGGACATCCCTACTTTCTAGACATGTGCGATTCATGGAAGTTGGTATTAGAGCTGAGTCGTTTAAACATGTAAACACTTGCACGAAAATATACGTGTACAAATATTCATACACGTACACGCCTGACCAATCCCCTCCCCCGGCGCCCCCACCCACCCAAAACCCAATTCACAGATTTTTACGATGTCACAGCTCTTTGACGATCCGACAAGGCATAGCTTAGTGTGTGGAGTCAAAATGCCTGTGGACAGTAGGTCACAAAGGTGGGGAATATTATCAACAATGAATATTATAATAAATCAACCGTGTTATTTCGTTTAACTTTTTTATCATATGCCCACATTTGGCTTAATCAGGCCATCGTGTAACTTAAACATGTTTTTTCGTGAACACTAGGCCCTATTCGACACTAAATGTGTCAAGAGATAGCACCACTGCTGCGCAACATGGCTGACAGTTAGAGGGTAACAAACTGACAGGAGATCATGGATCCGCCTAAACTTGTTATTGCGCAAAGTAAGTTTTTAACTTTATTCTGAAATATACATATATTTGAAAGCAAATAGAGCCCAAAGGAACCTCAATGAAAGAGAGGCAGTGTTAATCGGTGGCCTTTTAATTGCATGTGGTTAATTAACATTATGAGCAGAACATGAACTTCGGGCCTTCGGATGCTTGGTGTGTCCCCTGATCCAAAATCCCCATAATATCAAAGGCATCTTGGAAACAAAACGCAACCAGCAAATATCCAGCAAAGCTGGATATTCACTGATGCAACAATATCGCTTATGTTTCTTTGGAATCGTTGCCATTCTCATATAAACACTGACAAATGACACTGACAAATGACATCCAGCGGCTTTGTTGCCCTCTAACTATTAGTTCACGATTTCGCCACCAGAGATCATATCTGCAACATTTAGTGCCGAATAACTCATTTTTTTATCATTTTGTGAACAGGAGGTGCCAGGCTCTTGAGCATTGGATTTGTCATGAAATTTGTTGCTGTAAAATAACCAGACTGTATCTGTTGGCATACATAAGTACTTAATTAGTAATTGTAATGAAAGGATTTCGTACATATAGTAATGAATCCAACAATGGTATACATAGAATGATTGTGAAACTGTTGATCTGAATAATGTCTAAAGGTCTACTAGTGCACCATTGGCACCACCATCTAGACGATCATCCATCAAAACATTGATCGTTTGTTTGCTGGAAGTCAAGGTCATGTTTTGTGATTACGTCAACTGTGGTGTGTTATCATGTTTTAAAATCGTCAGCTTATCACCAGTGCTCGAAGTGGAATTAAAATTGTGGCGGAATGGTTTGTAGTAGTTACACAAGTGTATTACGCTGGGGGGGAGCAGTATTACACTCATTTTATTAACTTAAACTAAACCTTCTAAAATTATAAATTAGGCTTTTTTTAAATTAAATTTGAATAGAATTTGCCAATGATCTAAGATTGATCCTCCCTCCTCAACTGTGTCGCAATCATGGCCGCCTTGACGTCACATGGGAACTATGGTCTATATAATATAAGAAACTATTAACTATATACTAATATAACGTGGGAAAGGTCCAGTAGTCAGCACCACGTTTTCCTTTTCCTAACCAATTTCGGATGTTATTTAATTCTTAAGGGGAAAGGTGCGTCACTATAAGAACCGTGCAAAATTGGTGTTTTTCATTAATATTTTGAGAATGGGGGGATTGCTGAAATTTTTTTTCCAGTTAGTGAGGAAACTGATTTGGAAAAACGAGATACCAAGGCAATGCAAACTGTATATATTTAGCATATTTTGTACCAGTAGGCCTGCTCACGTATGGAGCGGTGACGTGGCCAGTTGGGGGGAAAGAAGAAAAAGTTATACAAGCGGCAGAAATGAAGTTCCTAAGGAGTGTGGCAGGAATCACTATTTTTAGTGTGTGTCACTAGTATTTCTAATTTTTCGTTGGGTCCGGAATGGGATCGTTAAATTTCACGATTCGGATCCGGCCCAATTTCATCCATGGAAAAAAAGAGAATAGATAATATTTTGCACTTGTTTTCATGTCCCATACCTGTGATCTGTGTAACTAATGACTATAGAATAGGAGTCCTGAGAGGGGAGTATGACAGATAAGAATTTGACAGTTAATTAATTCTACTACAATAACTGAATAACCCTTGCCTTATAAATATCACATAATTGGATACAAGTATTTTCTACGGGCTTATTTTCTAATTTGAACCATTTTGCTTGCCATCTAAGTAAATAAAAATAATAAGTAGCGGTGTTGAAATAGAGCTTGTCAAGAAGTGTGGGGATGGCATTGCGCCCCACTTCGAGCATTGCTTATCACTGTTGCAACAAAAAGTTTGCAGAAGCTTTACTTTATGCAAATTTACGATGTTTTTGACCTTATTTGTCCCGTCTGGACCCGGAGTAGACTAGGTCGGCCTGCTTTACGAGCTAGGCCGGCGTTATGTGACCTTTTTTCGAATACAGTAGGGATCTGAAAACGAAATGCGTAAATAATTATTGATGGTCTCAGTAACCACAATACAATACTATGTTTTGTCTCCAGTTCTGTATAATATTTAAGTTGGCCTAAACAAGTGTTTTCATTTGAAAATTGGGTTTATTAGCAGAGAATATTTTGCACGTGTTTTCATATCCCGTACCTGTGATCTGTGTAACTAATGACTATTAGCATGTTTTTAACATGTGGTTTTAGGATATGGTCTCCCGCAAGTGGTAACCATGTAGTTGGCAGTCACTACAATAATGTATTTACAAATAACAATGAGATAGTGTTGCAACTTAAGGTTAGCTTTCCATTGAGATAAACACACATTCAATGAACTTTGAACAAAAAAACTTCCAAGGTCAGATTTGTTTTTCAAACCCAATTCAAACACTATGAGAAAATGGCATTACTCAACTTTATGAAGTTATGTTGTTACTGCATACCATAGTTAAGATTAAATGTAATAGCTTGCCTGCCCTATCACATGATGTGTAGGCCTATGTATTATGCACTTTGATAAGATCTTACCTCAACATTGAACTGATGATAAATATCAGTGTTTAAATAATCTTTTATATTACCTACCTACCTAGTCTATATTCCTTTTTTAAATTTATGTTCTTCATGTTTGACATTGTATCATCAGATAAACCAGGCCTAATAGTGATATCTTGATCTTAAGTAGTTATCAAGGATCTGATTTTGTAGCCAAATACCAGTAAGCCAGAAATGACATTTAAATTGAAAAATCTAACTTACTTGACAACAGTTATTCTATTGTTCAAAATGTTCTAGGATCATTAAATGATGTAATTTCATTTCAAGTGCACAAGACAGTGTTACACTAGGCCTAAATCAAACAACTGGGACCAGTCAAACTTGATAAACACTTTTACTTTACCGGTACCTATACTAAATTAAATGTTAACCCAAACTTTAAGTTCTAATAATTAGTAGGTCTAGATTGGAATCAGCTGGCAATGGGGTACGTTATCTTTATCTGTATTTTTGTAACCGTTCCGTTTCATTTTGAGGCCTTCGACAAGTGTTTGTGAGGTTGTTGGCCTAAAGTATAGATGAATGCCTTTGAACGCACACCATAGTCGGCATATTACAGTATATCCCTTTCAGAAGGAATGTAACATGATCTTGCTTGGCACCAGTTGCAGCCTACTTCTCAAGTTGGAAACTTGTACTTGTTACATTCATGAACACACTTTCTTTTCAATGACTGGCCAAACTAGTTGTTTGCAAATTGTCTCATTACGACCTAGTGTATACATGTCAATATTTGTTTTGCCGATTTACTTGACAAATTCTTTATGTCACATCATTTTCACAATGAATACATGAATTAATAACAACATACATTTTGTAATGCAATTATGTTGTCTTGTTATTATATAATTTATTAATAAAATAATAGGACTGCATAATTAATAAAAAATAATAATTTAAAAATAAAATCGTTTTTATAATATTAAAAAAGAGAAATGTCTGACTTGATAATGGTAGGAAGGCAGTAGGCCTACAGAGTAAGACCACGGAGGAAATGGAAGGAGCGAGTAGGCATATAGACCTGCAGATGAGATGACGAGAATGGTAGGAAGGCAGTAGGCCTACAGAGCAAGACCACGGAGGAGATGGAAGGAGCGAGTAGGCATATAGACCTGCAGATGAGATGACGTGAATGGTAGGAAGGCAGTAGGCCACGGAGGAGATGGAAGGAGCGAGTAGGCATATAGACCTGCAGATGAGATGACGTGAATGGTAGGAAGGCAGTAGGCCTACAGAGCAAGACCACGGAGGAGATGGAAGGAGCGAGTAGGCATATAGACCTGCAGATGAGATGACGAGAATGGTAGGAAGGCAGTAGGCCTACAGAGCAAGACCACGGAGGAGATGGAAGGAGCGAGTAGGCATATAGACCTGCAGATGAGATGACGTGAATGGTAGGAAGGCAGTAGGCCTACAGAGCAAGACCACGGAGGAGATGGAAGGAGCGAGTAGGCATATAGACCTGCAGATGAGATGACGTGAATGGTAGGAAGGCAGTAGGCCTACAGAGCAAGACCACGGAGGAGATGGAAGGAGCGAGTAGGCATATAGACCTGCTTATGAGATGACGAGAATGGTAGGAAGGCAGTAGGCCTACAGAGCAAGACCACGGAGGAGATGGAAGGAGCGAGCAGGCATATAGACCTGCAGATGATTTGACGTGAATGGTAGGAAGGCAGTAAGCCTACAGAGTAAGACCACGGAGGAGTTGGAAGGAGGGAGTAGGCATATAGACCTGCAAATGAGATGACGAGAATGGTAGGAAGGCAGTAGGCCTACAGAGCAAGACCACGGAGGAGATGGAAGGAGCGAGTAGGCATATAGACCTGCAGATGAGATGACGAGAATGGTAGGAAGGCAGTAGGCCTACAGAGCAAGACCACGGAGGAGATGGAAGGAGCGAGCAGGCATATAGACCTGCAGATGAGATGACGTGAATGGTAGGAAGGCAGTAGGCCTACAGAGCAAGACCACGGAGGAGATGGAAGGAGCGAGTAGACATATAGACCTGCAGATGAGATGACGTGAATGGTAGGAAGGCAGTAGGCCTACAGAGCAAGACCACGGAGGAGATGGAAGGAGCGAGTAGGCATATAGACCTGCAGATGAGATGACGTGAATGGTAGGAAGGCAGTAGGCCTACAGAGCAAGACCACGGAGTAGATGGAAGGAGCGAGTAGGCATATAGACCTGCAGATGAGATGACGTGAATGGTAGGAAGGCAGTAGGCCTACAGAGCAAGACCACGGAGGAGATGGAAGGAGCGAGTAGGCATATAGACCTGCAGATGAGATGACGTGAATGGTAGGAAGGCAGTAGGCCTACAGAGCAAGACCACGGAGGAGATGGAAGGAGCGAGTAGGCATATAGACCTGCAGATGAGATGACGAGAATGGTAGGAAGGCAGTAGGCCTACAGAGCAAGACCACGGAGGAGATGGAAGGAGCGAGTAGGCATATAGACCTGCAGATGAGATGACGTGAATGGTAGGAAGGCAGTAGGCCTACAGAGCAAGACCACGGAGGAGATGGAAGGAGCGAGTAGGCATATAGACCTGCAGATGAGATGACGTGAATGGTAGGAAGGCAGTAGGCCTACAGAGCAAGACCACGGAGTAGATGGAAGGAGCGAGTAGGCATATAGACCTGCAGATGAGATGACGTGAATGGTAGGAAGGCAGTAGGCCTACAGAGCAAGACCACGGAGGAGATGGAAGGAGCGAGTAGGCATATAGACCTGCAGATGAGATGACGAGAATGGTAGGAAGGCAGTAGGCCTACAGAGCAAGACCACGGAGGAGATGGAAGGAGCGAGTAGGCATATAGACCAGCAGATGAGATGACAAGAATGGTAGGAAGGCAGTAGGCCTACAGAGCAAGACCACGGAGGAGATGGAAGGAGCGAGTAGGCATATAGACCTGCAGATGAGATGACGAGAATGGTAGGAAGGCAGTAGGCCTACAGAGCAAGACCACGGAGGAGATGGAAGGAGCGAGTAGGCATATAGACCTGCAGATGAGATGACGTGAATGGTAGGAAGGCAGTAGGCCTACAGAGCAAGACCACGGAGGAGATGGAAGGAGCGAGTAGGCATATAGACCTGCAGATGAGATGACAAGAATGGTAGGAAGGCAGTAGGCCTACAGAGCAAGACCACGGAGGAGATGGAAGGAGCGAGTAGGCATATAGACCTGCAGATGAGATGACAAGAATGGTAGGAAGGCAGTAGGCCTACAGAGCAAGACCACGGGGGAGATGGAAGGAGCGAGTAGGCATATAGACCTGCAGATGAGATGACGTGAATGGTAGGAAGGCAGTAGGCCTACAGAGCAAGACCACGGAGGAGATGGAAGGAGCGAGTAGGCATATAGACCTGCAGATGAGATGACGAGAATGGTAGGAAGGCAGTAGGCCTACAGAGCAAGACCACGGAGGAGATGGAAGGAGCGAGTAGGCATATAGACCTGCAAATGAGATTACGTGAATGGTAGGAAGGCAGTAGGCCTACAGAGCAAGACCACGGAGGAGTTGGAAGGAGCGAGTAGGCATATAGACCTGCAGATGAGATGACGAGAATGGTAGGAAGGCAGTAGGCCTACAGAGCAAGACCACGGAGGAGATGGAAGGAGCGAGTAGGCATATAGACCTGCAGATGAGATGACGTGAATGGTAGGAAGGCAGTAGGCCTACAGAGCAAGACCACGGAGGAGATGGAAGGAGCGAGCAGGCATATAGACCTGCAGATGAGATTACGTGAATGGTAGGAAGGCAGTAGGCCTACAGAGCAAGACCACGGAGGAGATGGAAGGAGCGAGTAGGCATATAGACCTGCAGATGAGATGACGTGAATGGTAGGAAGGCAGTAGGCCTACAGAGCAAGACCACGGGGGAGATGGAAGGAGCGAGTAGGCATATAGACCTGCAGATGAGATGACGTGAATGGTAGGAAGGCAGTAGGCCTACAGAGCAAGACCACGGAGGAGATGGAAGGAGCGAGTAGGCATATAGACCAGCAGATGAGATGACAAGAATGGTAGGAAGGCAGTAGGCCTACAGAGCAAGACCACGGAGGAGATGGAAGGAGCGAGTAGGCATATAGACCTGCAGATGAGATGACGAGAATGGTAGGAAGGCAGTAGGCCTACAGAGCAAGACCACGGAGGAGATGGAAGGAGCGAGTAGGCATATAGACCTGCAGATGAGATGACGTGAATGGTAGGAAGGCAGTAGGCCTACAGAGCAAGACCACGGAGGAGATGGAAGGAGCGAGTAGGCATATAGACCTGCAGATGAGATGACAAGAATGGTAGGAAGGCAGTAGGCCTACAGAGCAAGACCACGGAGGAGATGGAAGGAGCGAGTAGGCATATAGACCTGCAGATGAGATGACAAGAATGGTAGGAAGGCAGTAGGCCTACAGAGCAAGACCACGGGGGAGATGGAAGGAGCGAGTAGGCATATAGACCTGCAGATGAGATGACGTGAATGGTAGGAAGGCAGTAGGCCTACAGAGCAAGACCACGGAGGAGATGGAAGGAGCGAGTAGGCATATAGACCTGCAGATGAGATGACGAGAATGGTAGGAAGGCAGTAGGCCTACAGAGCAAGACCACGGAGGAGATGGAAGGAGCGAGTAGGCATATAGACCTGCAAATGAGATTACGTGAATGGTAGGAAGGCAGTAGGCCTACAGAGCAAGACCACGGAGGAGTTGGAAGGAGCGAGTAGGCATATAGACCTGCAGATGAGATGACGAGAATGGTAGGAAGGCAGTAGGCCTACAGAGCAAGACCACGGAGGAGATGGAAGGAGCGAGTAGGCATATAGACCTGCAGATGAGATGACGTGAATGGTAGGAAGGCAGTAGGCCTACAGAGCAAGACCACGGAGGAGATGGAAGGAGCGAGCAGGCATATAGACCTGCAGATGAGATTACGTGAATGGTAGGAAGGCAGTAGGCCTACAGAGCAAGACCACGGAGGAGATGGAAGGAGCGAGTAGGCATATAGACCTGCAGATGAGATGACGTGAATGGTAGGAAGGCAGTAGGCCTACAGAGCAAGACCACGGGGGAGATGGAAGGAGCGAGTAGGCATATAGACCTGCAGATGAGATGACGTGAATGGTAGGAAGGCAGTAGGCCTACAGAGCAAGACCACGGAGGAGATGGAAGGAGCGATTAGGCATATAGACCTGCAGATGAGATGACGAGAATGGTAGGAAGGCAGTAGGCCTACAGAGCAAGACCACGGAGGAGATGGAAGGAGCGAGTTGGCATATAGACCTGCAGATTAGATGACGAGAATGGTAGGAAGGCAGTAGGCCTACAGAGCAAGACCACGGAGGAGATGGAAGGAGCGAGTAGGCATATAGACCTGCAGATGAGATGACGTGAATGGTAGGAAGGCAGTAGGCCTACAGAGCCAGACCACGGAGGAGATGGAAGGAGCGAGTAGGCATATAGACCTGCAGATGAGATGACGTGAATGGTAGGAAGGCAGTAGGCCTACAGAGCAAGACCACGGAGGAGTTGGAAGGAGCGAGTAGGCATATAGACCTGCAGATGAGATGACGAGAATGGTAGGAAGGCAGTAGGCCTACAGAGCAAGACCACGGAGGAGATGGAAGGAGCGAGTAGGCATATAGACCTGCAGATGAGATGACGTGAATGGTAGGAAGGCAGTAGGCCTACAGAGCAAGACCACGGAGTAGATGGAAGGAGCGAGTAGGCATATAGACCTGCAGATGAGATGACGAGAATGGTAGGAAGGCAGTAGGCCTACAGAGCAAGACCACGGAGGAGATGGAAGGAGCGAGTTGGCATATAGACCTGCAGATGAGATGACGAGAATGGTAGGAAGGCAGTAGGCCTACAGAGCAAGACCACGGAGGAGATGGAAGGAGCGAGTAGGCATATAGACCTGCAGATGAGATGACGTGAATGGTAGGAAGGCAGTAGGCCTACAGAGCAAGACCACGGAGGAGATGGAAGGAGCGAGCAGGCATATAGACCTGCAGATGAGATTACGTGAATGGTAGGAAGGCAGTAGGCCTACAGAGCAAGACCACGGAGGAGATGGAAGGAGCGAGTAGGCATATAGACCTGCAGATGAGATGACGTGAATGGTAGGAAGGCAGTAGGCCTACAGAGCAAGACCACGGGGGAGATGGAAGGAGCGAGTAGGCATATAGACCTGCAGATGAGATGACGTGAATGGTAGGAAGGCAGTAGGCCTACAGAGCAAGACCACGGAGGAGATGGAAGGAGCGAGTTGGCATATAGACCTGCAGATGAGATGACGAGAATGGTAGGAAGGCAGTAGGCCTACAGAGCAAGACCACGGAGGAGATGGAAGGAGCGAGGAGGCATATAGACCTGCAGATGAGATGACGTGAATGGTAGGAAGGCAGTAGGCCTACAGAGCAAGACCACGGAGGAGATGGAAGGAGCGAGTAGGCATGTAGACCTGCAGATGAGATGACAAGAATGGTAGGAAGGCAGTAGGCCTACAGAGCAAGACCACGGAGGAGATGGAAGGAGCGAGTAGGCATATAGACCTGCAGATGAGATGACGTGAATGGTAGGAAGGCAGTAGGCCTACAGAGCAAGACCACGGAGGAGATGGAAGGAGCGAGTAGGCATATAGACCTGCAGATGAGATGACGTGAATGGTAGGAAGGCAGTAGGCCTACAGAGCAAGACCACGGAGGAGATGGAAGGAGCGAGTAGGCATATAGACCTGCAGATGAGATGACGAGAATGGTAGGAAGGCAGTAGGCCTACAGAGCAAGACCAAGGAGGAGATGGAAGGAGTGAGTAGGCATATAGACCTGCAGATGAGATGACGTGAATGGTAGGAAGGCAGTAGGCCTACAGAGCAAGACCACGGAGGAGATGGAAGGAGCGAGTAGGCATATAGACCTGCAGATGAGATGACGTGAATGGTAGGAAGGCAGTAGGCCTACAGAGCAAGACCACGGAGGAGATGGAAGGAGCGAGTAGGCATATAGACCTGCAGATGAGATGACGAGAATGGTAGGAAGGCAGTAGGCCTACAGAGCAAGACCACGGAGGAGATGGAAGGAGCGAGTAGGCATATAGACCTGCAGATGAGATGACGAGAATGGTAGGAAGGCAGTAGGCCTACAGAGCAAGACCACGGAGGAGATGGAAGGAGCAAGTAGGCCTATAGACCTGCAGATGAGATGACGAGAATGGTAGGAAGGCAGTAGGCCTACAGAGCAAGACCACGGAGGAGATGGAAGGAGCGAGTAGGCATATAGACCTGCAGATGAGATGACGAGAATGGTAGGAAGGCAGTAAGCCTACAGAGCAAGACCACGGAGGAGATGGATGGAGCGAGTAGGCATATAGACCTGCAGATGAGATGACGTGAATGGTAGGAAGGCAGTAGGCCTACAGAGCAAGACCATGGAGGAGATGGAAGGAGCGAGTAGGCATATAGACCTGCAGATGAGATGACGAGAATGGTAGGAAGGCAGTAGGCCTACAGAGCAAGACCGCGGAAGAGATGGAAGGAGCGAGTAGGCATACACCTGCAGATGAGGGTAGAACTGATGCGGGAGGTGGAAGAGAGAGGAGCATGGAAAGATATGAAGATATGGAAGTTATTCTGTAAAAGAGGAAAAAGGAAGTTATTGTATATTATAATTTTATAATTACTTCAATCATGTGTAGGCAGTCTTGGGTAAATTACTTTTGAAAAGTAGTGACATTACTTTACTCATTACCTCTCATTAAAAGTAATTAAGTTACTTTACTAATTACTTCATTCTTAAAGTAATGGCATTATTTTTTTTTCCCCCCCGAAAAGTAATGACGCTACTTTTTCTAATTACTTTTGGGATCTTTCAATATTATGGATAGGATAAGGTCGAATTTGGTATGTCATCAAATTATTTGTAAATGCATAGGCCTATGCATTCTGAAATGTGGTTACCAGAGTGTTTTATTTATCAACGTAGGATAGGATCAGTAGGACGGCTAAGCCTAGCTCCCTCAACCCCACTTGTGGTTGTGGATGTATCAGACATGTTGAGCGATGAATGATAAATGATTAAATAAACACCGCATCACGTTTTGACAAGGTTTGTTCAGTTGACGCAAACTAAAGAAACGTGGGCAAAGGCCTATTCTCGTTTTCCCTGAGAGGTTATGTAGGCTAGCCAACACAGCCTACCTGCTGGAAAAATAAAGAATTCTTTCAGTCGGTAAGGTCGATATCCAATTTTATCTGAAGTCGAGGACATTGAACAGTTTTTAATATTGTCACGACTGGTGATGAAAACGAGAACTTGGTGAGCACGGCAGCAAGCCTGCACAATGGTAGGCTAAGTTAGGTTAGGTAATGTTAGGTTTTTTCGATTATCTCGGCAACTGTTCATCGTAGAGCAAACCAAACCGTATCCCGTGATCACACTCGTTATTCTCTAACAAGAAACAAATTTGTTTGGGACTTGCGGGAGTAACTTGCTCGGGTACTGCGGCTGTATAGTGTATATGTGGTTAGGGTAGGCGGACCTTTTTCGGGGAAATTTTCAAGTAACGCGATCTGTTTCTTTTGAAAAACGAATGTTGAGTTGAGAAAGTTCATATTTTTGGGGACGTTCTCTGAAGGAGTACTTTAACTGTAAACTAACGAAAAGTAACGCGTTAGTAACATAAAAATCACGTACAAATGTAATGAAATTACTTGACTCATTAGAAATTAATCATTGTAACGGCGTTACCATTTCCGTTACTGAAAAAGTAATTTCGTTACAGTAACGTGTTACTTCCGTTACGTTACTACCCAAGACTGTGTGTAGGCCCTTATACCATACTGTGCAGTGATTGATTGTTAGTTTATCCAATCTACGCATTATTATATTTGTAGCCTATGTGGTCTTAATTCATATCTAAAGATGTAAAATTACCGGTAATTTAAAAGTGGGTAATATAAACAGCATACTTGGGGAAGTTCATTTTAAAAAAGAACATTTAGAAAGTTCAGTTCACCCTCCAAAAAATGAACTTTATAAAAGTTCAAATTTACTTTTGGAAATTCTGCAGTTCAACTTCATGTTCAAGTTCACTCCAAAAAATGAACTTGCTTTTTAGAAGGTAATTTCCGTTTTTTATTTTTATTTTACGGAAAATATTAAATTTTCCATGTCACGTTTAATATCAAATGTTATATAAAATAATCTCCGGACCGCCTACAAGCATGCTGAATGCTAATGCAAAAAAAAACAAAGAAGCCTACGCATCATGTCCATACAATAATAGGCAGCTTGGCAGCTGCCTTTTGATTTACCTACACCTTCTTTACTTTACTTTTGGCTTTAACCCCTCTATGTTCTATCATGGGGAGAGAGTGCAAATGATGCAAAAAGTGTGTAGGTAAATCAATCACTTTTTGATCGAAGTCGGCATTTAACGTTCACTCTCAATCTAATTGGTGCTCAGTGATTTTCCAAGTATTCTATGAAGCAGTCACAGATTTTGTACAACATTTCGATATTATGTTTGCATTTTTGTGCTCTACAGAGTGTCGACTTCCAAGTTTCACTAGTAATGTATACTTCGGATATTTAAATATGCAAACTTTTCAATTGTTTAAAAGTTCATAGGCCCTACTTGACCTTTAAGTGAATGCGTCCATTCAAAAGTTTGTCATAATTCGAACGCGTTCACGTGAATGCGTTAATTTCAAAAGTTCCTTCCCCAAGTATGATTACCACTTACCAGTAATATTACCGGTAATATTATAAAAATTGGTAAAATTGAAAAATATAGGCCTATATATGAAAATCTGAAATTAAACATAAACCCCACGCCATTCTTATAGTTTACACTTAGCTATGCTTATTGCTTAATGCTTATAGGTCTTAATCAAATGGTAAAATAGTGGTTTGTTCCTTTAAATGCTACCAATAATTTAGAAGTCAATCATATTCACAGCATTATTATTGAGCCAAGTAAAATTTGCGCTATGAAATACAGTGCAACTTCTTGATAACAAATGACTTTATAACAAAACGATGTATTTAACAAAATGACCATATAACAAAACGATGTATATAACAAAATGACCATATAACAACTGTTTTTGAGGTCCCAAAAGGTTCTTACACATATAAAGGTACCATCTTTATTCTTTATAAAGAAATGTTCTTTATAACAAAATAATAATCTGGTTCCCAAGAGTTTGTTGTAAAGACGTTTTACTGTAAAACAAAGTGTAATTATATCCCTAAAAATGATAATTGTGGCCGAGATGTTGTGTCAGCATGCTAATTATGCAAATTTTGAATTACGAAATAATCTGATTTAGAGCTTTTACCGCGAGATATCTGTATATTCGCGAAATAAAAAGCCAGGGCCTGTAAAACGCCTGTTTCGTATTTTGTAAAGAGGAATCTAAATATCAATTTTCACGTTTGAAACATCTTTCATCCATAGTTTTTAGACATTAGGTATCCTCATAAAAAATTCAACCTCCCGTTTTCACCCCCATTAACTTGATTTTCGGAAAATGCTAAAACACATTTCTTTATTTTTAATGGAGAACCCAAGTACTAATTTTTTTTTTAAAAATAAATTTCAAGTATTTAAAAAAAACACTTCAACCCCCTTTTTCACCCCCTAAGGGACACAATTTCCAACAATCCTTTCAGTAAGGCGCTTGTTTTATATGTATATAGATATATATAGCTATTATATAGATAGGCCCTAGAGATTGGTAGAAGGACAGACCCCAACAGCTTACCTGAATTGTAGACCGTTTTGGTAGAGATTAAATAACAACATAAAAGAGACAACACAAGTTAGTAGTGAGAAGACTAGGCCTACTTACTAACTAACCTAACCTACAAACTAAACTAGCTGGCCTTATTGACAGGAGGGGGGTGGGGGAGGGGGGTGGTATTTTTTGTATGTATTTCTTGTTTTAAAAAAGGCTATGTACTGTAATGTAAGTAATGTACATACTGTTTAAAGGAGAAAATAAAGTTGTACTCTATTCTATTCCATGGCATGTAATATACTCGGAACATGGACTACATGGGAAGAGTCTTACATTATGTAGGCCTATCTAATGGCAAGTGCTTGTTTGCAGGTGCACGTTTGCCTCCAACGAGCTGTGTCTGGAGTGGTTCCGTCGGCTGCACAAGGCCACCTCGCCCGGCAAGAGCATTGAGGACATCTTCGCGTTTGCGTTCTTTGCGTGGTCCAACGAGGAGGGATGCGAGGAAGTGACGTCGCGACTGCGCGCCGTGCAGACGCACAAGTTCTTCAACTTCAATGACGAGGTAATTTAGTATTAGTTTTGTTTCTCTTATAGGGCTGAATCGTTTAAACGTGTACACGCCCGCACGAAAATATACGTGTACACATTTTCTTGCACGGTTAACCGTGCGCTGTGACAAAATAACAGTGAACAACTGGGATACAAAAGGTGGAGGGTATAATCAACAATAAATTATAAAACAAACACATTAATTATGCATCTAATCGTTTACCCGTGTTATTTCGTTGAACGTTTTTTTAATTTAAATTCAAACTTAATTTTTTGTGAATTGGAGGGGTCTTAAGTTTAAATATGAAAACTTCGGGAAAAGAACGTTTACAAAATTTATCGTTTCCTCCCAGCCCTATTCTATTGTTATATGGAATAAATAAAAACAGAATATAGTAATATTCTTTTGGACATACGGGAATCACCAGTTATGGATGGGGTTGAATGTCAGTTGGATACATGGTGTTACCGTCAATACATCACACTTTTAACTACATGCTGATTAATGAATGACTACATTATTACTTATTGTGTTGCTAGATCATGTGATAAAATTAAATGATGATGTTGGGTTACAAAGTTTGTAACCTATGCAGTACTTCTTTTTTATTAACAGATCAGAGTTATTGAACTGCTGATAGATACTGTCAAGTGCTCAATAAGACAGTTTTGATATGTTATTATAAGGCTGGTCAAGTTGACTACAGAGTCAACTAGTCTGTTTAGATGTTGTTAAAAAGCTTTGTCTATTTAGTGTTGTTAAAAAGCTCTTGAAAAGAGGCTTTGATTGTGCTCAGCAGTTTAGTAAATGTTCACATAAAGATACTTGTGTGTGTGCAGGTGAAACGGCTCAAGTTTGACATGCATGGGGCCTGGCGCATCTCCCAAGCTAACCTCGAGTACAAGCTGTGTCCGAGCTACCCCCGCCAGCTGTTGGTACCGGCCTGCATCTCGGACGAAGTATTGGAGACAGTCTCGAGGTTCCGCAGTGCCAAGAGGATACCGGCCATCGTGTGGAGGCACGTGGGCAACGGAGCTGTCATTGCCAGGTGTAGCCAGCCGGAGGTACGTTACCAAACGTAGACAAGACTGTTTAACGTATTATGCACGAGTGATGTGAGTTGGCAAACATCTCTGATATCAATTTGATGAGCATACTAAGATGTAATTGATGGATAGTTACTGTTCTATGGACGGGAAATGCCGGTTGTATTCTAAACGTAGACCTAGTATTGGGACCTTAAAATGTTTTAAATTAATATCACTGACATAGTTACTTCCTCAAACAAGGGCTTTTATTCAATCATGTGTGCTAAAGGAGGCAAATAAGAGAAATTATCCATAAATGAAACTGCATTTGCCAGGTTCATTCATTTTACAAGAAAAGACACATGTATATGTTCCGGCTCAATATTTTCACATTTATAGCCTGCATGATTTTATATACCTAATTTTGTATAATTTATAATTTTTGAAATATATTTTTTCTCCCCTAATAATTGGCTATAGGCTACATTCCAATAGCCAAATTTCAATATCGATATTGAATTTTTGTTTTTATATTAATATCGTATCGATATTGTTGGGCAGCCCTAATGATTGTTTCTTTAGGGTTGGGAACAACACTTGACGGTAAATAATTAATTTAGCTGTGTGGTTGAATGTTAGGTGGGTTGGCTTGGCTGGCGTTCTTCTGAGGACGAAGATCTGTTGAAGGCTTTATCAGACGCTTGTGCCTTCGACAGAGGGCATTCAACGATGATGGATGGAGCTCCGTGCACAACGGACATTGAAGCTATTGCAAACTGTACGGAGGATTCCGAACAGATCGTCACAACGGGAAAGGTACCGTAAATATTAGGAATGTCAAACGATATGAAATTCCATATCGATAATGGCAACAACAATAAAAAATTATCACGATATATCAGTGTTGTTAAGTAGCCCGCTACTTGTAGCAATAGCATGTTACTTTTTTTGGTAGCGGGACTGGTAGCACGCTACATTTTAAAATGCGGTTAAGTAGCGAGTAGCGAGCTACTAGTATATACGAGTATTTGTAGCGAAAAATCGCCGCTACTCTATTTTTGCAATAAACGAACACGCGTTTGCTTCCCTGTTTGCACAATTCTCACTGTCACAGGTTCGGAATGACGACTGTCATTGGCCTTCTTGCTCTATACAGTAAAACCCCGTTACAACGTCACCGGTTACAACGAGAGCCCCGTCTTTACGAGAGTTATTCAAAACAATGTCAAATTTCTATAGGGAAGTCTGGTTACTTGAACTGGTTATAGCGAGAGCTATTATAACGAGAGCCCCACTGTAACGAGTGAATTGTCTGTTTTTCAGAACTACTATAACATGTATTTATGATCGTTTATAACGAGCGAAAAAAATTTCCCGCCTATAGGTTGATAACTTCTCATATTCTATATGAGATGTGTTGCGACTATACACACGGTGCCTGACCTACCGCACTGACCGCCCCTTTCCCCCCATCCACCCGCGGACCGTGAAGACAATGACATAGCGCACGCTCCCCCGCGTACCGCTTCCTCCCATTGGTTCAAACTTCAAATTGATGAGATTGAGATGACAGTTGACAAGAAGAGCAAAGTGATTAGGTTTATTTCATGTTAAGCTTCAGTGCATCGGCTTTAGTCACGGGATCGACAGCATCACATTATTTGTTCTCATATTTGAAGTTTTATTATCGGTATGTCGAAGCGCAAGTGCATTAGTTTAGCGGAAAAATTGGAAATTCTGACGAAGATAGATGAAGGAAAAACATCAAAGTCGGAGATAGGTCGGCAATACAAATTAAGTTCGTCATCGTTGTTTACAATTTTGAATAATCGAGGTAAGATGGAAAATGCTGTTTTTCGGGAAAGTAAGCCTACGCAACACAAACGTTTAAGAACAGCCCAGCACGAGGACTTATAGAAAGTGCTATTTGAGTGGTTCACGCATTAACGGGCCAAGGGAATACCCATCAGTGGGCGTATGCTTCAGGGGCGGCAAAGCAGATGAGCAAGCACATTGTCGCATTCTTTTGTTATGAGCTAAATCGTGTTCTGTGCGTTTGCCCGTCGACCAGCTACGCGAAGTGCGGTCTTTCACGCTGGCGGACAATGCACCCGCCCTTCCCGGGCGGCTACGATATACGATCCTCGGTAACGAGCGAGCACTATATTAGGCCTAGCGGCGCGACTTGTGACCTTGCGAACACTAGGCGCGAATTGTGTTTAACACCGATAAAACATTTATTGGGTGTAATTTGCAAAGGTACTCTGTTGGTATAATACCATATTTATCACTTATACACACTAAGTACCCTGTACGAATACCATTATTTTTTCGTGAAAGGAAAGTGGTTATGGTTGTAATAAAAATGAAAATTCTGCTTTCATAATACTGTTTATTATTTCTCTCACTTGCTGTGCGCACTTTGCTGGAGTGTGAAGTGATCGCATGAAGGCTGCAAGGCACGACAGATGGTCTCCCCTCCCCTCCCCCCCAGGCAGTGAGCATACAGCTGGCAGCCTGCCAGGCCTCAGCGCACTCTCATATGTTGACGAGGGACGATTTAAATCATTTTGTGACATTGTCCGCATATAGCGAGAACCTCGCTATAGCGAGTGATGGAGCTCATATTACCCAGTCTCGTTATAATGGGGTTTTACTGTAGTCCCAAAACCGCCTCCTCAGGGCTGAGTTTCCTGTTTCACCCCGTGAGCTGTGATGTGAGTATGACTCAGTTCCGGACTGTACCGTCGTTTCAATAAAAAGAACATACTCTTGGTCCTTTATAAAAAATGAAAGTAGCTGTAAAGTAGCGTCACTACTTTTTTTGAGTAGCTGTCCAAGTAGAGAGCTACTTACAAAATACAGTAGCTGAAAAGTAGCTAAGTTACTTTCAAAGATCAAGCAGCTGTAGCTATAACAGTGCTACTTTTATTTGATTTTTTTATGTGTATTGTGTTGGCCTTCTCCAGTGGCCGCCTACCACATTTTTGGTCAGTTGTTGGTCTCCATTCTTCTTTTTTCCCAACTATGAAAACAAGATAAGGACAAGATAGTACATTATATAATCCAAATTCATTCTAAGTGAGTAATAAATCATCTCTGGCCTCTTGACTAGTATGTCACACATGTTTGTTCTCTGTCCGTGCGTAGAAGGTGATGATAATGGACGCCCGCTCATACACGACTGCGGTGGCCAATCGGGCGCGGGGCGGGGGTTGCGAGTGTCCAGAGTACTACCCCAGCTGCGACATTCAGTTCATGAACCTGGCCAACATCCACTCGATACGCAAGAGCTTCCACGCCGTCAGGCAGCTCTGCTCTACTGCCGCCGACCAGCCAAAGTGAGTACGCTGTTGGGCGGGCAGTGTGCCCAGTACTGACTGCAGGGTAGCTTGAAAAACAAAGAGGATAATATCAACAACTTGACACAATTAATTCTACCCTATACCTCTCAAATTCTGTGTCACTTTTGTCCCAATTCAACTAACTTCGTTAAGCTCCGATTTAGTCTCGGTTTGATAACCATGGTTTCATTAAACATTCATTTCAAAATTTGTGGCAGTCGCCATGTTTGGCAAATAAAAGATGTTTTAACATTGGCAACGTTGATCTACGACTTTTCACTCGTACAATATTTTTTAAGAGTCCCCTAAAAGTTGTATAATCAACGCTCAACTGCATATAACAAACTGTTTTTGAGGTCCCAAAAGGTTCTTATGCATGTAAATGTACCATGTTTATGTAGAAATGTTCTTTATAACAAAGTAATAATCTGGTCCCCAAGAGTTTGTTAGCCTGTATGATGTGTTGCAGCTGGTTCAGCCTGCTGGAGAACACGCGGTGGCTGCAGCACATGTCCGGGCTGCTACGCGCGGCAGTTATTGCCGTCTCAACCGTGGAGGAAGAGGGTAGACCCGTGCTCGTCCACTGCTCGGACGGCTGGGACCGGACCCCCCAGATCGTGGCCCTGGCCCAGCTGCTGCTCGACCCCTACTACCGCACACTGGACGGCTTCAGAGTGTTGGTGGAGCGAGAGTGGCTCGACTTCGGGCACAAGTTCGCGGACCGCTGCGGCCACACGGTGGGGCCAGACGACCCTAACGAGCGCTGCCCCGTGTTCCTGCAGTGGCTGGACTGTGTCCACCAGGTGGCGTTGCAGTTCCCCTGCGCGTTCGAGTTCTCCCAGCCGTACCTCGTCAAGCTTGCCCAGCACGTCTACTCCAACCTGTTCGGGACCTTCCTCGGCAACTCGCTTTACGAGAGGCAGAGCTGCCGCATCAACGAGCGAACCTTCTCCGTGTGGAACTTCCTCCGGGCGGAGGTGTTCAGGAACCACCTGTTCACTGCGAGCAGGGACCGAGTGCTGTGGCCTAGCCACAAGGTTCGCGACCTGGTGGTGTGGTGCGAGGTGTACCTGGGAGCGGGGGAGACCTCCGTGCAGCCGTCTCCGACTCCCGCCCCCCAGTCCCCTGTCCCCGCCCCCAACAAGACCCGCTCGTACGGTGACCTCGTGGCTGCCGCGCTAGAGGAGGAACATCCCGACGCACAGAGGCGTTCCAGCGACCCCAACATACCCCCACTGGAGTGCCTCGGTGTGGAGCCCCAGAGGCGTTCTGGCTTGACTCCCCTGCTAGACGGCCTGAACGCTCAGAGGAGATCCAGCGACCCCAGTGTAGCTCCCCCGCTGGAAGGATGCCTGGACGTGAAGAGACGTTGCAGTGATCCCAGCGTGTCTCCCCCGATGGAACGTGTGGTCGCGGCGCTGGACCGGGAAGAAGACGAGCCCGTCGCTTCACCCTATGCATACGGCAACGGGGTGCTAGCTCGCCACCGAGAAGACTCCGACAATGAAGAGTCGGAAACCACGGAGTCTCGCTCCGACACGACCATTAACAGTAATAACAACGTCGTTAGCGATTTAAAAGTATTAGCCGCGCAGTCGATAGACAGTTCTACGGATACGCTTGTGTCGGGTGTACCGGGAATAGTGAAAAGTGGTAGTTTTTCCGATCCTATCATCAACGATAGTGCAAAAGAAGTATTTATACCGGCATCAACATTAGTCAATGGTACGACAAAGTCGGCCAGTGTTCTGGCCAACACGAACGGGTTTAGTCACGATTATTTAAACGGATCGGCAACGACGTGCCAGATGCCAAACGGCTTCGGACTCGGTTCGCTGCCGGGCGGGGACGATTGCAGGATCTGTGCAAGTAGCCGCAAGTTCTTGGCCGACAAGGACGGAAGCACGAGCAGCTCCACAAGTGGTGAGTTATCCGATAATATTTGCCATGCGGCTGAATACCTAGTCCCGTAAGACATTGCACGCTCATTTAGTTTCATCTACGTAACAATTTTCTATTGGCACACAGCAAGCGTTTGCGAGCGGACCACTCGCAAACGCAGTAAAGTTGTAGTGCATCCTATATTATATTGGCCAATATAGGATGCTCCACAACTCTCGACAATAAGAATTTGTTATTCTTTGACTATTTTCTAAACAATGGATATTTTTTGTTTTGTATAGGCCTAATAAAATATAGTGAGTGCACTGCTTCCTCAGGGGGTTTTCGATTACAGTAAAACCTCCTTTGTACGTTTTCGAGGGACCCGAGACAAAAAAACGTGGTAACGGGAAAAACGCACTATTGAAATGCTTCAAATTTGTCTTTTCATACATTCCTAACACTTATAATCTTGTAAAAGCTCCCCCCCCCCCCCCCCCGACACCATTCTTCATTCTTATCTAAGAAGGGTCGTAAGCGAGGCCTGGCGACCAAGGTCATGCAGCTAGACTAGGCTGTGATGACGTATTATTAAAAACTGGAGTGGGTAAAAATATTGTTGTCTATACTTAGGACAATAGAAGTACTTAGTCGAAGTGCAAGGGCAATGTTAATTATCTCTGTAGTTTGACAGAAGCCTTTTGTAAAGAGGACCACTGGACGAGGGTTTGTTATTTATGGTAAGCAGGTAAAGAACCTCAGTGCCGGCAGCCGAGATCGTAGATAAAAGGACCCTTTCAGAGACCCCCCCCCCCCCCCCCCCCCCTCCCACACTGAACGAGATGCAGCTGGGCTAGTCAAGGTCAAGGCACTCACTGGCCGCTGGGTTGCATTGTGTTGAGCGAGGGGAAGGGGGTGGGGGGGGGAACTGGGATGAGTGAATGACTAACGTGGTCGGCTTCAACAATAACAACTTGTAATTCGACTCACTGGCTGGCCGGAAAAACCGATTATGAGAACACAGAAAACGTACTATAGGATCTAATTACCTTGACGGACTAATTTTTGAAACGCATTAACGTAAAAAACGTAATATTGGGAAACGTATTAAAGAAATAAATTATGCATAAATGCCATAAGGCTTCGCCGGGACCTCGTAAAAAAAACGCACAAACGTAAAAAACGTAGAAAAGCGAAACGTACAAAGGCGGTTCTACTGTACTTCTTGCAGGCAGTGCTGAGTGGCCGAAACTCTCGCAGCGCTGCATTGTAGGTATTTGTTGTACACCACACCACGAAATAAAGTTTGCTTTATATTCTACCTGTATAACATTCCAAAACTTGCAAACGCAATGCAGAAATTAATTAATACTTCTAGGCTATTAGACCTACTATTGTCTTTCAGCCAGCTGTATTTTTAAAACGCACCGAACGGATTCCAGAAACCTGACTTGCAAAATTTTTGCTTGCAAACGCAATGCAGAAATTAATTAATACTTCTAGGCTATTAGACCTACTATTATCTTTCAGCCAGCTGTATTTTTAAAATGCACCGAACAGATTCCAGAAACCTGACTTGCAACATTTTTGCCTTGTTTGCCTCCCATGTCCCTTTTTACGTGGCAGTGCGAGTGCTAATAACTTGATGCGAGTACAGTATGTATATAGGAGATTTTTCATGAGTTGGGCTACATCTTGTATAAGGTAAAAAGTTTGTTAATTTCCAGTCTCAAGCTGTAAGTGTAGCCCTATCCATGTGGGGGATGATGAACTGTGACTTGGTAGCTGAACTCGGGCTGAGCAGTAGCCGTACTACTCGCACATCCCTAGTGTATATGTATTCTTGGTCATGAATTGGTCAACTCCTAAAATCTGCCATTGTTCTAAACTAGCTTAGTAGTTAGTACTGACATGTAGAGTGTTCAGCTTCCAGTACCGTACCTACTCATGATGTCTAGTTTCCGTTGCTTCTCAAATTGCAGTTAAAGCCTTTTCCTTCAGATGAATGGAGAAGTCCCAATCCCAATAGGTAGCAGGTTTGGGTATTTGTTAACTTTCTTGTAATTCAAACTGGGAGTTTTGTAATTTGAGTAAAAGAGGTTCTAGTATAACTGACTTTGTTCCAGGCAAAACATCTCGTTATTCTACGCCTCCTCTCTACTCCCGAACGCCTAGTTCGGGGTACCCCACGCCCGTCGAGGAACGGACGCCCATATGCCGATACCACAACAAGAACGTTTCCAAAAGACTGGACGAAATTGATGGCCTGGCGCCTATTCAAAACGACGTACAGACAAGACTACATCAAATTGTAAATGAGCACAGGGTGAGTAATTGACAAATTGAATTGTTTATGTCTTTTTAGAAACCTGAAAGTGTGGCCAGTCTCTTGTAACTCGGCTATAGCTGTTATGGACTTGTCTAATGTAGGGAACATCCATGCATCCGTGCCAAAGAAACTTTATAGCCTACTGAAGTGCTTCAGGTAATCATTTGTGTAACCAATAACCGTTTTATTACCAGATTATTCCAACAACTAGAAAGAAAGAATGGAGTTTGAATATTCCTACTGATCTTCTTCTTCTTCTTTCGAACACCCAGAGTTGGAACTTATGCCATTCTCTGCCTAGTTGCCCAATAAAGGTTTGCCACATATTTCCTCCTTGCTATCTTTTGCCCCTCCATTAGATCCCTTTCTGCTGTCAAAGAGACACATGTCACAAGATGTTCCGCGTCCTGGTCTTGTTCTTTGCAGAGTGGGCATGTTCTCGTATCCACCACTCCTATTTTGTGCAGATGGGCTTGCAGGTAGTCGTAGCCGGTGTCCATCCGGAAATTTGCCACGTACAGTCGTACACCCTTCTTTCTTCCTTATCAATTTTCCTTGCGTTCATTTTCTCCTTCCTTATAAGCGGTTCCCATCTTTTCCCTCGCGCAATTACTTCATACTGTTTCTTTAACTCTAAGCTGACTTGGTTATTGATTGTAGACTTGATGGACTGCAGTGAGATTGCCTTTTCAGGTTGTTTTTAGGATGTGCGGCTATTTTTCGAGTAACAAAATTTACCCGAGGTGAGGCCATAAATTATGCTCAAAAAAATTGGACCAGGCAGTACAACACACTTCTGAGGTTATGATTTGTCAAAATATAAGATCAAGCTGCAAGACTGGGAAGCTTGGGAAAAACTTATATTTATATGAGGATGCCTTAGGCCTACCTTCTATCTTGTTCCATTGTTCATTCCTGATTATACTTATTTTAATTTATTTTGCATACAATAGGGCAGTATAGGTGAATATCAGTATTTCGTGATGTATTCTGGCCATTTCTGGCAATGCATTGCCAATAAAAAATATGGTGACCATATGCCAGAAATCCATCGCCTTATTGGCAGAAATAGCGCAAAATGCGGCGGGAAATTCAAATTTTTCAAATACTTTGATGATTTGAATGTATTTAAGTAGATTCGGATTCCAATTTCGTGGATTCGTAAACCACTACATTTTATGTAACGCCTTTTGTCTAATTAATGAATTGGTATTCATTTTTAGTATTTTACACTACCCAGCCTAAGCGAGCCCGAGGGTACTTGCAGTACCCAAACCGAGCCCCACCCGAGTTCAAAAATCACTACCCGCACATCCTTAGTTATTTTCAAATGTTGAAAAAAGCATTACAGTCACTTCCTGCTCATGTTGCAGTTACCGCTATCATGAATGTGAATGGAACCTTGGGCATGTGAATCAAGTAAAGATATCGCCTTGCGCTCAATAGCTTCGTTCTTTGTCCTGCATATTATCCTGGTGTAAGTTTGCGGTGTAAACTGGAACCACGTGACAATGCAGGCTGTGCAAGCTACATGCATAGATAGGCTACAAAGGAATGCATTTCTGCTAGAGGTGGAACACTTTCAAATATAATGAAAATAAAGTTTTTGTTGAAAAACAAAAACATGTAGTAGGCCTGGTTACATTGTTGAGAACTAAGCTAGATCACATTTCATGTCTACATTATAATAACAAATCATCGGTGAATGCTAACTTCATAGTAATTACAGTATGATATTTTCATATGGCAGCAACTTGATTGCATTTCATCGCTCCACCCGCTCGGTAGCTGGTGCTGCATATCCTGCATCGATGCAGCTACACCGGACAAAGAAACGACTAGCGGTGTAGCTGCATTGGGACAAAGAAACGCGAAAGTGCTACACTCCTTGCATACATGCAGAGAGTGCACAACAAGGAAACAAAAGCTAATGACGTTACGAGTGATAAATGGATCGCTAACGTGAACATTGTTGTGAACTATCAGACCCTCATCAACCCATTTGTATATCGGTCTCACCCTTACTGCCAGCTTCTACAATGTCATATGGCTTGCCTAGGACGAGTCACAAAGAATGATATTGCAGTCATTATCGTATTGACCCGAATATAATACGAGGTTTTTTCCCGTAAATAAATAATCCAAAATCGTATTCGTATTATATTCGCGGTCTAAGGTTTTCGAAGCGTGAATTCAAAGTTCCCGTGCGCGTAAATGTGCGCACTATCGCCGCTCGACGAATCTCGACTCCGTGGCGAGTTCTCGAACCTACCGCACTCTACCGGAGACTTTATACATCACGCCAGCGCTCCGCTGTCTCCGCTAGAATACGTTGTCGTGTTCTGTGCGAGACTGCTAACACGGGGCGGACATCGTTGCATATGTGCTAGGCGGCCCCGATCGAGCGTTCGTAACAGGTTTACTGTAGCGCAGGGCTGCCTACCTCACGGGCGCTAGCTAGCTGGCTCACCCTTGGCACAGCGCTGGCAAGGCGACGGCAGCTGACGTGCTGTATTGTTGTTCATCCTGGTCGTATGATATTCGAGATATATATTTTCCCCACTGGCTACTCAAAAATCCACACTCGTATTATATTTGGGTCAATACAGTATCTGCTGCCCCTGCAACTGATGCTATGCAGCTTTGTTTGATTTTTGAAACTATTACTAACGATTAGATGGTGACGCCAGTATGTCACGATGCAATGTTGATACTTTTGGACTGATATCTGATTTGAAAATGTTAAGTGAAACAGTAGCCCTACTTTATCTTTATTTATATATTCGTTTATGTCTATAGCTAAAAAATGCATACAAAGGAGAACAATATATAACCTCCTCAAACTTGTTCTGGACCACTCAGTTAGGTTCTTCCAAGCTGGACAGCTCTTAATACTGGGCCTTAAAATGACTTACGTACATGCACAAAAGACTGTTTATAATGTATCCTTCTGTAACACAGTTTTGTTCAAGTGTATCAGACATTGAAAGATTTGGTGCAGCTTGGGGCTGTCTAACGCGTGTGTTTCTGTTGCCAGATTAAAGAAGAAGCTCTGCAGAGAGACCTCCACTCAACAAGGATGGCACTCATACAGCAGGTCTGCCACAGTTGCAGCCACAACAATAACGACAGGCTCGATGACGCGGTAAGTCAATGGAGTTGTACATTGGCGTCTATGTTCACGGCCCCAACAGTTTTCCATTTTAATGTCGATTTAGCCTAAGTCTAGTTTTTTCTTCTAATTTGTCTACAAAATAATGTGAACCCTTGCTTTAGCTTTTTTCTAACACTTTTCAAAGTGAACTATTTTCTGCTTAGGATGTTAAAATATGAGAGCCCCAGTGACATTGCTATCACCATTCAATTTTCTATTTTCTTGGTTCGTCTCCAAAAGAAAGAAGGTGGAACTTTGTCCTATCTGTTTGTGTGCAGGGTTCGCTCCCCGAGTCTGTGTACAGCAGCGAGCAGGCCTCTGCCGGGGAGTCTCTGCCCTCGGACGTGTCCTGGGAGGCCGTGGAAGACACCGGGCCGACCCTTTGGGTGCCCGACCACGCAGTCAGTCACTGCATGGGCTGCGACACTGTCTTCTGGATAGGACGACGGAAACACCACTGCAGGTGGGTTGTTGTAGTGTATAGAGTCAAGTCCCGATTTTACAGATGGGAAGTGACTCGTAAAAAAATCCATAAAATGGAGAAATCTATTTAATCTGTGGGAAATCAATCAATGGGGAAATTGAACAGACTTTCAAAATAATATCTAAAATACAGAAATCTGTACAAAACGGGTAGAGTAAAATCGGGAATTCACTATATTTGTCAGGCTATTATAATATGTTCAGTGTATACATTTCCTCTCCCAGTGGTTCATTTCATACAGTAGTCCCCCTTTATTTTCCCCCTTTAATTCAAATAGGAAGGGAGCCTAGAAACCACAGTTGGAATATAAATAAATTTAACTAAAATAACATTAACACTAAACCTTCTGCATGGACTTCATCACTAGTTTGAATTATAGGTATCTTTGAACCAACAGATCTAATAAAAGATAATAATAATAATAATAATATTAGTTTATTGTCATAGAATCTACATTCTGCGAGAGGGATCAAGCATTTTCAGATGTACAGACATTCATGATACAAACAATACATGAAATACAGTTTGAAGTTCACAGTTTGAAGTATAGATGAAATACAGTAAAACTTCATAATACAGTAAAAAGTTTACAATGGAATAACAAAATATAGGTTTAATATAAAATTTGAAATAATTACAGGTTATCCACTAAATATTCGTTTATGGAATAGTATGCTTTTGAAATAAGGAACTTTTTTACCGAGTATTTAAAACTGTTTAATGAGTCTATATTTTTTAGTTCAGCTGGTAATTTGTTAAAAAGTTTTGTGTGTGTGTAGTCGGAGTTTGTCTGTGTTGATGATTTTGAATAAAAATGTGTATGGATGTTATTTTTTAGGCGTGTGTCATGGGTGTGTATATTTTTATTTTTTGGTAATGTATCAATTTTTTTTTTTACTTTTAGGATTGCCTGCAAAATAAACAGACTATAGAATGTTAAAATATTTAATTTAATGAAGAGAGGTTTACAGTGTGACCTCTGTGACTTGTTCAGCATTGACCTGATTACCTTCTTTTGAACTATAAATATTTTCTTGGTGCTGGGAGAGCAGCCCCAAAACTCAATTCCATATCGTATATGTGCCTCAAAGTTAGAAAAATATACTATTTTGGCTGTTGCAATGTTTGCTACGGACTTAATGGATTTTATTGCAAAGTAGCCGGAGTTTAGTTTTTTAATTAACGAGTTTATGTGGTCGTGCCACTTGAGTTTATTATCTATTATTAATCCCACAAAGTTTGTTGATGACTCTACATTGATTGATGTGTTGTTTATACTATTATATACTGTTTTTATTTCTACCCGTGGGTCTTTGAGAAATTCTCAACCCAATCATCTCAACTCAACCAACCGAAAATATGACTACCGGTACCGCAGATGAAACCCCAGTACTTCCCCCAGCTTCTGCTCAAGTCCAAGAGGAATGTGGGCCAGGGGCCAATGTAACAGCAAACATGGATCCTCAATCAAATCAGTTTCATATAAGAAACATCTTTACCTTGCTCGTAAAGCAAACAAGTAATAACGAAATTGAACATTTTGATCAAATAATACCAAATTTTTTAAAAAGCAAGCAAACCACACACCCACCGTAGGTCCAAATAAGAAAAAGGTGGGGACAGACAGAAATGACTTTAAACTAGCTCCCTACCTAATTGCTCACCAAAACATTAGAAACATCAGTACAAATGCCTTAGAACTACAAATTTTCCTCGACGAGCAAAACCACACAGGACAGACTATTGACATTATGTGCCTAAGTGAACATCACCTAAAAGAGAATGAAGTTGTAAATATTCAAAATTACCAATTGATATCATCATTTAACAGGAAAACATTTGCGATGGGCGGAGTTTCAATAATGGTAAACGATAAATATGTAAACAACGTAATAGATCGACTAGATATTTCTGACAGTATTGAAAAACACTTCGAATTTGCAGCAATAGAATTTTTTCCTGAAGGTCAGAAAAATAAACAATCTGGCGTTATAGTGATGTGTGTTTACAGGTCACCACTCGGTGATACCGATATATTCTTTCAGAAACTGGATTCTGCCCTAACAAAAATCATTCATGGTAACAAAAAAAGGCTTTTATTAGCAGGTGACTTCAACATCAATCTCTTAAAGAATAATGCAACTAGCATCGAATTCACTAACCTACTCGACTCATTCAACCTGACATATACAGTTACAGTACCCACTAGATTAGACAAACACCATAATTCTGCATCATTAATAGACAACATCATAACAAACATAGTACTCGATAGCGATACGGAGGTAATAGACAATGGCATATCAGACCACTGTGCTCTTATAGCAAAAGTTCCCTTAAACACACTAAAAAAGCAAATGGGTAAGAAAACAATAACAAAGCGAATATTTAACGATAAAAACATTGATAGATTTAACCTGGCACTCGAAACAATAGATTGGGCATCTGTTTACGTAGCTCCAACACCTAATGATCAGATGAACACGTTTTACAATATTTTTAATGGAGCTTTTAATGATCATTTCCCCATCAAGAAAATTAAACTTCATAAAAAATACAAACCCCATTCCTGGATAACACATGGCATAAAAGTATCAAGCAAAAATAAACTTTGCCTCTACAGATTATCACAACACTTTAGTAACTGTAAATTCATTCGCGATAAGTACGAATCATACAAAAAAATTCTTAAAAATATCATACTACAGGCCAAAAGACTGGAGATAAGCATCCAAATCAGCAATACAGACAACAAACCCAAAACCGTATGGGATGTGATCAACAGACATATAAAAAAGAGTGGAAGGTCAGGTGAAAACATGGAACTTGAATGCGACCAACTACAACATAAAACAACATCAGACCCACTAGAGATTGCCAACGTATTTAATAACTACTTTTGTAACATTGCCCATAATCTCACCAGTAATCTAAAACCGCAGGACAATAGCTATCGAAAACACTTAATTAAGTCAAACAGAAAAGTTCAAAAATCGTTGTTCCTAGCACCAACTTCCGGAAAAGAGATAATGGATATAGTTAAAAAATTAAAGAATAAAAACTCTTGTGGGCAGGATGGAATACCAGTTACTTTGGTTAAAAAATGTATCCACAATACTGCCATACCACTATGCTTTATTTTTAACAACTGCATTGAAACTGGTGTATTTCCAGAAAAACTAAAGGAGGCCAAAGTAGTTCCACTTTATAAAAAAGGCAAAAAATCTCTAGTAGAAAACTACAGACCAGTATCTATTCTACCTGCATTCTCGAAAATTCTAGAATCATTACTGAACACCCGTATTGTAGAATTTCTCGAAAAAAATAACACAATTTCTGAATGCCAGAATGGTTTCAGAGCAAACAGATCCACCTACAACACAGTTGAACGTTTTCTTAAAACGATTGTTAACTGTATTGAAAAAAAGACTCCGGTAGCAGGAATTTTCTGTGACCTCACTAAAGCGTTCGACTGCATGAATCACGACATCCTTCTGGACAAATGTAACTACTACGGCATCAGAGGCACTCAGTTAGCTCTTCTTAAATCTTATCTTAGTAACAGGCAACAAAGAGTTGAGGTAACTCACACTAATGAAGACGGGACTGAAGTTAAATTCCTTTCTGTCAATGAGAATATCTCTATAGGAGTTCCTCAGGGTTCAATAATAGGTCCTATTCAATAGGTAATTCAATAATAGGTAATAATAGATAACAGTAGTTTGATATTCATCATGTTGATTCCTGTATGTGTGTCGTATACTCGCATCGGTTGCACTGTGTATTCACGCACGACTTACGCTTTGTTTCAGAAACTGCGGCAAAATATTCTGCTCGGATTGTTCCGAGAACACGGTTCCGCTTCCTGATGAACAGCTGTACGACCCCGTGAGGGTATGCACAACCTGCTTCGCACTTCTCAACCACAACCTGGCACCCTTCAATGGTCTATCCCGACACTTCTCGGAGGAGAACCATTACGGGAACGGCTATCCGGTGGACCTGTCGGCCAAGTGTTCCGACGGGGCGCGGGACCAGAGTAGTTGCAAACGGGAATCCAACGGAACCGACGGGCATTCCTGCCCCAAGTCCGTTGCCGCCGCCGTGTCCACTTGAAAATTAATAAAACTAGCCAAAGTCCACGAGTTGCGTCGTCAGTGAAAACTATCCTAAAAAATGTACAAGATTATTATTACCGTTGGAGCCAATAGTTATTTTGGCACTTTTTTACAACACTTTCATATTTTATTAATGATTAACGAAAGTTTCGTTCCCCATTCGCAGTGTTGACAGCGATGCTTACCGTTTGTGTTTCATTGTAGATATTCTCAGACTCAATAATGCTAATACACCCCTAACATAATTTATAATATTCCTTTACGTTATCATGTTTTATGTTCTTTTCCAAAACCCATTTTGATTACCGTTCGGCTGGCTTTTACATAATATACTACATAATATTCGGCATAAAGTTACAGACCGACGTTTTATGACGATTGATTGAAGTGTTTCTTGGTGTTTTCTTGAATGAAAAACGGGAAAATTGGCATTGGTTCAATTGGAATCGAATATATAGTTGACTGTGATCTGTGATGGCTATGCGTTGGTAGAGGATTGCACTTAGTGTAACCAGAGTTGTGATTGTTGTGGTACTCTGACGACTGCAGATATTAGCTTACATACTAGTTCAAATTCTCTGTGTGTGGATTGTGATTTTACAGGTGTATAGATTGCGCAGCATCAATACTTTGGCATCACTTGTATTTCACTCTCGTCTCGTGAATGGTATTAATTGAGAAAATTGTCTGTTTAAGCATAGTTATGATGGACCGTGCAACTTTACGTACTACTCTTATTAATTAAGCTAGTATTTATTTTTCAATATGAAGTTGAAGTTACATTTAATGTAATAATAATTATCTCTCTCTAACTTGAATGTTGTCCACACAATGTTTTAGGTTGTTGATTAATGATGAGACTTCACGTTTGGACAGAGAATCCCCAAAGTGTATGTTGGAGTTTTGAAGAGGGTCGTTTGTGGATTCTGTGCTACTCGTCTGAATCACAGAATTACCTATGTATTTTGGATGAGTGGCACGATTTAGTTAAAACGCGTCTGCATTTTGCATCCAACAATGTTACCCAATAAGTAACTCCATGCTTAAGCTTGTATTTCTGGTGCCGCCACCAAGACCAAATTTGTAAGAAGCAACTTATTCAAACTAGTGAGACGATGAATCCTTCTCTAAGGTGGCGCTGCTATGCCAGATAATGTTGTGGCTGGAACTGTACCTACCCATCGAGGTTTTGTTACCATTATATTTATAGAGTGTTGTGACATGGCAGGTATTACATTTGCTAGGTATTAGAAAACCTTTTGCCCAACATAGTTATGCCTCCATTTCGGCAAACAAAATTATTTCGTGAACTAGGTTTTCTTCAGTAGGTATGGAAAAGACATTCTAGTGTTATAGCTTCATTGCACTGCATCTAACTGTAGTTTGCTACAATTAATTAATACATCTGTACCACATTATACTATAAGATCCTAGGCATGTTATAATATAATCTATTTAAATTAGGCATAGTAACGCGCTTTCATGAATTGCAAACATTTAGGAATACGATAGGAGCGGCCAAACGGCTAGTTAATGTTTACTTAGAAATTAAAAATTAAGTAAAACGATAGCTAATATCTCGTAGTTTAGTGTCGCGGAGCGAATTAGGTATGAATGTTAAATGAGGGATACATACTTCAATGATATCAAAGCATATATATATAGTGTATACTTGGAGAGGCCAAAATGGCTGAGTTAATTGGAACTCAGATGTCCTAGAGAGGGAAAAGGTACAGAAGGACGACAGCTTACCTGAGAAAGTAAGATAGGTTGCTTTGAGAAACATAGATGAAAAGACAATTCAATTCAACAGTGAGTTTTATTCCAGTTTGACAATTTTTACATGTTAGAGCACATAGGAAACCTATAAATTACTGGAAGCCCAATAAGGTACAAATAAATATACTGGGGCGTTTCGGGCAACTCGTGGTCTTGGTCACTCAGCGTGAGTAGAAAAACTACACTTACTAATACACATACAGGTTATCTATGCAGGGATCAAAATAATGGCAGAAACGTTCTAAGACTGCATTCACCACTTTTCATTCACGACTGTTCACTGTTTACAAGTTATCACTTATTGGTCTGTGAGCATTAAATGTATCAAAATTATGTTAGTTGGTCTGCCTAAATGTAACCATGAGAATTGAAACTATAAAAGTGAACCTTTGAAAATGTTATTTTAACAATAGTACCGAGCTACTCAATTCTTTGCGGGACTCTTACTTGGGTATTGTGAAGTAATCTGAACAATATCGGTTCCCTAGCGTAATGTCAGTTCCCTCATGATTACTTAGGCATTCTTAATCAACATCAATATATATTGTGTTGGTTCCCTAGTACAGTATAACTTTGGTTGTGCAGTACCTCTTGAAGATAATTCAATGATGACTGACTACTAGTGTCTAGGAAAGTAATATTATCCTAGTTGTATTCTTAATTCTTATTTATTTAGAGAGCACCACATTTTATAACTTGAGTTTTACTAAATATATAGCCTTATTTTTTTTAAACCTTTACCTTTTAAATAGACCAGTCTGGCTAGATTGTACCTGTCGCTTATGTATCAAGATGTGGAGGTGACCGTTTCTCTAGTCCGTTAGTGCATACATAAACTTCTATCCATGCTTTTATCTATATTATGTTACTTTGAAAATTGTTTCTAGTTTTAGAGAGAAATTCTTATTTCCCACTATACTATTTTCTTTTTATTGAATACCGGTACCTAGTTGGTTACTTTATCATTGGGTTTCCTACCAACAGTATCAATGACAATATATCATATTCTAGTTCTGTGAATACTGATTTTATGTTGAACGAATTTCTCGCATTAGTTACCCCTTTCAAACAAAAATCGAATTTTTAGTAGCCATTTGATCATTTGTACATTATTCTTATCTGAAATAAGCGGTTTAAATGTTTGTGAACATTATTTTGTATTGAAACGGGCGCACTTTTCTGAATCTACATCTAATGGCCACCTTGAGAAACAATATTGATTGCATATTTTTAATATATATAGGCGGCCTACATATCCCTCGCTTTTGTCCAATGTCAATGGGGTTGGAGAGAACATTGCGCTACTCCGTTGACTGGCATGGCTTTTTGTTGTCGTTAGCCAGGCCGACATGACCGCGCCTTCAACTTCTTCCTCATGATCAGAGGTATATTCTCGATTTATAGAACAATTTAAAGTTGATACAGATTTTAAAATTTTTTTGAAAAAAAAATAAAAAATGTTAACACAATTCTAATAATGCTAGTAGGGTGAAAAAGAGAAACTATTTATCATCTCACACCAAAGGTGTGCATAGTATTTACAGGAAGTAGTGCGAAGCCTAGATGGTTAATACTTCCTTCAATCAAAGTGCAGATCTCTGGTCCCCCTACGCAGGCATTAGTGTATATGTCCAAAGTAACCTTGTCACTGCTGGCGTCGTCTATCATGAATGAAAGTTTTATGTTGTACTGTACTACATAACTGTGTACTGATTCTGTTAGTAATTTGCAAGATCGTGCTAGTCTCTACTTGTATTATCCAGCAACCAAACAAACCCTTGCAAATTCGCTTTGTCCAACACTTGATCTTTATACATTCTTAGAATATTCTATATACATGGTAATGGTAAGTAATGTTCCTATTTTATGAAAGTATAGTACTGAATGGTATTTGACTCTGTGATGCATATCAACTTCTTATTTTGGCTCTTGCTATCCTTGTCTTGTCTATTCCAAGAAGCTTATCATTGCACAGAGTTGCAATATCTCCGTGCTCTGAGAGCGTGACTGTCTTACGTGACTGACTGTCGTTTGCCCGTCGCCTGCAATTATAGGCTGATCAGTGCTGACTTGTCCTGTAATAATAATAATAATAATAATAATAATAATAATAATAATAATAATTATAATACTATCTATCTACTACCAATAATAATGATTGATAATAATTATCAAGTAATAATTAAATAGTAAGTATATCATATTTTTGGTGCGTTAATATGTAGGCAAGGTTGGAAAACCCGACCGCCTCTATGTGACTGGTGACTCTTTGGTTGGAAATACCGACAGCCTCTACGTGACTCGGTGACTCTTTGGTTGGGAAACCCGACAGCCTCTATGTGACTGGTGACTCTTTGGTTGGAAAACCCGACAGCCTCTACGTGACTGGTGACTCTTTGGTTGGAAAACCCGACAGCCTCTACGTGACTGGTGGCTCTTTGGTTGGAAATACTGACAGCCTCTACGTGACTGGTGACTCTTTGGTTGGAAATACCGACAGCCTCTACGTGACTGGTGACTCTGGTTGGAAATACCGACAGCCTCTATGTGACCGGTGACTCTTCGGAGCTTCAAGTTGGGAGTACAAAATAAAATCGTAACACAACCTTGTTGATGACTGTCAAGTAAACTAAACTAGGTATTTACAATTTACAAATAGATAAATCCATGCCCTGGTGCTGTTGGGCTGCGGTGACTGGGGGGTGGGGGGGGGTCGGTGCATTGTCGGGGAGGTTTAGGCTCAAGAGAAAGCGAGACTCGTACGTGTAGATGTTAGCACGGAATGGTTTTATCAATGTTATTTTACATAACATTCTCTAGCAGTTGGGGGTTCCGTAATGTATGGGCGCATGCTTTAGAGGGAGGGGCCAGTCAACGCGTGCAAGGATCTAAATCCCCCTCGATAATATTCATTACCTTGCGAGAGCCCTGGCGTCAAGCTTGTGCATGCAAACTTACAAAAGATAATATGTACTAGATTTTCAACTTCATGAATACCAAATCATTTTCAGACATCCAATGTTCTATCTAAGACTAATAATAAACGTAATTTATTAGAAGGTGGGTTTTATAGACCGAGCCAATCAGCTGAGTTGGGAAGAGGTCACGAGTTGGGTAAAACTCAATTCCTACATTTAAAAATAATATATTTATTATCTTTATATATGAAGGTAGATACTGACACAAATCTGAACTCATGTCTAAACACTTGCCAAGCATTGATTATATTATTGATATGAAGGGTTTAGAAACATTTAGTAACATTGGTATGGCTCATTGAAAAGATATTGTTACTTGTATTAGGAACGGTCAACATAGAATTCTGATTGGCTAATACATCTTTGCCATTATGATTGTAGTTGACCACCGTGGCCATGTGTGGGATGAGACAATGATGTTGGTATACTGTTTTAGTACCAAGTTGTGTGGAGAGTGTATACAAGTGATGTCAAAGTTGTTCATGAGACTAAGACCACCCTAGACTGATATGATGAAGAAATTGTATGTAGGTTGTACATTACTTTTATTTTATGTGTACATAATTATCTCTACCTGAGATATAGAGAAAAATATATTATATATGTAAAATAAAGTCATTTTAATTATCTTGTTGTTTGACATGCTCCTTGTTTGTGTAGGGTTTATAGATGCACACATTACTCATACTTGTTGATCGTCTGTGAAGTGTGAAGTAAGTGTACAGATTTATTTGGTAGACATAAAATGGTGACAAAACAACATGTTGGCTGATAATGTGTTCCACTCTATGCCCACTGGCTACTAATGGCGTTTTCCAATGGCCGCACTGGACCTCACTGAGTGCACCTTTAATAACAATTAGACCAACAATATTGTCATGTAGCCAATGACGGGATCTTTGTACGTAGGTTTTCTTTATTATAGATTCGCCACAGATAAAACACCAGATAATCCACACAATAAATGTACACGAACCCACGCTGTGTCCCCGCGATCTCCTCTCGTCGTCTCGTCGTCTCGTTACGTGTGTCTCGAGCTCTCATTCATCTTCCAACCCGTTGCCATAGACAGAGAAATAACACTGATAATAAATAAATAAAAAAACACAAACCACACGACCACGACCCCTAGATCAATATCAACCGATATCGACCGATCGATATCAACCGATATCAACTGATCGATATCGATCAAACGATAAGTAAATCGTTTCATGACATCTTCCCCCCTTAGGACAAAAATCGCCCTCGATTTTTTTTTTTCGTGTCTGGTTTGCAACTACAACAATACAATATTGCCACATTGTAGGCGATAAGTTCTTGGAGATTGAATTTCGTAACGTAGAAATTTCGCAAATGCCAAATGTAGCAATTTGGTCGATCGGCGGTCAATACACATGTGAAAGGTGGTTGAACTGGCCGTACGCATAACGCAAAGCATTCAGAATGTGTAAACACCCCTACTACAGATCAAAAACCACCTCGTCCATGTGATGACCCGATCCACTCTTCAACACTTATCGCTTGAAAAATACAAACAATTCTTAATCTTGCCATGGTTGCTGCCATTCCGCCGGATCATAATATTTTTTGAGACGGGAAACATGTATGACATCAGTCATTATTTTTCCCTTCTTGTTCATCTTAACTTCGTACGTCAAATCCGATAATTTGGTCACAATTTTATATGGTCCAAGCCAACAATGCTGAAATTTATCAACCTGGCCCACTTTACGAATAGGAAAGAACACCTTGACATAATCTCCAACCTCATAGTCAACCTGACGATGGCCAGCGTCATAGTATTGTTTCTGTCTCTCTTGTTCCTTCTTGATAACGTCAAGCACGATCGTGCGAGCCTCACGAACTTGTTGCAATCGCTCCTCCGTTGTTTCACCTAGCTGCAAATCCGGCTGTAATCCTGCATCGATAGGAAGTGTTGGTTCCCGACCATATAACAAGTAAAACGGCGTGTACTTTGTCGTCGCTTGTAGGAATACACTTACAACCATAAAACAGCGTGTCAGCGCCCGACATTTCAGCGCCCAACATGTCAGCGCCCAACATGTCAGCGCCCGACATGTCAGCGCCCAACATGTCAGCGCCCAACATGTCAGCGCCCAACATGTCAGCGCCCAATATGTCAGCGCCCAACATGTCAGCGCCCAACATGTCAGCGCCCAACATGTCAGCGCCCAACATGTCAACGCCCAACATGTCAGCGCCCAACATGTCAGCGCCCAACATGTCAGCGCCCGACACCAAAGTGATGCAGTACGAAGGAGGCGATGACGACAAGGAAGGCGATCGCAACGCCCGCAAACAGTCTCGTCCTTATCGCGTCGCCCGATCGAGACGAGAGTAAACACTCTTCCGAGTAGTCTGCCTCGAGCAGTTGGGGGTCCTCCTTGTAGAAGTCTGACGCGTCTGCCTGAACCTCCAGGTCCTTCTGTACGTCTGCCTCGCTGACCTTGAGGTTAAGCAGCTCGTGCAGAGAGACGAGAGCCTCCGAGGGACCCTCGCCCGGAAACAAGTAGTCCGACAGCGTCATTCTACAGTGGGGGAGCGTCACGAGCACTCGCCGCGAAGTACGATCGTCTGAGACCCGAAACATGCGCTAGATATTCCTTAGACCACAAGCCAAACAACCTCCAAAGCAAAAGAAAAATGAAGACACAGACATACCAAACTGACGTTCAAGCTTATCGCGGTTAAAACCTACCCGGCGCCTCCACCATATCTGTCATGTAGCCAATGACGGGATCTTTGTACGTAGGTTTTCTTTATTATAGATTCGCCACAGATAAAACACCAGATAATCCACACAATAAATGTACACGAACCCACGCTGTGTCCCCGCGATCTCCTCTCGTCGTCTCGTCGTCTCGTTACGTGTGTCTCGAGCTCTCATTCATCTTCCAACCCGTTGCCATAGACAGAGAAATAACACTGATAATAAATAAATAAAAAAACACAAACCACACGACCACGACCCCTAGATCAATATCAACCGATATCGACCGATCGATATCAACCGATATCAACTGATCGATATCGATCAAACGATAAGTAAATCGTTTCATGACAATATAACAGGCACTTTGAGTACAGCCCATTGGAAAACGTCATAAACATATGCCAGCTATGGATATGGAATCGAATCCTGCATAAGGCATGTTTGTTTAACATCATAAAGCATTGAGAATCATCAATACTGGCTAGACCTCGTAGGCCACAGGCCTGCTTCAAAGCGACCCTTAGGCTTCCCTGGTCTTTGAACCGCTAGAGCATACTGTGAATGACTGACTTACAAGTAGAGATGGGCAAAATACTTTTAAAAAATGTACTTGAAGTGCACTACTAGGAAAATGCTCTGTGTAACGCGTTGATAAGCAAGCGCGTCCCATATCTCCGAACTTTCTGGCGGAAAGTTCTCAGAGCTAAGAAAAACAACGATTCAAGAATGCGCATTGCAACATGTTACTAATTTCCATAGCTATTATACTTCCCGACATTGTTGAATGCTGTGCAATGTGCATTGCTAAGAAGTTTCTGTCATTTCGTATAGTGTTTTCTACACAGTCCACCACCGTTACTAACACTTATTGACAGCAATAGAAATGTAATATCTGCCTCTAATACGTATCGGATCGCTTCTAAGTTAGTATATCCGTGACCGGACAAAAATTTACTATATAAGATAGCCACCTCACATTTTGCTGTTACTGCGTTTCAGAAAAATGTTTTCGAGTAACTTTTGTGTAACTTTGCCAATACTTGTCAAATCGCCATAACATAAACATATTCGTGACCGGAAAAATCTTTGTAAAAATATGGCTATCTCACATTTTACCGCCATTTTGTTTCAGAAAAATACTTTGTAGTAACTATGGTGTAAGTTTGTAACTTTTCGAACGATTTTGTCACAAAACTATACACCTTCAATCCACATCAAGGCTTGTGGATGGTCCAAATTTCAACTTGATCGGAATTTCCCTTCGACCGCTATCGACAGACAAAAAAAAAAGAAGTGCCATAAAGGTCTAATGGAGATGCTCGCTTAATAAATATGAATTACTGAATTTCAATATAATTACTCTAACTAGGAAAACTTTCTGTTTGACGCGTTGATAAGCAAGCGCGTCCATATCTACGAACTTTGTAGCGAAAAGTTCTTAACGCTAATAAAAACAACAATTCACAATTCAAGAATGCGCATTGCAAAATTGTTTCTAATTTCCATAGCTATTACACTTCCCGACATTGTTGGATGCAGTGCAATGTGCGTTGCTAAGAATTTTTGTCGTCATGTTTTCAACACGGTCCGCCACCGTTACTAACAGTTATTGACAGCAATAGAAATGTGATTTCTGCCTCAAATACGTATCAGATTGCGTTTACATTAGTATATTCGTTACCGGACAAAAATGTACTATAAGATAGCCACCTCACATTTTGCTGTTACTGTGTTCCAGAAAAATATTTTCGAGTAACTTTTGTGTAACTTTGGCAATATTTATCAGATCGCCATCACATGAATATATTCGTGGCCGGAAAAATCTTTGTAAAAATATGGCTATCTCACATTACGCCGCCATTTTGTTTCAGAAAAATACTTTGTAGTAACTATGGTGTAAGTTTGTAACTTTTTGAACGATTTTGTCACAAAACTATACACCTTCAGTCCACATCGAGGCTTGTGAATGGTCTAAATTTCAACTTGATCGGAATTTCCCTTCGACCGCTATCGACAGACATAAAAAAAAAGAAGTGCCATAAAGGTCTAACGGAGACGCTCGCTTAATAAATACTAGGAAAACGCTCTGTTTGACGCGTTGATAAGCGAGCGCGTCCATATCTACGAACGTTCTGCCGAAAAGATCTCAAAGCTAATAAAAACAACAATTAACATTTAACAACAATTCAAGAATGTGCATTACAAAAATTTTTCTAATTTCCATAGCTATTATACTTCCCGATATTGTTGAATGCAGTGCAAGTGCAATTTGCGTTGCTAAGAATTTTCGTTGTCATTCTGTCTAGTGTTTTTGCGGCGGTCCCCCACCGTTACTAACAGTTAATGAGTGTAACTTTGTAACTTTTCGAACGATTTTGCCTCAAAACTATACACCTTCAATCCACATCGAGGCTTGTGGATGGTCCAAATTTCAAGTTGATTGGACTTTCCATCGACCGCTATCGACAGACATAAAAACAAAACAAAAAACAAACAGACTGAAATGCCATAAGAGTCTAGTACACAAAAAAAAAACAACGAAGTGCCTTAAGAGTCTCGTGAAGACGCTCGCTTAATGAATTTCTGAATTTCAATATAACTAGGAAAACGCTCTGTTTGACGCGTTGATAAGCGAGCGCGTCAATATCTACGAACTTTCTGGCGTAAAGTTTTCAATGCTAATACGAACAACAATTAACAACAATTCAAGAATGCGCTTTGCCAAAATTGTTCTTATTTCCATGGCTATTATACTTTCCGAAATTGTTGTATGGAGTGCAACGTGCGTTGCTAAGAATTTTCGTGGTCATGTTTTCAACACGGTCCGCCACCGTTACTAACACTTATTGACAGCAATAGAAATGTAATTTCTGCCTCTAATTCGTATCGGATCACGTTTACATTAGTATATTCGTGACCGTACACAAATTTACTATAAGATATAGCCAGCCACCTCATATTTTGCCGTTACTGCGTTTTAGAAAAATATTTTCGAGTAACTTTCGTGTAACTTTGCCAATACTTATTTATGTTTATGATTTATATTTATGATAACTTTATATGTATATTGTACTTTGTTGAATCTTAGCTGTTGCTTCCATACGATAAATAAATAAATAAATACTTATCAGATCGCCATTACATTAACATATTCGTGACCGGAAAAATCTGGCTATCTCACATTTTGCCGCCATTTTGTTTCAGAAAAAATTTTGCAGTAACTATGGTGTAACTTTGTAACTTTTCGAACGATTTTGCCTCAAAACTATACACCTTCAATCCACATCGAGGCTTGTGGATGGTCCAAATTTCAAGTTGATCGGACTTTCCGTTCGACCGCTATCGACGGACATAAAAAAAAAAAAAAAAACAGAACGAAGTGCCATAAGAGTCAAGTGGAAACGCTCGCTTCGCTCGCTTAATTACTCTAATATGTGAAGAAAATAATAATGTGCAGCAGTGATTTGTTGCAAGAAGGCAGGTCCATGTGTAAAAAAATTATTTTTAAAATATTAAAAATAAGAAATTTTAACTTCTTGTCTACTGTACTTTTTGGGGCTTAATTTGCTGGATTTAGCAACCCATGCCTACAATTAATTTTCAGTATTTTTTTTAAATACAAAGATACTGCAAAGTTGAATATTTTGAAATACATAATACAAAATATGTTTTTCAATTAAATATTATGTATTTTAGCTACTGCCCATCTCGGCTATAACAAGTAGACAAACTAGGAAAACTCTCTGTTTGACGCGTTGATAAGCGAGCGCATCAATATCTACGAACTTTCTGGCGAAAAGATTTCAATGCTAATACAAACAACAATTAACAACAATTCAAGAGTGTGCATTGCAAAAATGTTTCTAATTTCCATAGCTATTATACTTCCCGACATTGTTGGATGCAGTGCAATGTGCGTTGCTAAGAATTTTCGCTGTCATGTTTTCGCCGCGGTCCGCCACCGTTAGTAACTGACAGCAATAGAAATGTAATTTCTGCCTCTAATATGATTGTATCAAATCGCGTTTAAAAAAATTTTTCTATAAGATAGCCACCTCACATTTTGCTGTTACTGTGTTTCAGAAATATATTTTCGAGTAACTTTTGTGTAACTTTGCCAATATTTATCAGATCGCCATAACATGAACTTATTCGTGATCGGAAAAAGCTTTAAAAAATATGGATATCCTACATTTTGCCGCCATTTTGTTTCAGAAAAATATTTTGCAGTAACTATGGTGTAACTTTGTAACTTTTCGAACGATTTTGCCTCAAAACTATGCACCTTCAATCCACATCGAGGCTTGTGGATGGTCCAAATTTCAAGTTGATCGGACTTTCTGCTCGACCCCTATCGACGGACATAAAAAAAAAAAAAAAGGACGAAGTGCCATAATAGTCTCGTGGAGACGCTCGCTTCGCTCGCTTAATTATTTAAATGGATAAGAGTCTCGATACATGCCTTGCATATGTGTTACTGTACTGACGAATGAAATACTTTCTCAAGCAGAGCACCCACAATGAAGAAAAATAAATTCCAGTACTTGTTATTATAAATTGTTCTGTTTCCAACTACCCACCATTACAACAACTGACTTTCAGTGTGGGAAACTAGGGAAACGCTCTGTTTGACGCGTTGATAAGCGAGCGCGTCAATATCTACGAACTTTCTGGCGAAAAGTTTTCAATGCTAAAACGAACAACAATTAACAACAATTCAAGAATGCGCATTGCAAAAATTGTTCTTATTTCCATGGCTACTATACTTTCCGACATTGTTGTATGCAGTGCAATGTGAGTTGCTAAGAATTTTCGTGGTCATGTTTTCAACACGGTCCACCACCGTTACTAACACTTATTGACAGCAATAGAATTGTAATTTCTGCCTCTAATACGTATTGGATCGCGTTTACATTAGTATATTCGTGACCGGACAAAAATTTACTATAAGATAGCCACCTTACATTTTGCCGTTACTGCGTTTTAGGAAAATATTTTCGAGTAACATTTCGTGTAACTTTGCCAATACTTGTCAGATCGCCATTACATTTAACATATTCGTGACCGGAAAAATCTGTAGAAAAATCTGGCTATCTCACATTTTGCCGCCATTTTGTTTCAGAAAAATATTTTGCAGTAACTATGGTGTAACTTTGTAACTTTTCGAACGATTTTGCCTCAAAACTATACACCTCCAATCCACATCGAGGCTTGTGGATGGTCCAAATTTCAAGTTGATCGGACTTTCCGTTCGACCGCTATCGACGGACATAAAAAAAAAAAAAAAAAAAAAAACAGAACGAAGAGCCATAAGAGTAAAGTGGAAACGCTCGCTTCGTTGCTATGACGGCTCTAGGCTAAAGCCACCGTCTAGACGTACACCAATGTCATAAAGATAAAATAAAATGCCAAAGTTAAAAAATCGGGTTGTGGCTGTGTCGGGAACACAGCCGTGGCCCCATGGGTTTGCATGGATAGTGGGTAATTATGTATTCTTTAAGATATCGGAATGAAATGAAAGTAAATACATAATATTAATTATTATAATCGACCACGATTGCACATATAATATATAGCACCTAAGTTACAGCTGTTGGTTCTACAGAAATAATATGAACAATGATATGTTAAGTTGGTTTTTATGTAGAGTTTAATAATAAGGTAAGCACATAGAAATACTTTACATTTATGTCCGTACAACAATATGCTTACGCCGGTTTTGACCGAGTTTGTATTGTATTGCAACAATACAAATAATAATAATAATAATAATAATAATAATAATAATAATAATAATAATAATAATAATAATAATAATAATAATAATAATAATAATAATAATAAGTAAATAAATGGATATATGGCTTTTTTCAGAATAACACAAGTATGAAATTAAAACCTGGAATCGAACCCTGGACCTTGTGCATTGGAAACAACAAGCTAGAATCTCTTAACCCAGGCCGCTATGCCCACGGAATACCATGTTTTGGATGGTGACCGTACACCCTTAAGCCGCCCGATTGTCATTCAGTAGCCAAGCGTTGCATATTAATGACATGTAAAGCAAAGTGGATCACTCACGCACACTTTTCGCGCCATTTCCACATGTCCGATTGTTGGTTTTCGGTTACCGCTAGTTCCGCGATATTTGCGTAGATAGCAGCTCCCGTCACGCCGCAGATCGTTAAAAACATTCCTACGCGGCCGGGCGCCTGAATTGTAGGCTGCCCTGCATCGCAACAGTGTGTGTGTGTGATTCATCTTGGCGCATCTACGGTGGATGATGCATTAGTTAGTGCATCACCCCATGTGCGGATTGGAAAGGGTCGGTCTCTGCGTGACTCGGGAGGCGATACATAGGTAATTGTTTGGAAGAGAATGCTATTATTAAATAATGTCACTGGCTAGTTCTGTTGTATACATCAGATCGCATGCGGAACAGCAATAAATGTCTTGAGTGCGTCCGCGGCTGGCACAACCGTGCGTTCGACACCCTTGCACCACCCACCCCCACTGTGTATTGATCGTTCTTTAAAATAATATATTCTTACTCACGCTTTTCTAAATAAAAATGCTAATTTAATTGGAATGGACCTCGCGTTGGTATAATCTCACCGCGCCCGCTCTATACAATCATATCGATTGTATGATGCCAGCTGATCTTATGGTGGTATTGTTGCGACGTGATGAATGGGAGCGGTCGTCATGACAACAGGAATCATCCCCAGACCAGCCTGCTTGCTTGCAATGAGGTCAAGCTACTGGGGCTCAGTCAGTAGCTCGCAAACTGCGGAGCTGAGCGGGTACGCCGGTCACTTGCTCTCGTTATGTGACTGAACGTTGCCGTGTAATCGTGTCGCCCCTGGGTAGGTCGACCCACGCACGTTGACACAGACGTAAGTGACGTCAAATCGATAGTTTTTATTCGTGCCAAATACGTGAAGAAATACACGAATGTTGCACAGAGTAGGCCTGGAGTGGTCACCCGAACGCTATGTGTGTGTACACGTATGTACCTCTCGTTTATGTTCGTCTTTATTAATTTGTTCCTGCACTGCACGTAGGGCATGCGACATAAATAAATCAAGGATAGGTGAGAACACGTATTAACTCAGTATAAACTCTGTTCACTAATTTTGTATGTGATATGGTTAGGCCTACTGATCGTTATTTCTCATTATCAAAAAATAATATGGTGAGTGCAAGAGTGTTTCAAACAAAGACTTGTTCTGTCCGAATCTTGATTTACTTATGTTTAAGTGTACCATTAGAACTAGGAAAACGCTCCGCGTTGACAGATGAGCGATTTTGTTCAATGTATCAAATCAAAAAAATCATTTGCATATCATATTACTCTTAAAAAAAAAAATACCTTTATAATAAACATATGATTTTTTTACGAGATGGCGGATCAAGTTACAACCTTATTACTTAAGTATATTATTTCTTGATATGTTGCTAATAAACGCACGAAATATTATTTAAATTCGTTAAGAAGTTTTCTTTAAAGAAATTAAAACCTTCAAGTTGATGGATTTCCGCATAATTTCATTCGACCGTGGTCTACTCAATAGGCTCTTATTCATAAACTATTAAACATATCAGTGTATGGAAAGTTCCATAATGTAGATACAGACCAAATCTAAAATGTTATATTGTTTAATCATACAATTACTCGCATTTAAACTATAATAATAGCTTTTTAAATTGTCGACCAAGTTTGTTGTTATTTTCTGCATGTTTGCCGAGAAAGTCATAAAACATAACACGTCATTGTAGCCATCCTTTGATAGCTATCAAAATTCCAAATACATAGTGAGAAAGGTCTGACTCCCTACGCCATTCCTTCAGCATACTTTGTGCATCTAACTTCAATGGTCCGCAAATGCGAATCATATCGGTGGAACACTGTAAAAATGAAGAAAATGTCTGCCGTAAATAAACAATATTTGTTTATAACATGGCGGTTAAAGCAACAATTTTGAAACTAATGTCGAGTGTTGGTAGTATTGATGTGGACCTACATATAAAAAATCATAAATATCCGTGCGTAAATTTTCATTTAAATAAATAAATAACAAAACACGTGGTTCAGTTGTTAATTTTTTGTAGGTTGGCATCTTATGTCATTGCAGCCATTTTATGACAGCTATCAAGATTCCAAATAATAGTGCATAGGTATTGTTACGTACGCTATTTTTGGTGTATACAATGTGCATCTAGTCTCAAAAGTCCGCAAATGCGAATCATATCGGCGGAACACTGTAAAAATGAAGAAATTATTGTTGTAAATAAACAATATTTTTTTATAACATGGCGGATAAACGTACAATTCTGAAGTTATTGTCAATTGTTGGTACGGTTTATATAAACCTACATGATAAACATTATTGAAATCCGTTGGTAAGTTTTCATTTAATTAAATAAATAAACAAATTTTATTTTTCAGTAATTAATTTTTTGTAGGTTGGCATCTTGACGAATTTTGCTGGTTATGTTAACAGCATCGAGTTTAGTATTCACGGGTGTTGACCGAAAATTTCAGCCAAATCCGTCAAGCCGTTTGACCTGTGCGCGACGAACAAAATTTGGCGAACACACACACATACACACACACACACACACACACAGACAAAGCGCCGATCGAGTTGTATGGAGAGATTCACTCCGCTTCGCTACGCTCATCTAATAATCAAGCACTCTTCTGCACATCATGTTTTATACATACTGCGCTATTATGTGTGAATATTTTGAATACGATGGTGATATACGATGAAAACAAAAGTCCGAGTTGACCCGACTAAGCTTCGAACCCATGGACACATAAGATGGTGCAAATACTGCTCTATAATGACTATCATCATCACACATCCCAAGTACTTTATACACTTTGGTCATAATGTCATCTGTGTTTGAAATAATAGAGAGAGTGTCTCCGACTCGAACCCGGGTCACCTGGCCCCGCGCATGGGTGAGCCAAGGGTCTATCTGGGCCAGTAGTAAATCAAGAGTAAGAAGGAAACCTCCAACGTCTTCTGCACATCTGGCTGCTGATTGTTGTTGTTACTCATCATCTACAAATGTGACGGATGGTTGATAGATTTTTGGGTTGAGACGAAAGAAGGTATCCAAGCAAGTGCACAACAAAAGTTAGGGTATACATAAGGTTCATGTATCCATCAATGATGCAGATGCTGAGATGATGTTAAGAAGATAAGATGGTTCCATTTTGTCCGCTTCTCTAATTTATTTACTGACTGTGGGGCTGTAGGCCTACGCGTCTCGTGCTGACTGTAGGGCTGTAGGCCTACGCGTCTCGTGCGGACTGTAGGGCTGTAGGCCTACGCGTCTCGTGCGGACTGTAGGGCTGTAGGCCTACGCGTCTCGTGCTGACTGTAGGGCTGTAGGCCTACGCGTCTCGTGCTGACTGTAGGGCTGTAGGCCTACGCGTCTCGTGCTGACTGTAGGGCTGTAGGCCTACGCGTCTCGTGCTGACTGTAGGGCTGTAGGCCTACGCGTCTCGTGCGTCGTATAACCCACGAGGAATTAAATTATTAATGCTACCCCTTTGCATCAGTACATTTCCACAGTAGATTACTGTTGGTTAACACAATAAGACGATAATACTTTGTTGTTGGATTAGATTTAATTAGATTATTTCGTGTTTAACGACGTACTTAACAGCTTAGGTCATTATGATGTCTTCCGAATCAGATCCATTACCATTATACATCGCGGGGGTTGTTAAGGCATAAACCAGCAACGGAGGGCAGGGCCCAGTGGGAGGATCAATCTTAAGTGGGGTAGTGGTGGGGGTGGGGGGGGGGGAGCGTCAGTCTTCTTTTGTCGCCTCTTACGACTGGCAGAGTCACCCTGGACCTATTCTACTCAGTGATCAGACGGGATGACTGTTTTGTAAGGCATTACCAGAGAATCCAACAATGACTAGATACATTGATAAACATCTAATATAAACTCATTGAACAAGTCTGAACCTATCGCCTGATTGGCCACGTGTAGAGGGGGAAACTAGACACGACCAGGGGTGAATCTGTCGCCTGATTGGCCACATGTAGAGGGGGAAACTAGACACGACCGGGGGTGAATCTGTCGCCTGATTGGCCACATGTAGAGGGGGAAACTAGACACGACCGGGGGTGAATCTGTTGCCTGATTGGCCACGTGTAGAGGGGGAAGCCAGACACGGCCGGGGGGGAATCTGTCGCCTGATTGGCCACGTGTAGAGGGGGAAGCCAGACACGACCGGGGGTGAATATGTCGCCTGATTGGCCACGTATAGAGGGGGAAGCCAGGTACGACCGGGCGTGAATCTGTCGCCTGATTGGCCACGTATAGAGGGGGAAGCCAGGTACGACCGGGAATCCCTTTCATCGGCGCCGAGCGACGGTGGTGAATGGTGATCAAATTATGAGGTTATAATGAAGCCATGCGCTGGCTCTTTTTATCACCTCGTACGACAGGCATAAATGTCTGGACCTCTTCTACCCCTTCAATACAATAGATCATAATTCCACTCTTAATTAAATAGATTATGATAGAAAACAACTTAATATTTTGCTGATAGGTAAACATCATTCATTCGTTTTATACCGTATACTTACTACCCATAATCAGCTATTGTTGCGCGTCTACAGTGGCGTACTCAATCAAATGGTTTCTTTGCGTTCCTTGTGAGTGGAACTGGGCAATGACTTGAATCAAACGTTTGCCGGTTGGGTTGCTCACACAGGCACACAGAGAAGTAAGCTGAAAAACATGGTAGTCATTGTTATTTTATGTCTGGAATGAATATTTCAAGGTGTACCGAGGACAAATTTTACAAATATTCATTACAATTTGATTTGGATATTTGTTTAACGACGTACTCGACAGCTAGGTCATACGACGTCAGACGTTTAGTCGCCTCTTACGACAGGCAGAGCTACGCTGGACCAGTTGCGGGCTGTATGCTGTTGTTGATTAAATTAATGAAGAATTGATGAAAAAATATAGCTCTTAATTGTTGCTAATCAAAATATGTTAGTTTTTATAGGTAGGACCGTTTATCAAGGAGTTTTAATTTTTCTTTAGTTTTTCTCTCCAACGTGTTGATTTACACCAACCCAGCTTACTTTGGAAATATCTTTTGGGGGAAATAGCCCACACACCCTAGCTTATGGTCCTGAACGCCTTTTAATCTCAACTTAATAAATAAATAAACTCACATTTAGAGTCTACACACTCAGTAACGAAACTGATTTTCAGTGGGGGACTTTAATTTAAAGTGACTAAACCTTAACCCTGTAGGCTCCGAACACCACAAGTGAGCGATAACCAAGTGAGTGATAACCAATCAAAGATCGATATTTCAAATACGAAACATATGAATCAGTGATTGGACAGGACGAACACCTGCGGACAAATGTCAGAACCAACAAGGCCGATTCAGAACAATTACTACGAATTTATTGAGTGCTTCGTTGCTAGGACGGCCCCAAAGTCACCGTTTACTTATTCCTAAGACAAGAAGTAATGGAACTGAATCCTTAATAGAAGTTAAAAAACTTCTGACTGAACCGGGATTTGAATCCGGGACTTTCTGCACTGGAAGCAGGGATGCTAACCACTGGACCAACGAGCCACCTAAAATCCCTATATGTACGAATTACTTAATAAGCCACTGGCCCTCCACAAAAAAAGAGTTCCTACGCGCCAGCTTATGTACACGAGTTCTCTTCCAGGGCCTACCTACGACACTGGTAATATGTACACGCCACACGGCTTTTGCATAATCACTGCAGCCAATATTGAAACCTCGCAAAATGAATTACGCTGTTTATAAGAATAGTTCTTATATTGACATTTCGGAAAACGAGCCAAAAAGCACATCAAATTTTGTCACAAATTGTTTTATTTATGGCACTTTGCTTATCTGGTTTAGTTTAGTCTTGATAGTGTATCTAAAACATACCCAGAAATTAAAACGTATACATTTTTGAAAATATACTCAAACCTGTCACAAAAACTTAAAACTGTATGCGTTCGGAAGTACCGGTAGTCATTTTACTGCTAAAACATGCATGTAAACTAATTCACTCCTCACGCCTAAACCGGTAATAGGATTTCTCTCTAATTTCACGACCAAGTATAAAATTGTCAAATTGATTACTTTCGTTACGAAAACACAAGATATTAACCTTGAAAGAGTGTATAAAAATGATAAAATAAATAAATTTGCACTCATTTAAACAACATTGTGTACAAATTTACATATTTTATCATTTTTTATATACTCTTTCAAGATTAATATGTTGTGTTTTTGTAATGAAAGTCATCAATTTGATACTTATATACTAGGACGTAAAATTAGGGAAAAATCCTATTATCTGTTTAGGCGTAAGGAGTGTAAGTTTAGACGCATGTTTTAGCAGTAAAATGACTTAGTACGCTCTTAGGCCCGGTTTTTCAATACGGTCCGTTATCTGGATACGGTTTGTTGGGTTACAGATTACGGACTGTCAGCTAACGGCCACTTTAAGATCCGTTAACCGTATGAAAAACCGGGCCTTAATCCAATTTGTAAATCTTTTGGAAACAGGGACGCACGCAGAAACTGACCATAGGGGGGGGGGGGGGGGGGGAGGTCGAACATCCCAAAGGGGTAGGGGTCGACGACACGTTTCTGAAAGAGCCCATTGCAATAATATGGCCTAAACGTTGGATTGTCTCCACCTTCTGACATGGTTGTAAGTTGTAACCGGAAACCTCAATAGCATATTCGACTCCGGTGTAAAAGCCTCCGAAATAGATTAGTCTACGTATTGTGCAGAAGTTAACAACGATACTGTCATAATATATCCATCCACCCTGCAAGTGTGTGATGCCTTAGAAGGGAACGCCCAACAACATTAGTCAACACGCTATGCATTAGTACGTAGTTTCATAAGTGATGTGCCATGGAAAAACCTATGATTTCAATGTAGGCATAATGTTCATTAGTGTAAAACTCGTTCATTATGATCTCCCCGACGTAACTAGGCCTAGTCGCATACCGACCTCTGGTCGTTATCAACTGCACCTTCATGCAAGCTGTTTCAGCCTAAATCAACAGATTTGATTCCTAACCTTCTGTCACACATTTGTAAAAGAGTCCGCACATGCCTCATTAGTCACGCCCGCTGTGTTAGGAATTTTCAGATAACCAACCGAAGGTTGTAAATTATCTCTCATTGCGGCTCCTGTTTTAAGTGAATGTCGAGTGTTAGAATATTTACGTTGAGACAACTTTGGTGGGTAGTTTCACGTTAACTACGGAAAGAGAAGCGATCAAACATTATGTGCTATAGAAACAAAACTATAATTAGATAAGCGTAGCGTAACGGAGCGAATCTCTCATTCCAACTCGAACGGCGCCTTGTTTGTGTGCTGTCTGTTACACAGTTTTGTTCGTCGCGCAGGTCAAACGGCTTGACGGATTTTCTAGAAACAAAATCCGTCTTAAGATTCCAACCTACAAAAATTAATTAGTGAAACAAACCCAGTTTTAATGTTTTTTAACTAAAACTTATTGATGGATATAAATAATTTGTTTATTTATGTCTACACCAACAATGTCGACACTTGGTAAAAGTTTTGGAATTGTAACTTTAACCGCCATTTGGTAAAACAAATATTTACTTTCTATTTACGGCAATTTATATTGTATTGCTTACAGCGTTCCACTATTATGATTCTCATTTGAGGACCATTGAAGTTAGATCTACATAGTATGCAGCAAAAATTACGTACGCAAACATACCTTTCTTGCTGTACATTTGGAATTTCAATAGCTGTAATAGTATGGCAATAATGGCGTGTTATGTTTTACGACTTTTATGGCAAACATGCACATGCAAAAGTTAACTACGAATTTTGCCGACAATTTAAAATGCTTGTATTATTATTTAAATGTGGTTATTGTATGATTTATCATAATTATCTCGTTTTAGATCTAACCTGTATCTACATTACGTAGCGTTCCATTACACCAGATAAGTTTAATAGTTTATGAATTAGCGCCTATTTAGTAGAGTACGGTTTTATGAAATTATGCCTTATTAATGTGAGTGTGGGAGAGAGGTGACTAGTGATGGTTGTTCAACCTTTTTGTGGCCCGGCCGTTTTTGGCCAAAACTAATTATGTTTTTAACTCTATAATGACGTTAAATCCACATCGAAGCTCCAATATTTCAACTTGTTAGAAGTTTTCCAACGACCGTTATCGCCAGACATAAAACCAAACCACGAGTGCCATAACTCTAGAATGGATACGTTCGCTAATTAGTTGGTTATATAAACCAATTGTTTCATTTTAGCTCATTGTGTTTTTAATTGGCTTTCATTAATCCACAACACAAATCAATGGTGTTGGTAAATTACTTTATGTCCTTGGAGGGAATATTACCCTCAATGTCATTGCAATATTTTATAGGATCATATCATGACGAAAGAAAATAATTTAGAGGTGTAGGGTTTAGAGGTTAGGACTCAATTTCGGGACACTTTTTCTCTCTCACCCAACGTAGGTGTCAACACTGTCAAATGTTCGTTAAAAGTGAAACGAGGACAGTGGTTTTAAAGGGAATTAAATTTTCTTATTTCGCTCTTTAGATTTGTATTCCATATTAATTGTGGTGTAGCTGGAGAATAAAAATATAAGCAGGGTAGTGCTTCATCAGTAGTATAGACCTACTTTTCATAACAAGAGCATTATACTTGCATTACTACAACTAGGTATGTATCCTCTTCACACTTCGCAGTCACAAACCACAATTGACAATACCACTGTAAAGATAGTACACTTACAGGTTAACATGATGATTATTATTTAATAATAACTCAGTAAGCAGTAGCAGTGAGTGTGGACGCAATGTAATTTGTAATTAGTTTATATAAATATATCCTTTTGGTAAAATTATTATGTACTCATTCTGAAGTAAACGACTACACTAAACAGATTTGCCAAACAGAACAGCCAAAAATATAATAAAAATGTAGTATAATTTCCAAAGATCTACAAATAATTGTCTATGATTAACACATAAATATTAAAAAACACTGAAAATTCAAAAGTGACTCTTACATTACGAATATTGCTGGAAATGATTAAAGGAATAGTCAGGTGAAAAACTAAAAAATCACCAATGAGTCATAAGTGCATAAAATTCAGGTATGTGTAAAATAAAATTGCTATAGGTTGCATCAATGCAAGAAAAAAAATAGTGAACATTAAGCTTAAAGCTATTCTACTAGATTCTCTTCGCCAGCTCTGCTGCATTTTTTTTCTAAAGCGTAGTACAGCTGTATCGGTTCTGAGCTCGCTAGCGCCTTCCCGATAGACAGAGCACTCATTGTGTAATACGAATCCAGCCACAACACTCGGCGACTGCGGACAGTGCCGCTCAAAACAGATTGCAACTTTTCTACACATTAAGTCACACAAAAATAAATTGCAGGGCATTTTGTAGAAGTACACGTTCGTACTAAGAAGCATGTTATCGTAGAGAAACGATGCACATTAAACCTCCTGATCGATTTTTGATAAGTGCCCTATTTTAGCGGTGGTTTTACTATCTCGAGGTAACATTTTATTTATAAGGAAATTACCATGAGAAGAGTTGCTTGGTGGTGGCTTTATTTACTAATTTATTTATTTGTTTATTTATTTATTTATTTATTTATTTATTTATTTATTTATTTATTTATTTATTTATTTATTTATTTATTTATTTATTTAGTTATTTATTTATTTATTTAATTATTTATTTATTTATTTATTTATTTATTTATTTATTTATTTATTTATTTATTTATTTATTTATTTATTTATTTATTTATTTATTTATTTATTTATTTATTTATTTATTTATTTATTTATTTATTTATTTATTTATTTATTTATTTATTTATTTATTTATTTATTTATTTATTTATTTATTTATTTATTTATTTATTTATTTATTTATTTATTTATTTATTTATTTATTTATTTATTTATTTATTTATTTATTTATTTATTTATTTATTTATTTATTTATTTATTTATTTATTTATTTATTTATTTATTTATTTATTTATTTATTTATTTATTTATTTATTTATTTATTTATTTATTTATTTATTTATTTATTTATTTATTTATTTATTTATTTATTTATTTATTTATTTATTTATTTATTTATTTATTTATTTATTTATTTATTTATTTATTTATTTATTTATTTATTTATTTATTTATTTATTTATTTATTTATTTATTTATTTATTTATTTATTTATTTATTTATTTATTTATTTATTTATTTATTTATTTATTTATTTATTTATTTATTTATTTATTTATTTATTTATTTATTTATTTATTTATTTATTTATTTATTTATTTATTTATTTATTTATTTATTTATTTATTTATTTATTTATTTATTTATTTATTTATTTATTTATTTATTTATTTATTTATTTATTTATTTATTTATTTATTTATTTATTTATTTATTTATTTATTTATTTATTTATTTATTTATTTATTTATTTATTTATTTATTTATTTATTTATTTATTTATTTATTTATTTATTTATTTATTTATTTATTTATTTATTTATTTATTTATTTATTTATTTATTTATTTATTTATTTATTTATTTATTTATTTATTTATTTATTTATTTATTTATTTATTTATTTATTTATTTATTTATTTATTTATTTATTTATTTATTTATTTATTTATTTATTTATTTATTTATTTATTTATTTATTTATTTATTTATTTATTTATTTATTTATTTATTTATTTATTTATTTATTTATTTATTTATTTATTTATTTATTTATTTATTTATTTATTTATTTATTTATTTATTTATTTATTTATTTATTTATTTATTTATTTATTTATTTATTTATTTATTTATTTATTTATTTATTTATTTATTTATTTATTTATTTATTTATTTATTTATTTATTTATTTATTTATTTATTTATGAGGCGGGGAGGTGAAGGGTATCCTCAGAGCGGGTTGTACGCACTCTGTACTTCCAATTCAAAAAACATATGACTAATTCTTACTAATAATATCAAAAACATTTCCTTAAAAATAATTGTGTGTGGATTTAGGAATATCCACATCGTTACGAATGAAGATGGTGGAAGTCCGTAACTAAAATCGTGCTAGCGCACCTGAGCGCACATTAGCACTGCAGTCGCCACTGTATGGAACTGAACGTGTTGCATTTGTCGATACTAGTAAGTTTAGCAATGATGTTATTATGCCCGCTTAAATAAAAACTAACTAGGAAACGCTCTGTGTGACGCGTTGATAAGCGAGCGCGTCCATGTCCACGAACTTTCTGGAGAAAAACTCTCAAAGCTATCGTCATTGTTCAATGTAAGATATAAAGAGGATAAAATCGTCGCAAACGGCCTTGTTGCTCCAGCGCCGTTATACTGAAAACACTTATATGTTCAAAAAACAACAATCAACAACAACCAAAACAAAAATGTGCAAAGATTATAGAGTTTTTATTGTCAGAGTAAATAGTAAACTAGTTTATTACTCGTCGGTTTACGTTTCTTTGCATGTTAACACCAATTTATTATGGGCTTAAAAATATATTTTGAAGTGTTGTCAGCAAATTCCAAATAACATTTTGATATTTTTACAAATTTTGTCTAAAGGTTTATATTGATTTCCAAAACTTGACAAAAATTGCTTATATTTTTATGTTGAACATTTCCAATTATTTTTTAAGCGTACACTTATAAAAAATTTAAAATAAAACTTGAAAATCGTATTTAAATATTATGGAAAATTTAATAAGAATAAAAATGTCCCGGATTTTTTCCAAAATCGAAGTATTTTACATATTACACGCCTTCATTTTTTAAATTGTGTGAAATGGTCAAATTTACATACGGAAAAATAGTTTTGATCACTTTGTGTTTGACGGTTCCAAATTGCCCTACTGGGTTTATGATGTGCATTCCAAAAATGATAAAAATTGAAGTTCCCCGACGTGGAAACTTCTTTATTTTTTCTTCTTTTTTAAGTTTTAATATTTGGTGGAGGTGCCGGGTAACAGTAGATGCTAATTATTATCGTTTTCTTTATTTTTAAGCGAGCGAAGCGAGCGTTTCCACTTGACTCTTATGGCACTTCGTTCTGTTTTTTTTTTGTTTGTTTGTTTTTTTGTTTGTTTTTTTTTTTGTTTTTATGTCCGTCGATAGCGGTCGAACGGAAAGTCCGATCAACTTGAAATTTGGACCATCCACAAGCCTTGATGTGGATTGAAGGTGTATAGTTTTGAGGCAAAATCGTTTGAAAAGTTACAAAGTTACACCATAGTTACTGCAAAATATTTTTCTGAAACAAACTGGCGGCAAAATGTGAGATAGCCAGATTTTTCTACAGATTTTTCCGGTCACGAATATGTTAATGTAATGGCGATCTGGTAAATATTGGCAAAGTTACACAAAAGTTACTCGAAAATATATTTTTGAAACACAGTTACGGCAAAATGTGAGGTGGCTATGTTATAGTAAATTTTTGTCCGGTTACGAATATACTAATATTAACGTGATCCGATACGTATAAGAGGCAGAAATTACATTTCTATTGCTGTCAATAACTGTTAGTAACGGTGGCGGACCGCGGCGAAAACATGACAGCGAAAATTCTTAGCAACGCACATTGCACTGCATCCAACAATGTCGGGAAGTATAATAGCTATGGAAATTAGAAACATTTTTGCAATGCGCATTCTTGAATTGTTGTTAATTGTTGTTTGTATTAGCATTGAATTCTTTTCGCCAGAAAGTTCGTAGATATTGACGCGCTCGCTTATCAACGCGTCAAACAGAGCGTTTTCCTAGTTACTATTTATATTACTTTTTCTTGCGAGGGGACATATTCAGCATATTATTATTGTTGTTATTAAGCGAGCGAAGCGAGCGTTTCCACTTGACTCTTATGGCACTTCGTTCTGTTTTGTTTTTTTTGTTTGTTTGTTTGTTTGTTTGTTTGTTTTTTTTTTTTTTTTTTTTTATGTCCGTCGATAGCGGTTGAACGGAAAGTCAGATCAACTTGAAATTTGGACCATCCACAAGCCTCGATGTGGATTGAAGGTGTATAGTTTTGAGACAAAATCGTTTGAAAAGTTACAAAGTTACACCATAGTTACTGCAAAATATTTTTCTGAAACAAGATGGCGGCAAAATGTGAGATAGCCAGATTTTTCTACAGATTTTTCCGGTCACGAATATGTTAATGTTATGGCGATCTGATCAATATTGGCTAAGTTACACGAAAGTTACTCGAAAATATTTTTCTAAAACGCAGTAACGGCAAAATGTGAGGTGGCTATCTTATAGTAAATTTTTGTCCGGTTACGAATATACTAATTTAAACGCGATCAAATACGTATTAGAGGCAGAAATTACATTTCTATTGCTGTCAATAAGTGTTAGTAACGGTGGCGGACCGTGTTGAAAACATGACCACGAAAATTCTTAGCAACGCACATTGCACTGCATACAACAATGTCGGAAAGTATAATAGCCATGGAAATAAGAACAATTTTTGCAATGCGCGTTCTTGAATTGTTGTTAATTGTTGTTTGTATTAGCATTAAAATCTTTTTGCCAGAAAGTTCGTAGATATTGACGCGCTCGCTTATCAACGCGTCAGAGCGTTTTCCTAGTATAATTGTTAAAGCTTTCAGGGACGAGAGATGGATTATTTGTTGCCGTTCTGCCGTTCTTATTAAGCGAGCGAAGCGAGCGTTTCCACTTGACTCTTATGGCACTTCGTTCTGTTTTTTTTTTTTTTTTTTTTTTTTTTTTTTATGTCCGTCGATAGCGGTCGAACGGAAAGTCCGATCAACTTGAAATTTGGACCATCCACAAGCCTTGATGTGGATTGAAGGTGTATAGTTTTGAGGCAAAATCGTTCGAAAAGTTACAAAGTTACACCATAGTTACTGCAAAATATTTTTCTGAAACAAAATGGCGGCAAAATGTGAGATAGCCAGATTTTTCTACAAATTTTTCCAGTCACGAATATGCTAATGTTATGGCGATTTGATAAATATTGGCAAAGTTACACGAAAGTTACTCGAAAATATTTTTCTAAAACGCAGTAACGGCTATCTTATAGTAAAGTTTAGTCCGGTCACGAATATACTAATGTAAACGCGATCCAATACGTATTAGAGGCAGAAATTACATTTCTATTGCTGTCAATAAGTTATAGTAACGGTGGCGGACCGTGTTGAAAACATGACCACGAAAATTCTTAGCAACGCACATTGCACTGCATACAACAATGTCGGAAAGTAAAATAGCCATGGAAATAAGAACAATTTTTGCAATGCGCATTCTTGAATTGTTGTTAATAGTTGTTCGTATTAGCATTGAAAACTTTTCGCCAGAAAGTTCGTAGATATTGACGCGCTCGCTTATCAACGCGTCAAACAGAGCGTTTTCCTAGTTAAGCGAGCGAAGCGAGCGTTTCCACTTGACTCTTATGGCACTTCGTTCTGTTTTTTTGTTTTTTTGTTTGTTTGTTTGTTTGTTTGTTTGTTTGTTTGTTTGTTTGTTTGTTTGTTTGTTTGTTTGTTTGTATTTTTTTTTTTTTTTTTTTTTTTTATGTCCGTCGATAGCGGTCGAACGGAAAGTTCGATCAACTTCAAATTTGGACCATCCACAAGCCTCAATGTGGATTGAAGGTGTATAGTTTTGAGGCAAAATCGTTCGAAAAGTTACAAAGTTACACCATAGTTACTGCAAAATATTTTTCTGAAACAAAATGGCGGCAAAATGTGAGAAAGCCAGATTTTTTTACAGATTTTTCCGATCACGAATATGTTAATGTAATGGCGATCTGATAAATATTGGCAAAGTTACACGAAAGTTACTCGAAAATATTTTTCTAAAACGCAGTAACGGCAAAATGTGAGGTGGCTATCTTATAGTAAAATTTTGTCCGGTCACGAATACACTAATGTTAACGCGATCCAATTCGTATTAGAGGCAGAAATTACATTTCTATTGCTGTCAATAAGTGTTAGTAACGGTGGCGGACCGTATTGAAAACATGACCACGAAAAGTCTTAGCAACGCACATTGCACTGCATACAACAATGTCGGAAAGTATAATAGCCATGGAAATAAGAACAATTTTTGCAATGCGCATTCTTGAATTGTTGTTAATTTTTGTTCGTATTAGCATTGAAAACTTTTCGCCAGAAAGTTCGTAGATATTGACGCGCTCGCTTATCAACGCGTCAAACAGAGCGTTTTCCTAGTTATTATTATTATTATTATTAAGCGAGCGAAGCGAGCGTTTCCACTTGACTCTTATGGCACTTCGTTCTGTTTTTTTGTTTGTTTGTTTGTTTGTTTTTTTGTTTTTTTTTTGTTTTTATGTCTGTCGATAGCGGTCGAATGGAAAATCAGATCAACTTGAAATTTGGACCATCCACAAGCCTCGATGTGGATTGAAGGTGTATAGTTTTGAGGCAAAATCGTTCGAAAAGTTAAAAAGTTACACCATAGTTACTGCAAAATATTTTTCTGAAACAAAATGGCGGCAAAATGTGAGATAGCCAGATTTTTCTACAGATTTTTCCGGTCACGAATATGTTAATGTAATGGCGATCTGATAAATATTGGCAAAGTTACACGAAAGTTACTCGAAAATATTTTTCTAAAACGCAGTAACGGCAAAATGTGAGGTGGCTATCTTATAGTAAATTTTTGTCCGGTCACGAATATACTAATGTAAACGCGATTTGATACATATTAGAGGCAGAAATTACATTTCTATTGCTGTCAATAACTGTTAGTAACGGTGGCGGACCGCGGCGAAAACTTGACAGCGAAAATTCTTAGCAACGCACATTGCACTGCATCCAACAATGTCGGGAAGTATAATAGCTATGGAAATTAGAAACATTTTTGCAATGCGCATTCTTGAATTGTTGTTAATTGTTGTTTGTATAAGCATTGAAAGCTCTTCGCCAGAAAGTTCGTAGATATTGACGCGCTCGCTTATCAACGCGTCAAACAGAGCGTTTTCCTAGCTATTATTTATTATTACTAAGCGAGCGTCTCCACGAGACTCTTATGGCCCTTCGTTCTGTTTTTTTTTTTTTTTTTTTGTACTAGACTCTTATGGCACTTCATGCTGTTTGTTTTTTGTTTTGTTTTTATGTCTGTCGATAGCGGTCGAACGGAAAGTCCGATCAACTTGAAATTTGGACCATCCACAAGCCTCGAGGTGGATTGAAGGTGTATAGTTTTGAGGCAAAATCGTTTGAAAAGTTACAAAGTTACACTCAATAACTGTTAGTAACGGTGGCGGACCGCCGCGAAAACACTAGACAGACAACGAAAATTCTTAGCAACGCAAATTCCACTGCATTCAATAATATCGGGAAGTATAATAGCTATGGAAATTAGAAGAAATTTTGAAATGCAGATTCTTAAATTGTTGTTAATTGTTGTTTTTAATAGCTTTGAGATCTTTTCGCCAGAACGTTCGTAGATATGGACGCGCTCGCTTATCAACGCGTCAAACAGAGCGTTTACCTAGTTATTATTATTGTTAATTATAGTTATTATTACTATTATTATTATTTTTTTTTTGTTGCAATACGTACAAACTCAGTCAAAACCGGCATAAACATGTTGTACGGACATAAATGTCAAGTATTTCCATGTGTTTACCTTATTAAAATCTACTTAGAACTAAGTAATTATATAATTGTCCATATTATTTTTTCCAAACCAAACTGTGGATGCTATGTACGGTCGTGGCCGATTTGTACTCATCCCAGCATTCGCTCTTTGTACGGTGGAAACCACGAAAACCACCATCAGAATGGAGAACTTCTTGAAGTCTTCATTCTTTTTAGTTCAAAAATTTTCGCACTATCCTACATGTATCAAAATTATTGCTTTTTGCATCTCGATGTATATGTTTGCTTGGAGACCAATCAGATTAATACTGTCATGTAGTTTACGAGGAACAATGCCATTTGCTGATATAATTAACGGTATCACAGTTTCATTATGCTGCTTCCACAACCTTTTTATTTCAATAGATAATTCCTTATATCTGTTTATCTTTTCCCGACAAGTTGTCTCTACATTGTGGCATAAAGGGACGGCAACATCAATTAAAATTGTTTCTTGTTGTCAATAAATAATATCCGGTCTATTGTGATGTATGGTTTGGTCTGTTATAACTGCCCGGTCGTAATATAATTTGTAGTCTTGACAATCTAATACCTTTTCAGGCTTGTATTTGTAATACGCAGTGGTTGTGTTCATAAGTTTATACTTTATGGCTAATTTTGTATGTATAATGTTTGCAACTTGGTTATGCCTATGAAGATAATCTGTTTGACACAGCATTTTGCACCCAGATACGATAATATGCTCAATTGTTTCGCCGTTTGTATTACATTTTCTACATTTATCATCTACTGTGACGTCTTTCATTATGTATTTTTTGTAATTGTTAGTCTTGATTACTTTATCTTGAATAGCGATCATAAATCCCTCTGTTTCGCTAAAAATGTCCCCGGGCGTTTAACCATTTATTCGTTGCTACCCTATCGACGTTCTCTATGTTTGCTATGTAAAGTCTTTTCTAATATTCTTACCTCCTTTGCTGTGTCAGAATTTATTTTTTGAAGCAAGTTTAAATTTCTGTCATTTAAATTGAGGGGAGAAAGCGACTTAATTGTAGGGTTGCTCCAGGTTCAGCCTACTCGCCGCCACACAACGCGGTCCAACTATAGGGTTGCTCCAGGTTCAGCCTACTCGCCGCCGTACAACGCGGTCCAACTATAGGGTTGCTCCAGGTTCAGCCTACTCGCCGCCATACAACGCGGTCCAACTATAGGGTTGCTCCAGGTTCAGCCTACTCGCCGCCACACAACGCGGTCCAACTATAGGGTTGCTCCAGGTTCAGCCTACTCGCCGCCACACAACGCGGTCCAACTATAGGGTTGCTCCAGGTTCAGCCTACTCGCCGCCGTACAACGCGGTCCAACTATAGGGTTGCTCCAGGTTCAGCCTACTCGCCGCCACACAACGCGGTCCAACTATAGGGTTGCTCCAGGTTCAGCCTACTCGCCGCCGTACAACGCGGTCCAACTATAGGGTTGCTCCAGGTTCAGCCTACTCGCCGCCACACAACGCGGTCCAACTATAGGGTTGCTCCAGGTTCAGCCTACTCGCCACCACACAACGCGGTCCAACTATAGGGTTGCTCCAGGTTCAGCCTACTCGCCACCACACAACGCGGTCCAACTATAGGGTTGCTCCAGGTTCAGCCTACTCGCCACCACACAACGCTGTCCAACTATAGGGTTGCTCCAGGTTCAGCCTACTCGCTGCCACACAACGCGGTCCAACTATAGGGTTGCTTCAGGTTCAGCCTACTCGCCGCCACACAACGCGGTCCAACTATAGGGTTGCTCCAGGTTCAGCCTACTCGCCGCCACACAACGCGGTCCAACTATAGGGTTGCTCCAGGTTCAGCCTACTCGCCGCCGTACAACGCGGTCCAACTATAGGGTTGCTCCAGGTTCAGCCTACTCGCCGCCACACAACGCGGTCCAACTATAGGGTTGCTCCAGGTTCAGCCTACTCGCCACCACACAACGCGGTCCAACTATAGGGTTGCTCCAGGTTCAGCCTACTCGCCGCCACACAACGCGGTCCAACTATAGGGTTGCTCCAGGTTCAGCCTACTCGCTGCCACACAACGCGGTCCAACTATAGGGTTGCTTCAGGTTCAGCCTACTCGCCGCCACACAACGCGGTCTAACTATAGGGTTGCTTCAGGTTCAGCCTACTCGCCGCCACACAACGCGGTCCAACTATAGGGTTGCTCCAGGTTCAGCCTACTCGCCGCCACACAACGCGGTCCAACTATAGGGTTGCTCCAGGTTCAGCCTACTCGCCGCCGTACAACGCGGTCCAACTATAGGGTTGCTCCAGGTTCAGCCTACTCGCCGCCACACAACGCGGTCCAACTATAGGGTTGCTCCAGGTTCAGCCTACTCGCCGCCACACAACGCGGTCCAACTATAGGGTTGCTCCAGGTTCAGCCTACTCGCCGCCACACAACGCGGTCCAACTATAGGGTTGCTCCAGGTTCAGCCTACTCGCCGCCGTACAACGCGGTCCAACTATAGGGTTGCTCCAGGTTCAGCCTACTCGCCGCCACACAACGCGGTCCAACTATAGGGTTGCTCCAGGTTCAGCCTACTCGCCGCCACACAACGCGGTCCAACTATAGGGTTGCTCCAGGTTCAGCCTACTCGCCGCCACACAACGCGGTCCAACTATAGGGTTGATCCAGGTTCAGCCTACTCGCCGCCGCACAACGCGGTCCAACTATAGGGTTGCTCCAGGTTCAGCCTACTCGCCGCCACACAACGCGGTCCAACTATAGGGTTGCTCCAGGTTCAGCCTACTCGCCGCCACACAACGCGGTCCAACTATAGGGTTGCTCCAGGTTCAGCCTACTCGCCGCCACACAACGCGGTCCAACTATAGGGTTGCTCCAGGTTCAGCCTACTCGCCGCCACACAACGCGGTCCAACTATAGGGTTGCTCCAGGTTCAGCCTTTTCGCCACCACACAACGCGGTCCAACTATAGGGTTGCTCCAGGTTCAGCCTACTCACCGCCACACAACGCGGTCCAACTATAGGGTTGCTCCAGGTTCAGCCTACTCGCCGCCACACAACGCGGTCCAACTATAGGGTTGCTCCAGGTTCAGCCTACTCGCCGCCGCACAACGTGGTCCAACTATAGGGTTGCTCCAGGTTCAGCCTACTCGCCACCACACAACGCGGTCCAACTATAGGGTTGCTCCAGGTTCAGCCTACTCGCCGCCACACAACGCGGTCCAATTATAGGGTTGCTCCAGGTTCAGCCTACTCGCCGCCACACAACGCGGTCCAACTATAGGGTTGCTTCAGGTTCAGCCTACTCGCCGCCACACAACGCGGTCCAACTATAGGGTTGCTCCAGGTTCAGCCTACTCGCCGCCGTACAACGCGGTCCAACTATAGGGTTGCTCCAGGTTCAGCCTACTCGCCGCCGTACAACGCGGTCCAACTATAGGGTTGCTCCAGGTTCAGCCTACTCGCCGCCACACAACGCGGTCCAACTATAGGGTTGCTCCAGGTTCAGCCTACTCGCCGCCACACAACGCGGTCCAACTATAGGGTTGCTCCAGGTTCAGCCTACTCGCCGCCACACAACGCGGTCCAACTATAGGGTTGCTCCAGGTTCAGCCTACTCGCCGCCACACAACGCGGTCCAACTATAGGGTTGCTCCAGGTTCAGCCTACTCGCCGCCACACAACGCGGTCCAACTATAGGGTTGCACCAGGTTCAGCCTACTCGCCGCCACACAACGCGGTCCAACTATAGGGTTGCTCCAGGTTCAGCCTACTCGCCGCCACACAACGCGGTCCAACTATAGGGTTGCTCCAGGTTCAGCCTACTCGCCGCCACACAACGCGGTCCAACTATAGGGTTGCTCCAGGTTCAGCCTACTCGCCGCCACACAACGCGGTCCTACTATAGGGTTGCTCTAGGTTCAGCCTACTCGCCGCCACACAACGCGGTCCAACTATAGGGTTGCTCCAGGTTCAGCCTACTCGCCGCCACACAACGCGGTCCAACTATAGGGTTGCTCTAGGTTCAGCCTACTCGCCGCCACACAACGCGGTCCAACTATAGGGTTGCTCCAGGTTCAGCCTACTCGCCGCCGTACAACGCGGTCCAACTATAGGGTTGCTCCAGGTTCAGCCTACTCGCCGCCGTACAACGCGGTCCAACTATAGGGTTGCTCCAGGTTCAGCCTACTCGCCGCCACACAACGCGGTCCAACTATAGGGTTGCTCCAGGTTCAGCCTACTTGCCGCCACACAACGCGGTCCAACTATAGGGTTGCTCCAGGTTCAGCCTACTCGCCGCCACACAACGCGGTCCAACTATAGGGTTGCTCCAGGTTCAGCCTACTCGCCGCCACACAACGCGGTCCAACTATAGGGTTGCTCCAGGTTCAGCCTACTCGCCGCCACACAACGCGGTCCTACTATAGGGTTGCTCTAGGTTCAGCCTACTCGCCGCCACACAACGCGGTCCAACTATAGGGTTGCTCCAGGTTCAGCCTACTCGCCGCCACACAACGCGGTCCAACTATAGGGTTGCTCTAGGTTCAGCCTACTCGCCGCCACACAACGCGGTCCAACTTTTTTTTTTTTTTTTTTTTTTTTTTTTTTTTTTTTTCATTAAATCCACATCTACATCTGACGCCACCTAAGCCGAAGCTTATATGCGTCTATCTTTTCTTGTATTTGTGTTATCTCTTGCTGTTTTTCTTGAAGTCCGACCTTAGGAGTCCTCAAATTGGTAACCCTCCTTTGTCTTTGGTATTGTCTTTGCAATGTATTAGCTTCTTGTTCTTGATATTATTCTCCTTGTATATTTATTCATCTTCTTCTGCTCTTCGTAGTTTCTGTTTACTCCATTTCGGATGATTTTCCTTTGACTAGGCATAAATCGTTGCTTCTATGGTTGTTTTTGTTTCAACCTGATGAGGATTCATGTGCTTCTTCTGTGCTTTGCTTCCTCTCCAGTGGTCGCAGTGATCGTATTCCTTCTTCTGAGTGTTCAGCTCCTCTTCTTCTTCCAAGTTATGTCGTCTTCTCCACGATTCTTCCTCTCTTTTCTTCTTTTCCTCTCTTTTCTTCTTTTCACTGTCTGGTGGTTCTTGAGGAGAATACTTCTGCTGATCTTGATTTCCCTTCTGGTGATCGAACTGGTCATCTTCTTTTCTTTTTGAGTTAACTGGTCACTTTCCGGTTTCCTCTTCAAGTCGTAGCTTTCTGCCCCTCTGCGTCATTTCTTCTTATCGCTGTCCTCTGTTTCTAGGTGTTTTCCTGTTTCTTCTTCAATCTTGACTGTCACCTAATCTTCTCCTTCCCTGACTGCATGCCCTGGAAGATGTTGGTTTCATGTCTTCTGTGCGACGTTCTCTTAGATTCTCTTCTTTGTTTCTCTTCAACTCCTCGTCTTCTTTTCTTCTTATCGCTGTCTTCTGTTTCCTGTTTCTTGATATTTTCCTGTTTCTTCTTCAAACTTGACTGTCGCCCCCTCTTCTCCTTCTCTGACTGTATGCCCTGGTTTGTTGAGTACACTGGTCCCTTTCCGATATCCTCTTCGGGTCGTGGCGTACTTTTCTTCTGTTTCTCTTCTCTGTTCTTCTTATCGCTGCCTTCTGTTTCTTGATGTTTTCGTGTTTCTTCTTCAATCTTGACTGTCGCCCCATCTTCTTCCTCCCTGACTGCGTGTTCTGGAATATATTGGTTTCATGTCTTCTGTACGTTGTTATCTTAGATTGTCTTCTTTGTTCCTCTTCAACTTCTTTCACAATTGTTGCTGTATATTCTTTGCTGATTTGGTGTTTTGGACGGCGCTTGCTAATCTTCGATTCTTCTATTCTCCCTATTTTGTGTCACCAATCCTCATCTTCTTCTTCTTCTTCTTCTTCTTCTTCTTCTTCTTCTTCTTCTTCTTCTTCTTCTTCTTCTTCTTCTGAGTACACATCTGATTGATTTCGCTGTTTCCCTCTTCTTTTTGGATTTCTCTCTTGCATATACCCTCCTACTTCATCTCTCGCATCCAGCCTGTCTTCTTCCAGTTCTTCTTGTCGGCGATTAAACACGTCTATTGCGAACTTCTCAAGTTGTCTGTAGTGATTTTTGCAATTGAGCATCCCTCTAAAGTCTTGTAATCTCCTTGCTTCCTTAAGACGTTCTTCATTTAGGTGTTCTTTCCTTATGTCCGAATACAGTTCGCAATCTTGCAGTACGTGCCAAATGTCTTCACGGTCTCCACATCTGCAAACATCATATTGTTCAAGTCCAAGTCTTCTTAGATTCGCTCGAAAAGGGCCGTGTCCTGTTAGCAGGAAGGTAAGTTGCAGACCTGGTTGAAACCATTCAATCCATGTAGCTCGTTCAATGGTTGATGGTATAAAACTGTGCGTTACTCTACCTTTCTCCGTTTGATCCCACAAGTCCTGCCATTGCTCTTCACATGTATCAGATATTCTTCTATTCTCGCATCTTATGAATATTCTTCGTTCTCTGTTTAGCAGTCTCGTTGTATTACTTGTAATGTTACCACAGGTTTTCGCGATATTTTTCTTTACGAAGTATCTGAAACCTGATCTTGTAATTTCTAGATCTAGCGGTAGTTTACCTGCGAGCACCTGTAACGCTGGAGTAGAGACAGTCCTGCAAGCTCTAGTGAGTTGTAGAAGTAATGACCTCTGTATTGACGAGATTATTTGCTGATTTCTTCTCTTGTTTATAGATGTCATCCAGACAGAGGCACCGTATGTTATTATGGGCACCGCTACCCTGTCGTACAGTATTCCCATAGTTCTATGGTTTAACCCCCAGTTCTTTCTTGCAAGACGTTTTGTCATGGCAAATGTATTCAAGATCTTACTTCGTAGGTATTGCAGATGTGGTAAGAACGTTAGCTTATCATCCATCATGAGTCCTAAGTATTTGTATTTATTAACAAAACCTAGTGATGTTCCGCCGATCTTGATTAGAGGATTTCTATGTTTCGAGAAATGGCCCTTCATCACCATACATTTGGTTTTACTTGTAGATATCGACATTTTGTGAAGTTCATTCCATTTCATGGACTTCTTTAGTACCGAATTTGCTTTTTCCTCTAGTTGCCGTCTCGAGTTGCCTTTGATTATTATTACCTTGTCATCCGCGTAGCAAATGGTGACTACGTCCTCGTCGATGGTTTCCTCTTGCATGGATTCGTCAAAGACGATATTCCACGCAAGAGGGCCCAGAATTGATCCTTGTGGGCATCCTCTTTGCAAAGGTCTGGTGACTGCATTGTTTCCTGATAGTATTTTGGCATCTCTCTCTGAGAAGTAGTTGTTAACAGTACTATACATTTCCGGAGAGCATCCCATTATCCGTAGTCGTCTCATAATACTGGGCCACCATACGTGGTCGAATGCTCCAGCAATGTCGATAAAGATACAAAGAACATATTTTGTGCTCGCTTGATGAATGGTACTCGTTAACAGGTTTATCGCATCTTCCGTTGACTTGTTTTGTCTAAAACCAAATTGGTATTCAGCCTGTAAAGGGCTTGCGTCATAAGTTTTCTGTATCCTTGCCGCAATTACCCTCTCAAACCATTTCCCGATCATGGGGAGCAGGGTTATCGGCCTGTATGATTCAACCTTGTTTGCGGGTTTCTCGGCGCTCTTTTTAAGTATTTTAATTACCCCTTGCTTCCATGACCTAGGGAATACTCCCTGTCTCAGACAATCGTTAAATAGGTCCAAGAACGCTTGAGGTACAGCCTTCCAGGCATGCCTGATAGTTTCCACCTCAATGCCTTCTTCACCGGGGGCCTTTCCAGTTTTGGCTTTCCGCAGTGTAAGATCCATCTCTTGCTGCGTGATTTCTTCCTCCCGTCCTGTTCCGGTATAGGCATCGTTATCCATTCTGATCTTGGTTTGTTCTGGAGTTTCCTCTTCTATGTTATCTTGCGGAATCATTTTTTCTAATAGTGCCTCCATGGATTGCTTCCATGTCTGAGTTTCTGAACCATCAGCTTTCTCCATGGTGTTATACACCTCATCTTGGCGGAGCTTTCCTCGTGTAATCTTATAGATTAGTCCCCACGGGTCCTCGTTTCCAGTTTGATGGACTAGTTCTTTCCAAGAGTCACTCTTGCTTATTCTTATCGCTTTGATGTATTCTTTCCGTTTTTGCTTCTCTTTTTCATATAAGTAATCCACTTCTGTTTGTGATGCATTTTGTTTTCTTTTGACTTTCTGTAGTTCTTTCCGACTTTTTCTGGTTTCCTGTTTTAATTTGTCCAGCTGCTTGTTCCACCACGGAACTGTCTTATACTTTTTAATTTTCTTTCGCATGGTTTTTTCACAGGAGTCAATTATTGCACACGTCAGCCTTCTTTCTTTATCATCAGGCGTACTTAAGGGTGCATCATTATTCCAAACTTCATATTTGTTTTTGAGAATCCTCTCAAAAGCTTCCCAATCTGCTGTTCTAAGATTGAAAATACTCCTTTGTGTCACCATTTCTGTCACTCCTTGTTGAACATAATGATATGTTATTCCCCTGTGGTCGCTTGTGCTGACGTCTTCCTTAACTTCCCATTGCGCGATTTTTGTATAACACTGCGAATTAACTATTGTGACGTCAATATTTGACTCGCCGTTCTTGGTACTGAAAGTGAACAACGGACTGCTGGTATTTACGACGTCCAGTCTCATTTGCATGAGCGCTTGCTCAACCCTTTCTCCTCGCTCATCTTGGTGCTTCGCAAACCACAGAGGGGAGGCAGAGTTTATGTCGGCTCCTAGTATCATGTCTCTTTGTCCTGCAAATGTTACAAGTCTCTCAATTTCCTCTATATGGGGCTCAATTTCCTTTTTTGGCGGACAGTATGCCGATGCGACTATCACTTCTCCAAAGGTCCCTTCTATTATAGCCACCGCCATATAGGGCGAGCATAAAGAGTTAACTTGCGTAACTGTGTAGTCTTTGTTGCGGATAACAATAGCCGCCCAGCATTGCTCTCCTGCTTTCTGCACAATTTTATAACCAACTCCGAAGCCTTTGATTTTGTCGTTGGTACGATAACTATAGGGTTCCTGTATCAACAGGACATCGATGTTATTCAGCTCTGCGTAGTTTCTAACTTGCGCGATTACCGCCACCGACCTTTGAGCATTAATTTGCATAATGCTCATCTCTTTACTTTCCTTTATGGTTTTATTAGCCATAATTAATTCGTGATATGAGCGCCTCCTTCGCTCTTTGGTATTCCGGACATTGCGGGTCTCTGTATGAATGCTTATGGTCTCGATTCTTATTCCAGCAGTTTATACATACTGGGCTATTATCTTTTTCTGGGCATTCTTGGTGATTGTGGCCATTCTCACCACAGTGTCTACATATTCGCTCTGTTGCACTACAGGCCTTGCTTAGATGCCCATAACTCAGGCACTTGAAGCAACGTGGAACCGACAGATATTCCAGCACTCTATGTGACGTATACTTAACATATAGTCGTTCTCTGCGCATTATCTTCTGGAATAATGCTGGGTCCGTTTGAAACACTAGGTTTCTATGACCCTCCCTTCTTGTGTTTGTGGTCGAAAATAAGTATGTTATGTTCATCTTGTCTTTCTGTTCTGCGTCGATATTCTTATCAAAGATATCGTCCACCACTTGTTCATGAGAGGTGGAATTGTGCACATCGTAGACTATTAGCCTTGGATTCCCTCTTTTCGGTTCCTCGATCTTGAATCCCAGATCCTTTAGCCTTTCACTATCTCTAAGCGTCTGAGCATCCGCTTCCGAATCCAATTCCAGGAGTACTCCCTTATCCCTTATGGTTCGGAGCTGCTTTATTTTCAGCTGTCGCATATCAGGTAGCAGCTCTGACTCAATTTTATCTTTTATTTGCGTGCTAGATAGATCCGTTGTTTCTATTGCATCGCTTTTCAGCAGAATAACCTTCGTTTTCTGGCTCCTGGCTTTTTCTCCGTATCCGTACATCTGCTGGGCACTTCCTGCTTTTACAGACTCAGCATAGCTTTTATGCGTTTCTCCGGCTATTTCCTGGAGGGTTTTAACGTTATTAATGCATTTAGCTTGCTGGTTTTTGATTTCACTTATATCTTCCTTTAGACTCTTCATGTCAACACCCTGTGTCTTACACATGTCGTTCATTTTCCGAAAGACCGCTATTATTTGCGTTTCATTCAATTCTCTGTTTTCCTCATCTTTATTTGCCTTTTCAATCAGATCTTTCTTGATCTCTTTTAGCTCCTTAACGACTTTAGCGGTTTCCTCCCCCATCAGTCTTCTCTCGCTTAGTGCCGATTCCAGCCTCGCATTATCTAGAATAATGGCATGTACGATCGCTTGCATGTCGTAAATCATGTTGAATATAGCGTTCTTATTTGTCTGCGAGATCCGATCAACCCCGTCGACAAAGTCTCTGAGTAGCTTTTCGCTTTTGTTAAATTTATTAACGAGAGTTGTCCCTGTTTCTAATGCCTGATCCTGTTGGTTATCCAGCTTCCTTTTTACTTTGCTCTCCATAGCCTGCTGTGGCTGTTTCTCTCTCTGCTTCTTTTCCTCAGATCTCTGAGTCATAGTTGACTTATTGAAAGCATCGCTGGCATTTCTCCTCTCATAATAAGATGAGTCATCCGTCCCTTCATCATCAGAGTCAATTGTTCTTTCCTTTTCCATGTCCGTTTCCTTATCCTTTATCACTTTCCTCGTTATTGGTTTGTTTTGAGTATTCATTTTTGTATCCCACGAGTGTAGACGAAATATTGGTCAACCTCTGCAGAGCGCTTTACAGAAGCAAGGCTTGCGTGTCTCCCCGGGGGCGCCAAATACCCGGGGATAAGGCTAGTAAGACCGCTAAATGCACCTTCGATCAATGAACCTTTAGGCCTAGTTCCCAACCTATTAGGTTTGGTGGGTTTAACCAAGCAGTTTTCCTTCTGCTAGGAGCAGCCAATTAAGGCAAGTCCCACCCGGTTCTTAGTTCGGTTAGCGTAAGGGTTTGGGGGATCATACGCACTAGCCAACAATCACCCCCGCCCCCCTCGTTGCCAACCTTAACAGCCGTACCACGTGAAGGTGAACCATGGGCTAGGAGGGTAAGATACATCGTTAAGGCAGGCTGCATCCAGATCCCAGACCAGCTCTTCACCCTTTTCAGGGATCCGGACCGGCCCAGTTTCCAGGGCAACCTAACCCCCGTAGATCCCCCTCCATACCGAGAACTAGCTCAGTCACGGCAAACGCGGTCCAACTATAGGGTTGCTCCAGGTTCAGCCTACTCGCCGCCGTACAACGCGGTCCAACTATAGGGTTGCTCCAGGTTCAGCCTACTCGCCGCCGTACAACGCGGTCCAACTATAGGGTTGCTCCAGGTTCAGCCTACTCGCCGCCACACAACGCGGTCCAACTATAGGGTTGCTCCAGGTTCAGCCTACTCGCCGCCGTACAACGCGGTCCAACTATAGGGTTGCTCCAGGTTCAGCCTACTCGCCGCCACACAACGCGGTCCAACTATAGGGTTGCTCCAGGTTCAGCCTACTCGCCGCCACACAACGCGGTCCAACTATAGGGTTGCTCCAGGTTCAGCCTACTCGCCGCCACACAACGCGGTCCAACTATAGGGTTGCTCCAGGTTCAGCCTACTCGCCACCACACAACGCGGTCCAACTATAGGGTTGCTCCAGGTTCAGCCTACTCGCCGCCACACAACGCAGTCCAACTATAGGGTTGCTCTAGGTTCAGCCTACTCGCCGCCACACAACGCGGTCCAACTATAGGGTTGCTCCAGGTTCAGCCTACTCGCCGCCACACAACGCGGTCCAACTATAGGGTTGCTCCAGGTTCAGCCTACTCGCCGCCACACAACGCGGTCCAACTATAGGGTTGCTCCAGGTTCAGCCTACTCGCCGCCACACAACGCGGTCCAACTATAGGGTTGCTCCAGGTTCAGCCTACTCGCCGCCGTACAACGCGGTCCAACTATAGGGTTGCTCCAGGTTCAGCCTACTCGCCGCCACACAACGCGGTCCAACTATAGGGTTGCTCCAGGTTCAGCCTACTCGCCGCCACACAACGCGGTCCAACTATAGGGTTGCACCAGGTTCAGCCTACTCGCCGCCACACAACGCGGTCCAACTATAGGGTTGCTCCAGGTTCAGCCTACTCGCCGCCACACAACGCGGTCCAACTATAAGGTTGCTCCAGGTTTAGCCTACTCGCCGCACACAACGCGGTCCAACTATAGGGTTGCACCAGGTTCAGCCTACTCGCCGCCACACAACGGGGTCCAACTATAGGGTTGCACCAGGTTCAGCCTACTCGCCGCCACACAACGCGGTCTAACTATAGGGTTGCTCCAGGTTCAGCCTACTCGCCGCCACACAACGCGGTCCAACTATAGGGTTGCTCCAGGTTCAGCCTACTCGCCGCCACACAACGCGGTCCAACTATAGGGTTGCTCCAGGTTCAGCCTACTCGCCGCCACACAACGCGGTCCAACTATAGGGTTGCTCTAGGTTCAGCCTACTCGCCGCCACACAACGCGGTCCAACTATAGGGTTGCTCCAGGTTCAGCCTACTCGCCACCACACAACGCGGTCCAACTATAGGGTTGCTCGAGGTTCAGCCTACTCGCCGCCACACAACGCGGTCCAACTATAGGGTTGCTCCAGGTTCAGCCTACTCGCCGCCACACAACGCGTCCAACTATAGGGTTGCTCCAGGTTCAGCCTACTCGCCGCCACACAACGTGGTCCAACTATAGGGTTGCTCCAGGTTCAGCCTACTCGCCGCCACACAACGCGGTCCAACTATAGGGTTGCTCCAGGTTCAGCCTACTCGCCGCCGTACAACGCGGTCCAACTATAGGGTTGCTCCAGGTTCAGCCTACTCGCCGCCACACAACGCAGTCCAACTATAGGGTTGCTCCAGGTTCAGCCTACTCGCCGCCGCACAACGCGGTCCAACTATAGGGTTGCCCCAGGTTCAGCCTACTCGCCGCCACACAACGCGGTCCAACTATAGGGTTGCTCCAGGTTCAGCCTACTCGCCGCCACACAACGCGGTCCAACTATAGGGTTGCTCCAGGTTCAGCCTACTCGCCGCCACACAACGCGGTCCAACTATAGGGTTGCTCCAAGTTCAGCCTACTCGCCGCCGCACAACGCGGTCCAACTATAGGGTTGCTCCAGGTTCAGCCTACTCGCCGCCACACAACGCGGTCCAACTATAGGGTTGCTCCAGGTTCAGCCTACTCGCCGCCACACAACGCGGTCCAACTATAGGGTTCCTCCAGGTTCAGCCTACTCGCCGCCGTACAACGCGGTCCAACTATAGGGTTGCTCCAGGTTCAGCCTACTCGCCGCCACACAACGTGGTCCAACTATAGGGTTGCTCCAGGTTCAGCCTACTCGCCGCCACACAACGCGGTCCAACTATAGGGTTGCTCCAGGTTCAGCCTACTCGCCGCCACACAACGCGGTCCAACTATAGGGTTGCTCCAGGTTCAGCCTACTCGCTGCCGTACAACGCGGTCCAACTATAGGGTTGCTCCAGGTTCAGCCTACTCGCCGCCACACAACGCGGTCCAACTATAGGGTTGCTCCAGGTTCAGCCTACTCGCCGCCACACAACGCGGTCCAACTATAGGGTTGCTCCAGGTTCAGCCTACTCGCCGCCACACAACGCGGTCCAACTATAGGGTTGCTCCAGGTTCAGCCTACTCGCCGCCGTACAACGCGGTCCAACTATAGGGTTGCTCCAGGTTCAGCCTACTCGCCGCCGTACAACGCGGTCCAACTATAGGGTTGCTCCAGGTTCAGCCTACTCGCCGCCCCACAACGCGGTCCAACTATAGGGTTGCTCCAGGTTCAGCCTACTCGCCGCCGCACAACGCGGTCCAACTATAGGGTTGCTCCAGGTTCAGCCTACTCGCCGCCACACAACGCAATCCAACTATAGGGTTGCTCCAGGTTCAGCCTACTCGCCGCCGCACAACGCGGTCCAACTATAGGGTTGCTCCAGGTTCAGCCTACTCGCCGCCACACAACGCGGTCCAACTATAGGGTTGCTCCAGGTTCAGCCTACTCGCCGCCACACAACGTGGTCCAACTATAGGGTTGCTCCAGGTTCAGCCTACTCGCCGCCACACAACGCGGTCCAACTATAGGGTTGCTCCAGGTTCAGCCTACTCGCCGCCACACAACGCGGTCCAACTATAGGGTTGCTCCAGGTTCAGCCTACTCGCCGCCACACAACGCGGTCCAACTATAGGGTTGCTCCAGGTTCAGCCTACTCGCCGCCGCACAACGCGGTCCAACTATAGGGTTGCTCCAGGTTCAGCCTACTCGCCGCCACACAACGCGGTCCAACTATAGGGTTGCTCCAGGTTCAGCCTACTCGCCGCCACACAACGCGGTCCAACTATAGGGTTGCTCCAGGTTCAGCCTACTCGCCGCCACACAACGCGGTGCAACTATAGGGTTGCTCCAGGTTCAGCCTACTCGCCACCACACAACGCGGTCCAACTATAGGGTTGCTCCAGGTTCAGCCTACTCGCCGCCACACAACGCGGTCCAACTATAGGGTTGCTCGAGGTTCAGCCTACTCGCCGCCACACAACGCGGTCCAACTGTAGGGTTGCTCCAGGTTCAGCCTACTCGCCGCCACACAACGCGGTCCAACTATAGGGTTGCTCCAGGTTCAGCCTACTCGCCGCCACACAACGCGGTCCAACTATAGGGTTGCTCCAGGTTCAGCCTACTCGCCGCCACACAACGCGGTCCAACTATAGGGTTGCTCCAGGTTCAGCCTACTCGCCGCCACACAACGCGGTCCAACTATAGGGTTGCTCCAGGTTCAGCCTACTCGCCGCCACACAACGCGGTCCAACTATAGGGTTGCTCCAGGTTCAGCTTCTCGCCGCCACACAACGCGGTCCAACTATAGGGTTGCTCCAGGTTCAGCCTACTCGCCGCCACACAACGCGGTCCAACTATAGGGTTGCTCCAGGTTCAGCCTACTCGCCGCCACACAACGCGGTCCAACTATAGGGTTGCTCCAGGTTCAGCCTACTCGCCGCCACACAACGCGGTCCAACTATAGGGTTGCTCCAGGTTCAGCCTACTCGCCGCTACACAACGCGGTCCAACTATAGGGTTGCTCCAGGTTCAGCCTACTCGCCGCCACACAACGCGGTCCAACTATAGGGTTGCACCAGGTTCAGCCTACTCGCCGCCACACAATGCGGTCCAACTATAGGGTTGCTCCAGGTTCAGCCTACTCGCCGCCACACAACGCGGTCCAACTATAGGGTTGCTCCAGGTTCAGCCTACTCGCCGCCACACAACGCGGTCCAACTATAGGGTTGCTCCAGGTTCAGCCTACTCGCCGCCACACAACGCGGTCCAACTATAGGGTTGCTCCAGGTTCAGCCTACTCGCCGCTACACAACGCGGTCCAACTATAGGGTTGCTCCAGGTTCAGCCTACTCGCCGCCACACAACGCGGTCCAACTATAGGGTTGCACCAGGTTCAGCCTACTCGCCGCCACACAATGCGGTCCAACTATAGGGTTGCTCCAGGTTCAGCCTACTCGCCGCCACACAACGCGGTCCAACTATAGGGTTGCTCCAGGTTCAGCCTACTCGCCGCCACACAACGCGGTCCAACTATAGGGTTGCTCCAGGTTCAGCCTACTCGCCGCCACACAACGCGGTCCTACTATAGGGTTGCTCTAGGTTCAGCCTACTCGCCGCCACACAACGCGGTCCAACTATAGGGTTGCTCCAGGTTCAGCCTACTCGCCACCACACAACGCGGTCCAACTATAGGGTTGCTCTAGGTTCAGCCTACTCGCCGCCACACAACGCGGTCCAACTATAGGGTTGCTCCAGGTTCAGCCTACTCGCCGCCGTACAACGCGGTCCAACTATAGGGTTGCTCCAGGTTCAGCCTACTCGCCGCCACACAACGCGGTCCAACTATAGGGTTGCTCCAGGTTCAGCCTACTCGCCGCCACACAACGCGGTCCAACTATAGGGTTGCTCCAGGTTCAGCCTACTCGCCGCCACACAACGCGGTCCAACTATAGGGTTGCTCCAGGTTCAGCCTACTCGCCGCCACACAACGCGGTCCAACTATAGGGTTGCTCCAGGTTCAGCCTACTCGCCGCCACACAACGCGGTCCTACTATAGGGTTGCTCTAGGTTCAGCCTACTCGCCGCCACACAACGCGGTCCAACTATAGGGTTGCTCCAGGTTCAGCCTACTCGCCGCCACACAACGCGGTCCAACTATAGGGTTGCTCTAGGTTCAGCCTACTCGCCGCCACACAACGCGGTCCAACTATAGGGTTGCTCCAGGTTCAGCCTACTCGCCGCCGTACAACGCAGTCCAACTATAGGGTTGCTCCAGGTTCAGCCTACTCGCCGCCGCACAACGCGGTCCAACTATAGGGTTGCCCCAGGTTCAGCCTACTCGCCGCCACACAACGCGGTCCAACTATAGGGTTGCTCCAGGTTCAGCCTACTCGCCGCCACACAACGCGGTCCAACTATAGGGTTGCTCCAGGTTCAGCCTACTCGCCGCCACACAACACGGTCCAACTATAGGGTTGCTCCAAGTTCAGCCTACTCGCCGCCGCACAACGCGGTCCAACTATAGGGTTGCTCCAGGTTCAGCCTACTCGCCGCCACACAACGCGGTCCAACTATAGGGTTGCTCCAGGTTCAGCCTACTCGCCGCCACACAACGCGGTCCAACTATAGGGTTCCTCCAGGTTCAGCCTACTCGCCGCCGTACAACGCGGTCCAACTATAGGGTTGCTCCAGGTTCAGCCTACTCGCCGCCACACAACGTGGTCCAACTATAGGGTTGCTCCAGGTTCAGCCTACTCGCCGCCACACAACGCGGTCCAACTATAGGGTTGCTCCAGGTTCAGCCTACTCGCCGCCACACAACGCGGTCCAACTATAGGGTTGCTCCAGGTTCAGCCTACTCGCTGCCGTACAACGCGGTCCAACTATAGGGTTGCTCCAGGTTCAGCCTACTCGCCGCCACACAACGCGGTCCAACTATAGGGTTGCTCCAGGTTCAGCCTACTCGCCGCCACACAACGCGGTCCAACTATAGGGTTGCTCCAGGTTCAGCCTACTCGCCGCCACACAACGCGGTCCAACTATAGGGTTGCTCCAGGTTCAGCCTACTCGCCGCCGTACAACGCGGTCCAACTATAGGGTTGCTCCAGGTTCAGCCTACTCGCCGCCGTACAACGCGGTCCAACTATAGGGTTGCTCCAGGTTCAGCCTACTCGCCGCCACACAACGCGGTCCAACTATAGGGTTGCTCCAGGTTCAGCCTACTCGCCGCCGCACAACGCGGTCCAACTATAGGGTTGCTCCAGGTTCAGCCTACTCGCCGCCACACAACGCAATCCAACTATAGGGTTGCTCCAGGTTCAGCCTACTCGCCGCCGCACAACGCGGTCCAACTATAGGGTTGCTCCAGGTTCAGCCTACTCGCCGCCACACAACGCGGTCCAACTATAGGGTTGCTCCAGGTTCAGCCTACTCGCCGCCACACAACGTGGTCCAACTATAGGGTTGCTCCAGGTTCAGCCTACTCGCCGCCACACAACGCGGTCCAACTATAGGGTTGCTCCAGGTTCAGCCTACTCGCCGCCACACAACGCGGTCCAACTATAGGGTTGCTCCAGGTTCAGCCTACTCGCCGCCACACAACGCGGTCCAACTATAGGGTTGCTCCAGGTTCAGCCTACTCGCCGCCGCACAACGCGGTCCAACTATAGGGTTGCTCCAGGTTCAGCCTACTCGCCGCCACACAACGCGGTCCAACTATAGGGTTGCTCCAGGTTCAGCCTACTCGCCGCCACACAACGCGGTCCAACTATAGGGTTGCTCCAGGTTCAGCCTACTCGCCGCCACACAACGCGGTGCAACTATAGGGTTGCTCCAGGTTCAGCCTACTCGCCACCACACAACGCGGTCCAACTATAGGGTTGCTCCAGGTTCAGCCTACTCGCCGCCACACAACGCGGTCCAACTATAGGGTTGCTCGAGGTTCAGCCTACTCGCCGCCACACAACGCGGTCCAACTGTAGGGTTGCTCCAGGTTCAGCCTACTCGCCGCCACACAACGCGGTCCAACTATAGGGTTGCTCCAGGTTCAGCCTACTCGCCGCCACACAACGCGGTCCAACTATAGGGTTGCTCCAGGTTCAGCCTACTCGCCGCCACACAACGCGGTCCAACTATAGGGTTGCTCCAGGTTCAGCCTACTCGCCGCCACACAACGCGGTCCAACTATAGGGTTGCTCCAGGTTCAGCCTACTCGCCGCCACACAACGCGGTCCAACTATAGGGTTGCTCCAGGTTCAGCTTCTCGCCGCCACACAACGCGGTCCAACTATAGGGTTGCTCCAGGTTCAGCCTTCTCGCCGCCACACAACGCGGTCCAACTATAGGGTTGCTCCAGGTTCAGCCTACTCGCCGCCACACAACGCGGTCCAACTATAGGGTTGCTCCAGGTTCAGCCTACTCGCCGCCACACAACGCGGTCCAACTATAGGGTTGCTCCAGGTTCAGCCTACTCGCCGCTACACAACGCGGTCCAACTATAGGGTTGCTCCAGGTTCAGCCTACTCGCCGCCACACAACGCGGTCCAACTATAGGGTTGCACCAGGTTCAGCCTACTCGCCGCCACACAACGCGGTCCAACTATAGGGTTGCTCCAGGTTCAGCCTACTCGCCGCCGTACAACGCGGTCCAACTATAGGGTTGCTCCAGGTTCAGCCTACTCGCCGCCACACAACGCGGTCCAACTATAGGGTTGCTCCAGGTTCAGCCTACTCGCCGCCACACAACGCGGTCCAACTATAGGGTTGCTCCAGGTTCAGCCTACTCGCCGCCACACAACGCGGTCCAACTATAGGGTTGCTCCAGGTTCAGCCCACTCGCCGCCGTACAACGCGGTCCAACTATAGGGTTGCTCCAGGTTCAGCCTACTCGCCGCCACACAACGCGGTCCAACTATAGGGTTGCTCCAGGTTCAGCCTACTCGCCGCCGTACAACGCGGTCCAACTATAGGGTTGCTCCAGGTTCAGCCTACTCGCCGCCACACAACGCGGTCCAACTATAGGGTTGCTCCAGGTTCAGCCTACTCGCCGCCACACAACGCGGTCCAACTATAGGGATGCGCCAGGTTCAGCCTACTCGCCGCCACACAACGCGGTCCAACTATAGGGTTGCTCCAGGTTCAGCCTACTCGCCGCCGTACAACGCGGTCCAACTATAGGGTTGCTCCAGGTTCAGCCTACTCGCCGCCACACAACGCGGTCCAACTATAGGGTTGCTCCAGGTTCAGCCTACTCGCCGCCACACAACGCGGTCCAACTATAGGGTTGCTCCAGGTTCAGCCTACTCGCCGCCACACAACGCGGTCCAACTATAGGGATGCGCCAGGTTCAGCCTACTCGCCGCCACACAACGCGGTCCAACTATAGGGTTGCTCCAGGTTCAGCCTACTCGCCGCCGTACAACGCGGTCCAACTATAGGGTTGCTCCAGGTTCAGCCTACTCGCCGCCACACAACGCGGTCCAACTATAGGGTTGCACCAGGTTCAGCCTACTCGCCGCCACACAATGCGGTCCAACTATAGGGTTGCTCCAGGTTCAGCCTACTCGCCGCCACACAACGCGGTCCAACTATAGGGTTGCTCCAGGTTCAGCCTACTCGCCGCCACACAACGCGGTCCAACTATAGGGTTGCTCCAGGTTCAGCCTACTCGCCGCCACACAACGCGGTCCTACTATAGGGTTGCTCTAGGTTCAGCCTACTCGCCGCCACACAACGCGGTCCAACTATAGGGTTGCTCGAGGTTCAGCCTACTCGCCGCCACACAACGCGGTCCAACTATAGGGTTGCTCCAGGTTCAGCCTACTCGCCGCCACACAACGCGGTCCAACTATAGGGTTGCTCCAGGTTCAGCCTACTCGCCGCCACACAACGCGGTCCAACTATAGGGTTGCTCCAGGTTCAGCCTACTCGCCGCCACACAACTTGGTCCAACTATAGGGTTGCTCCAGGTTCAGCCTACTCGCCGCCACACAACGCGGTCCAACTATAGGGTTGCTCCAGGTTCAGCCTACTCGCCGCCACACAACTTGGTCCAACTATAGGGTTGCTCCAGGTTCAGCCTACTCGCCGCCACACAACGCGGTCCAACTATAGGGTTGCTCCAGGTTCAGCCTACTCGCCGCCACACAACGCGGTCCTACTATAGGGTTGCTCTAGGTTCAGCCTACTCGCCGCCACACAACGCGGTCCAACTATAGGGTTGCTCCAGGTTCAGCCTACTCGCCGCCACACAACGCGGTCCAACTATAGGGTTGCTCTAGGTTCAGCCTACTCGCCGCCACACAACGCGGTCCAACTATAGGGTTGCTCCAGGTTCAGCCTACTCGCCGCCGTACAACGCGGTCCAACTATAGGGTTGCTCCAGGTTCAGCCTACTCGCCGCCACACAACGCGGTCCAACTATAGGGTTGCTCCAGGTTCTGCCTACTCGCCGCCACACAACGCGGTCCAACTATAGGGTTGCTCCAGGTTCAGCCTACTCGCCGCCACACAACGCGGTCCAACTATAGGGTTGCTCCAGGTTCAGCCTACTCGCCGCCACACAACGCGGTCCAACTATAGGGTTGCTCCAGGTTCAGCCTACTCGCCGCCACACAACGCGGTCCTACTATAGGGTTGCTCTAGGTTCAGCCTACTCGCCGCCACACAACGCGGTCCAACTATAGGGTTGCTCCAGGTTCAGCCTACTCGCCGCCACACAACGCGGTCCAACTATAGGGTTGCTCTAGGTTCAGCCTACTCGCCGCCACACAACGCGGTCCAACTATAGGGTTGCTCCAGGTTCAGCCTACTCGCCGCCGTACAACGCGGTCCAACTATAGGGTTGCTCCAGGTTCAGCCTACTCGCCGCCGTACAACGCGGTCCAACTATAGGGTTGCTCCAGGTTCAGCCTACTCGCCGCCACACAACGCGGTCCAACTATAGGGTTGCTCCAGGTTCAGCCTACTCGCCGCCACACAACGCGGTCCAACTATAGGGTTGCTCCAGGTTCAGCCTACTCGCCGCCACACAACGCGGTCCAACTATAGGGTTGCTCCAGGTTCAGCCTACTTGCCGCCACACAACGCGGTCCAACTATAGGGTTGCTCCAGGTTCAGCCTACTCGCCACCACACAACGCGGTCCAACTATAGGGTTGCTCCAGGTTCAGCCTACTCGCCGCCACACAACGCGGTCCAACTATAGGGTTGCTCCAGGTTCAGCCTACTCACCGCCACACAACGCGGTCCAACTATAGGGTTGCTCCAGGTTCAGCCTACTCGCCACCACACAACGCGGTCCAACTATAGGGTTGCTCCAGGTTCAGCCTACTCGCCGCCACACAACGCAGTCCAACTATAGGGTTGCTCTAGGTTCAGCCTACTCGCCGCCACACAACGCGGTCCAACTATAGGGTTGCTCCAGGTTCAGCCTACTCGCCGCCACACAACGCGGTCCAACTATAGGGTTGCTCCAGGTTCAGCCTACTTGCCGCCACACAACGCGGTCCAACTATAGGGTTGCTCCAGGTTCAGCCTACTCGCCGCCGTACAACGCGGTCCAACTATAGGGTTGCTCCAGGTTCAGCCTACTCGCCGCCACACAACGCGGTCCAACTATAGGGTTGCTCCAGGTTCAGCCTACTCGCCGCCACACAACGCGGTCCAACTATAGGGTTGCTCCAGGTTCAGCCTACTCGCCGCCACACAACGCGGTCCAACTATAGGGTTGCTCCAGGTTCAGCCTACTCGCCGCCACACAACGCGGTCCAACTATAGGGTTGCTCCAGGTTCAGCCTACTCGCCGCCACACAACGCGGTCCAACTATAGGGTTGCTCCAGGTTCAGCCTACTCGCCGCCACACAACGCGGTCCAACTATAGGGTTGCACCAGGTTCAGCCTACTCGCCGCCACACAACGCGGTCCAACTATAGGGTTGCTCCAGGTTCAGCCTACTCGCCGCCACACAACGCGGTCCAACTATAGGGTTGCTTCAGGTTCAGCCTACTCGCCGCTACACAACGCGGTCCAACTATAGGGTTGCTCCAGGTTCAGCCTACTCGCCGCCACACAACGCGGTCCAACTATAAGGTTGCTCCAGGTTCAGCCTACTCGCCGCCACACAACGCGGTCCAACTATAGGGTTGCTCCCAGTTTCAGCCTACTCGCCGCCACACAACGCGGTCCAACTATAGGGTTGCTCCAGTTTCAGCCTACTCGCCGCCGTACCACGCGGTCCAACTATAGGGTTGCTCCAGTATAGCCTAGTCAAGTATAGATGAGCCGCGGCTGGGCGATACTGGTTTAGTTCCTCGTACACGATATCGACCCGAGCAGTCGCTAAATATATTATACGCCTAAACGCTTCACATGTCGACGGGAATACTAAGTGGCCGACTGAAGTTCTCCCCTCGAGCCTCATGTCTTGATACAATATTCTATTAAACTGGTTACAGGTGATCAGGCTAAGTTATACTGCGTGTTGACGGGCTCACCCCAAGCACTGTCTTCAACCGGGTACTAAATATTTCACCGTACGTTAATTGACTTCACTTCGTAGCTACTAGGTGGCAGCACTCAACGCTAGAGTCAAGATATCGCACGTAGATAGCAGCACCGTCAAAGTCCTGTGCGCGCAACTAGTGGAGTGGAGATGATGCTTACGCACTATAAACGCAGATACAGCACCGACGTTTCGTAACAGGTAGTCTGATTGGAAGTGATTGTTCCATTCAACGTTGCCAATATTTGTTCCTATCGATGGACCGATAGAGGTGGCTCAGCGGTGACGCGAGACTCTATTTCGGGAAGTCGCCGGTTAATTCCGACCACCAGCAGCCCTGACTGAAGGTTTTGTCCGAGATTTTTCTGTCGTAAAGACGAATGCTGTATTTAAGTCCTACTAACAGCCCTCGGACATTCCTTTGCAGCTAACCAAACTCCCAAATAACCTAATGAGTCACCTGAAGAGGCACGTCAGAGCTGGTGTGCACCCTATAATTCGAACCATTAATGTGATTATTATTATTATTATTATTATTATTATTATTATTATTATTATTATTATTATTATTATTATTATTATTATTATTATTATTATTATCATTTTTATTATTATTATTATTATTATTATTATTATTATTATTATTATTATTATTATTATTATTATTATTATTATTATCATTATTATTATTATTATTATTATTATTATTATTATTATTATTATTATTATTATTATTATTATTATTATTATTATTATTATTATTATTATTATTATTACTATTATTATTTTTATTATTATCATCGACGGACACCCTGCTGGAGGGGAAAAGTGCTGCCTCCCGTTGCCACTGTAAGCTCATCATTAGTACACTGTCTTTAAGGTGTTGCAGATGATGTAGTTGGAAGTTGTCACCGAGATATGGCAGCACTTGTCTTACAGCACGACTGTTTCATGTGTTGCAGGTGATGTAGTTGGAAGTTGTCACCGAGATATGGCAGCACTTGTCTTACAGCACGACTGTTTCATGTGTTGCAGGTGATGTAGTTGGAAGTTGTCACCGAGAGATGGCAGCACTTGTCTTACAGCACGACTGTTTCATGTGTTGCAGGTGATGTAGTTGGAGGTTGTCACTGAGAGATGGCAGCACTTGTCTTACAGCACGACTGTTTCATGTGTTGCAGGTGATGTAGTTGGAAGTTGTCACCGAGAGATGGCAGCACTTGTCTTACAGCACGACTGTTTCATGTGTTGCAGGTGATGTAGTTGGAGGTTGTCACCGAGAGATGGCAGCACGCGATGCACTTGCACCGTGGTCGTGTGTGCGCCCTTGGTCTCCTCCTGATTGTGTACCTCGTCGGCATCCTCCTGCTCTCCACCGTCACCCTAGACCAGCACTCCTCGTTTGGCAAGGTAATGCTGCATTCTCGGTCGGTATAAAACTCCGCTTACTATTCATAGTTCCCACGTGACGTCACAGCGGCCATGATTGCGACACAATAGGGAAGGCTCATCAAAAATAAATATTCCTCAAAGTACCTAAAAATGGAAGATCATTATCCAAAAATACGGGCGGTATAATTTTTATATCTGAGAAGCGTATATTTCCAATTCTATTAGCATTTTAAGTTTGAAATTTGGAACTTCCCGTTCCGTAATTGAAAAACGGCTCTTGACGTCATAACTCATGTCAACAACTGTCTCCTTGAAGTATTCTTAATAATATCAACGATATTAAGTAGGACATTTTACAATATCTAGGATGCAGTGACTTTACAACAATTCCTTTTATACCACTGTTTTCTTCAGAAAATCCATTTTGATAAGTATTTACCAAAACGTGTTTAAAATAATGCAATTATTTAACATATAGTTGTTAATTCATGTTGAGCAGTGTTCATTTACTAACTAGAAATAAACGTTGGTTCAGTTCAAGTCTTATGAGAGCAAGAATCTACTAAAGGGTGGGATTTCACTTTCAGTACTATTTGTATGATATAAAATTATTGTTTACTGAGTTATGACATCAGAACCTTTTAATCACGAGCAAGATGGCGCTGGTCCGTTTCTGAGCGTGTTTTGACAGCAATATCTTTGACTGGCTGTTAAAACGATGTTAATGCACTTTTCGAGCCGAAACCAATTAGTTTCCGTATATTTTAACTTGAGGTAACCAGTATAAGCAAATAAAAAAAATGTGTGAGACTTCCCTATTGATGAGGACCAATCCTAGATCATTGGAAAAATATACTATTCAAATTTAATAAACTAGGAAAACGCTCTGTTTGACGCGTTGATAAGCGAGTGCGTCCATATCTACGAACGTTCTGGCGAAAAGATGTCAAGGCTCATAAAAACAACAATTAGCAACAATTCAAGAATGTGCATTTCAAAATTTTTTCTAATTTCCATAGCTATTATACTTCCCGATATTGTTGAATGCAGTGCAATGTGCGATGCTAAGAATTTTCGTTGTCATTCTGCCTAGTGTTTTCGCCGCGGTCCGCCACCGTTACTAACAGTAATGACAGCATTTTTAATGTAATTTCTGCCTCTAATACGTATCAGATTGCGTTTGCATTGGTATATTCGTGACCGGACAAAAATTTACTATAAGATAGCCACCTCACATTTTGCTGTTACTGTGTTTCAGAAATATTTTTTCGAGTAACTTTTGTGTAACTTTGCCAATATTTATCAAATCGCCACAAAATGAACATATTCGTAATCGGAAAAAGCTTTAAAAAAATATGGGTATCTCACATTTTGCCGCCATTTTGTATCAGAAAAATATTTTGCAGTAACTATGGTGTAACTTTGTAACTTTTCAAACGATTTTGCCTCAAAACTATACACCTTCAATCCACATTAAGGCTTGTGGATGGTCCAAATTTCAAGTTGAAAGGACTTTCCGTTCGACCGCTATCGACAGACATAAAAACAACAAAACAAAAAACAAAAAAAAACAGAACGAAGTGCCATAAGAGTCAAGTGGACACGCTTGCTTCGCTCGCTTAACAAGCCTAATTTAATATTTAACTAGGAAAACGCTCTGTTTGACGCGTTGATAAGCGAGCGCGTCCATATCTACGAACGTTCTGGCGAAAAGATCTCAAAGCTAATAAAAGCAACAATTAACAACAATTCAAGAATGTGCATTTCAAATATTTCTAATTTCCATAGCTACTTATTATACTTCCCGATATTGTTGAATGCAGTGCAAGTGCAATTTGCGTTGCTAAGAATTTTCGTTCTCATTCTGTCTATAGTGTTCTCGCGGCGGTCCGGCACCGTTACTAACAGTTATTGAGTGTAACTTTGTAACTTTTCAAACGATTTTGCCTCAAACGTATACACCTTCAATCCACATCGAGGCTTGTGGATGGTCCAAATTTCAAGTTGATCGGACTTTCCGTTCGACCGCTATCGACAGACATAAAAACAAAACAAAAAACAAACAGAATGAAGTGCCATAAGATAAGAGTCTAGTACAAAAAAAACACAACGAAGTGCCATAAGAGTCTCGTGGAGACGCTCGCTTCGCTCGCTTAATAAAAATTAATAATAAGTAATACAAAAATAAAGAATTATTACACGTACAAATTTTATTTCAAAATCAGGCTGGATTTTAAATAACTAAGCATTTATTTGTTCTACCACAACAGCCTTCAATTGTTACTCCGTGGCAACGTCAAAGTTTGATCACAAATGTAGCCGCCACGCGTAAAGATGTGACGTTCGTGCAACTTATGAATATTGTCCTCAGCTCAGAGCTTCTCCTATAAAACACCGCTTGCTATATTGTTCTCAAAGCTTCTAACCAATGATATTCAACAGCTATAGTAGGCTAGATCACCAGTCCCCCAACTTTCCTCTCAGTAGCGAGCGTAGCGATTTGAAGCCATTTTGAAATGGGCAATTTACATGCTAATTTGGACCTTTCAGTACTGCTAGCGCTGCGATCGGCAGAGTCGCACTAGAGACACCTATTCCCACCTGTGTTATTTGCCCATTTCAAGATGGCTTCTAATTGACACGCTTGTGGTTGCTAGGCTGCGCATCTAGCCTACTATAGCTGTTGAATATCATTGCTTCTAACTATTAAACACCGCTTGCTATATTGTTCTCAGTACCCCTAGGTACAAAACACCGCTAGCTGTATTGTTTTCAGAGCTCCTAGGTATGAAGCACCGCTTGCAATATTGTCTTCAGAGCTTCTAGGTATAAAACACCGCTTGCTATACTGTCCTCAGTGCCCCTAGGTACAAAACACAGCTTGCTGTATTGTCTTCAGAGCTCCTTGGTATAAAACACCGCTTGCTATATTGTCCTCAGTGCCCCTAGGTACAAAACACAGCTTGCTGTATTGTCTTCAGAGCTCATTGGTATAAAACACCGCTTGCTATATTGTCCTCAGTGCCCCTAGGTACAAAACACAGCTTGCTGTATTGTCTTCAGAGCTCCTTGGTATAAAACACCGCTTGCTATATTGTCCTCAGTGCCCGTAGGTACAAAACACAGCTTGCTGTATTGTTTACAGAGCTCTTAGGTATAAAACACCGCTTGCTATATTGTCCTCAGTGCCCCTAGGTACAAAACACAGCTTGCTGTATTGTACACAGAGCTTTTAGGTATAAAACACTGCTTCTTATATTGTTCTCAGAGCTCTCACGCCGGAGGGACGTCCAACGGTCGAATGCGAGGCTTCGACCTCGGGCCGACCGGGATTCGAGCCTCGGCGCGACGCAACCGTCTCCAATGGTGTCGGCAACTGAAGTTCCGAGATGAGCCAGGCCCGATTGTAGCGCTAGCTTCGTTTCCGGGCAGCGGCAACACTTGGATCCGGTACCTCTTGCAACAAGCCACGGGTTAGTCACCCACACTGCACATGCGCACTATTGTATCCGGTACCTCTTGCAACAAGCCACGGGTTAGTCACCCACACTGCACATGCGCACTATTGTATCCGGTACCTCTTGCAACAAGCCACGGGTTAGTCACCCACACTGCACATGCGCACTATTGTATCCGGTACCTCTTGCAACAAGCCACGGGTTAGTCACCCACACTGCACATGCGCACTATTGTATCCGGTACCTCTTGCAACAAGCCACGGGTTAGTCACCCACACTGCACATGCGCACTATTGTAACCGATACCTCTTGCAACAAGCCACGGGTTAGTCACCCACACTGCACATGCGCACTATTGTATCCGGGTCAAGATCTCACGGAGAAAGATGTTGGGTCCTCAAGCACGAGTGCGCGGTTTACCCTCGTGTTCTATTTGAATTGGGGCCCAAGCCTTGAAACAATTCGTCGTTATCGGAGGTCACGTGGTCTCAACACGTCTTTTTCATGAAAACGCTAGTCTTGAAACCAAAATGCTAATTTTTCGACGTCCCACAACGTTCTTTTTTTACTCACGGAAGAAAATCCCGGTAGTTTTTAATGTCCTCAATCACGGCCCTTTTTTAGTAGTCTAGATGTTGCTGGATTGATAATACTCGATTTTGATTGGTTCATTATTGTCGGGGAACGATTGTTAACCACGTATTTATCATAACGTCAGTAAAATTATTTAAAACTTGTATTTTGTCTAAACCACAAAACGTTGACGTTATGAGATGACATTCAAAACGTCAATTTCAATACTTAGGTCCCTAGAATTTCCGTTAGCGGAGGGAACTAATCTTACGTGGTTATCTCTGGGATTCTACATTTTTCGTCACTATTTCCAAGAGCAGAATATATGCGAGCCGTATAAACGTGTCAGCCGCACAACTGACTCATTTTGTTGAGAGTCATAGTCGGCCCCTACACCTAGGGGCACCCATTGTTGCTATGGATTTGTTTTGTTTATGGAAAATAACATGGAAACAATTGTTACCTTAGCAACAATGGGCGCCCCTAGGTGTAGGGGCCGACTATGAATTCCAACCCATCGTCTGTGATTGAATTTTAAAGAAACATATTTTTAAAGCTCTAAAAGCTTTTGAAGGGTGGATTTTATTAAGATAAAAGAATACCACCAGTATTAACATGCCACACCACGTCGACAAACTGAATCCAGACCGATTTGGGTTTAAAAGAACAGACTACTGTTTTAAAAAAAACTTTTGTTTAATATAATGAGTTAGTGCAGTTGAAATACCAACCCTGATATAACTACAACATTACAATTGTATTTCGTACCTAAATTGAGCTCGTTTTTAACATTTTCGATGTGATGTAGCATTTTTGGGTATGATTGATGAAAGGTTTAAACATAAACCATTGGTCCTGCAGGTGTCTACACGGGCTCGGTCTACAAGGACTACGGTCTGCTCAAGAACGGTTTCCCCGCCGAGTCTGTCTCTAACGGTTCAGTGTCGGTGGTCAAGACTCACGAATGGGGACCTCTGGCCCGGCGTCCCTTCAACAAGGCCATCCTCCTGGTTCGAGCCCCGAGCGCGGCGATACAGGCAGAGTTCAACAGACAGAGCGGCGGTCATATTGGATTCGCCTCGCCCGACCGGTACAGGAGGAACAAAGGGAAATGTAAGGGATGCATTATATATTGTTAGACCGTAACTAACGTTGATCCAGCGGAACTTATGTCTTGTGTTGACGAAATAGCTCAGCAAACCAAAGTCCTGAGTCAATTGTACCAACTTTGTTTTATACTTCTGTAGCTTCTAATATATACTTGAAACAGCTGTGTTAGTCATTATTTACCACCGTAGTTTGAAGCCCTGAAAACCCTTAACACAGCGGGCGTGACTAGTGAAGCTCATGCACTCTACTGTAAGAGCACGACCGCTTTTACGAATGCATGAACGAACAGAACAGTCTGTTGCTTTTCTTCAAATCAGCGTGCATGAAAGGAACGTTGGATAAGAATATGAGGTCGGCGTGAGGCTACTTACGTTTACTCTTAAACAAGCAAACGTAAGGGTGCGACCGTAACATCCATTCGGTCAAGATTACCTGTGTCGGCACCGATACCGACCTCGACCACTTCCTCCCAAGAGACTCGGTGCTTCAACCAGGCAACGGTGTCTCGCACGTTGATCGTAGCTGTTATCTGTCAGGTGTTTGCATGTCCTGCAGATTAGCAACAGTTTGTCTCTAACAATCTGTCAGCGCGGCGTCGTCACACTTATGGTGTTGTCCTATGTTCGCACGGTACAGGGAAGCATATTCCAATGTGATTGTGGGTACCCAGTATACCCACTAGATATTTGTTGTTTGTGCTCTAATAGCAAGTGGGAACAATGGTACGATGAACTTTCCAATATATCCAACATTCTTTATAGGGTATGGGCCAGGAGGCGCCAAAAGTTATAGGTTTGTAAATAAGACGCATAATCTTCTGTGAATCCAAACACAGGTCACATAAAGAAGTTACTAATTCCTGGTAAGAATATAGATACAATGAACATAGGTTGTATGTTATAGTTGTCCCAAGACACCTTACACATGCGTTCGTTACAGGCGAGGCACTCGTAGCCAATCAGCGATCGGTATTTGCACGGGGTTGTCTCGGCGGTTCGCTGGTTGGCTACGGGTGCCTCGCCTGTGACGAAAGCATCTGTAAAGTTGTCTTGGGACAACTATTTAGTATTTGGTAATATGTTAATACAATTCTTTTTCATGTGTGGGCCAGGATTCACAAGGTGCCAACAGTTATATGTTTGTAAAAAAGACGCATGACCTTCTGTCAATCCAGACAGGTGATATGAAGAAGTTACTAATTTCTGGTGGGAACAAGGACACAATAAAAGAATTTGATATGTTAATAAACTTTTTTTATCAGATATGGGGCAGGCTTCATAACCACAAGGTATTCAAAGATAAGATAACATAAGATATTTTATTCATCACTTGATTGATACATTGTAAAAATATGGATTTCGACAGATTTGTGGCTAACATTATTCTAGGCTAAAGCTACTAGGTACTACTTCTACGTACTTGCTATGCATATATGGCTTATATGCAGATATAGGCTTTAGCTAAGACCAGATTAAAGACGTAGAACCTCTTGTGAATCCAGACCCTGGTGTGCACCCTATAGAGTAGGGAGGAAGCTATTATCGTCATTGTTTGCTCTGCACAGATTGGCAACAGTTCGTGTCTGACAAGTTGTCGGCCTGGCGCCACACAAACCTGGACTGGCTGTTCAACTTCACGGGTCCGATGCACGTGATCTTCTACGACGAGATGTTGGCTCACGTTGACCTCGAGCTCACGAAGCTACTCAACTTCCTTCAGTTCCACGTGGACAAGTCCGAGTTCGACTGCGCGATCGAACGCAAGGAGGGGATCTACCGACGCAAGCGCAGAGTGATCAACTTTGACCCGTACACGGCTGCCATGAAAGACACGCTAAAGCGCGAACAAGACGTTGTGTACGAGGCTATACGCAACTATAGACAGGCGGCCGCTAAGAACAGATAATATCACGATATTGCTTCCTCATGCTCAAGATAGAAGTGCCCAAGTGCTACAGGTGCGACATACCCGCGTGGGATGGGACTAAGATACGTTACCTACCTATCATTTTGAGTAACAAACCAATGTAGTCTAGAGGTTTCTAGTGATTTTACTATTTTGTAAAAAGAAGAATGTTCTATTTAAAATAATGTTTAGCATAAGTTTATAATTAATTTATACTACGTAGGCTCATTAAAGCAATTTCTCATATCATTCCATTCGCAATACTTACGAAATAAAAGTGTTTATTGATTCGTTGGTGTATTTAAAATCATCCTCCCAACAGTCCAGACTCGACTAGATGGGAATATCGTTTGACCAAAGTGTGCAATCTTTGGTTTGACCATGGTTTGACCAAATACCTTACTACAACCGATAGGTTGTATACTAAGGTATTTGATTTGACACAACTTGTGATGGTGAATACTGATTCACATACACATAACATAACTATCAGGTATATTATGTTACCCCCCAATCATAAGGGGCCAAGATATATATGGAGAGCGGAGGTCTGGTTACCAGGAGGCGCTCCGCGCCGGCGCCAGTGGAGCAGGTCACTGTCCCGTGGGAGTGGATCCAGTAACAAGAAGCCAGTCAAAATGAATAGATCTAAACAGACTAAATTCTCTTGTTTTGTATTTAATTTTTATTTTTTGCTAGAATTCTTTGGTTTTGTATTGCTACCGGTACTTAATATTTTGTTTCGTTTTTTTAAATGTTTTGATAAAGTTGGATGTTATTCCGACGAAACGTCAAATAAGAAATTAAAAGAAACATTGAATTGATTAATTTAAATGTAATTTAATTTAATTTATCTTATTCATTGTACACGGATTGAACCCAAGAACGGCAACAAATAATACATCTCTCGTCCGTGAAAGCCTTAACAATTATATAATATATATATAGGTTTATCCATAAAATGTTTTCTTATTGTTTATTGTTTGTTTGTTTTATATATAAATAATTGTGAAGACTTTCACGGACGAGCCATTGTTTGGGGCCAATCCACGTTGAAAATGCTAAATCAATAATAAAATAATAATAATTAACTACATTTTGTATTTCTATAATTGACGTCTCGTCGGAACAACAGCCAACATTTTCAAAAAAAAATATTTTATTTGGTGTCGTACAAAATATGGACCACGAAAATTTACGCCAATATTTATAATTTATAGTTTATACATATTATTTATATGAAGAATGCTACGACAACAAAACATCGAAACAACATAACCCTGTTTTTGTGAACGCAGTAAAATATGTAGTTAAGTTGAAACATAGAGTCACATAACAGAATCACGGTCAGCTAAAAATAATGCGAAGTACAAGTACCTACATACATAGATAACTTCCTTGGCTAATACACAACCTCGTCAGCCTATCTTAGTGTTTGTTAAATAAACACAATTATTAAACACTATTTCAATAGACGGGAAAAAGGAAAAGAATGGATACATTGCATGTTGTGATGAGGGATCTAAGATGGGCCGGAAAACGGAAAAGAATGGAAGTCATTGCATGTTGTGATGAGGGATCTAAGATGCGCCGGAAAACGGAAAAGAACGGAAGTCATTGCATGTTGTGATGAGGGATCTAAGATGCGCCGGAAAACGGAAAAGAATGGAAGTCATTGCATGTTGTGATGAGGGATCTAAGATGGGCCGGAAAACGGAAAAGAATCGAAGTCATTGCATGTTGTGATAAGGGATCTAAGATGGGCCGGAAAACGGAAAAGAATGGAAGTCATAGCATGTTGTGATGAGGGATCTAAGATGCGCCGGAAAACGGAAAAGAATGGAAGTCATTGCATGTTGTAAGGAGGGATCTAAGATGGGCCGGAAAACGGAAAAGAATGGAAGTCATTGCATGTTGTGAGGAGGGATCTAAGATGGGCCGGAAAACGGAAAAGAATGGAAGTCGTTGCATGTTGTGATGAGGGATCTAAGATGCGCCGGAAAACGGAAAAGAACGGAAGTCATTGCATGTTGTGAGGAGGGATCTAAGATGCGCCGGAAAACGAAAAAGAACGGAAGTCATTCCATGTTGTGAGGAGGGATCTAAGATGGGCCGGAAAACGGAAAAGAATGGAAGTCATTGCATGTTGTGATGAGGGATCTAAGATGCGCCGGAAAACTGAAAAGAACGGAAGTCATTGCACGTTGTGAGGAGGGATCTAAGATGGGCCGGAAAACGGAAAAGAACGTAAGTCATTGCATGTTGTGAGGAGGGATCTAAGATGGGCCGGAAAACGGAAAAGAATGGAAGTCATTGCATGTTGTGAGGAGGGATCTAAGATGCGCCGGAAAACGGAAAAGAATGGAAGTCATTGCATGTTGTGATGAGGGATCTAAGCTGGGCCGGGAAACGGAAAAGAATGGAAGTCATTGCATGTTGTGAGGAGGGATCTAAGATGGGCCGGGAAACGGAAAAGAATGGAAGTCATTGCATGTTGTGATGAGGGATCTAAGATGGGCCGGGAAACGGAAAAGAATGGAAGTCATTGCATGTTGTGCGGAGGGATCTAAGATGCGCCGGAAAACGGAAAAGAATGGAAGTCATTGCATGTTGGTTCCGTTTTCCGGCCCATCTTATATCCCTAGGGATCTAAGATGGGCCGGAAAACGGAAAAGAATGGAAGTTATTGCATGTTGCGAGGAGGGATCTAAGATGGGTCGGAAAACGGAAAAGAATGGAAGTCATTGCATGTTGTGATGAGGGTGCTATAATGGGCCGGGAAACGGAAAAGAATGGAAGTCATTGCATGTTGCGAGGAGGGATCTTAGATGGGCCGGAAAACGGAAAAGAATGGAAGTCATTGCATGTTGCGAGGAGGGATCTAAGATGCGCCGGAAAACGGAAAAGAATGGAAGTCATTGCATGTTGTGATGAGGGATCTAAGATGGGCCGGAAAACGGAAAAGAATGGAAGTCATTGCATGTTGCGAGGAGGGATCTAAGATGGGCCGGAAAACGGAAAAGAATGGAAGTCATTGCATGTTGCGAGGAGGGATCTTAGATGGGCCGGAAAACGGAAAAGAATGGAAGTCATTGCATGTTGCGAGGAGGGATCTTAGATGGGCCGGAAAACGGAAAAGAATGGAAGTCATTGCATGTTGTGATGAGGGATCTAAGATGCGCCGGAAAACGGAAAAGAATGGAAATCATTGCATGTTGTGATGAGGGATCTAAGATGGGCCGGAAAACGGAAAAGAATGGAAGTCATTGCATGTTGCGAGGAGGGATCTAAGATGGGCCGGAAAACGGAAAAGAATGGAAGTCATTGCATGTTGCGAGGAGGGATCTTAGATGGGCCGGAAAACGGAAAAGAATGGAAGTCATTGCATGTTGCGAGGAGGGATCTTAGATGCGCCGGAAAACGGAAAAGAATGGAAGTCATTGCATGTTGTGATGAGGGATTTAAGATGGGCCGGGAAACGGAAAAGAATGGAAGTCATTGCATGTTGCGAGGAGGGATCTTAGATGGGCCGGAAAACGGAAAAGAATGGAAGTCATTGCATGTTGCGAGGAGGGATCTTAGATGGGCCGGAAAACGGAAAAGAATGGAAGTCATTGCATGTTGCGAGGAGGGATCTTAGATGGGCCGGAAAACGGAAAAGAATGGAAGTCATTGCATGTTGCGAGGAGGGATCTTAGGTTGGCCGGAAAACGGAAAAGAATGGAAGTCATTGCATGTTGTGAGGAGGGATCTAAGATGGGCCGGAAAACGGAAAAGAACGGAATTGTCATTGCATGTTGTGATAAGGGATCTAAGATGGGCCGGAAAACGGAAAAGAATGGAAGTCATTGCATGTTGTGAGGAGGGATCTTAGATGGGCCGGGAAACGGAAAAGAATGGAAGTCATTGCATGTTGTGAGGAGGGATCTAAGATGGGCCGGAAAACGGAAAAGAACGGAATTGTCATTGCATGTTGTGATAAGGGATCTAAGATGGGCCGGAAAACGGAAAAGAATGGAAGTCATTGCATGTTGTGATGAGGCATCTAAGATGGGCCGGAAAACGGAAAAGAATGGAAGTCATTGCATGTTGTAAGGAGGGATCTAAGATGGGCCGGAAAACGGAAAAGAATGGAAGTCATTGCATGTTGTGAGGAGAAATCTAAGATGGGCCGGAAAACGGAAAAGAATGGAAGTCGTTGCATGTTGTGATGAGGGATCTAAGATGCGCCGGAAAACGGAAAAGAACGGAAGTCATTGCATGTTGTGAGGAGGGATCTAAGATGCGCCGGAAAACGGAAAAGAATGGAAGTCATTGCATGTTGTGATGAGGGATCTAAGATGGGCCGGAAAACGGAAAAGAATCGAAGTCATTGCATGTTGTGATAAGGGATCTAAGATGGGCCGGAAAACGGAAAAGAATGGAAGTCATAGCATGTTGTGATGAGGGATCTAAGATGCGCCGGAAAACGGAAAAGAAAGGAAGTCATTGCATGTTGTAAGGAGGGATCTAAGATGGGCCGGAAAACGGAAAAGAATGGAAGTCATTGCATGTTGTGAGGAGGGATCTAAGATGGGCCGGAAAACGGAAAAGAATGGAAGTCGTTGCATGTTGTGATGAGGGATCTAAGATGCGCCGGAAAACGGAAAAGAACGGAAGTCATTGCATGTTGTGAGGAGGGATCTAAGATGCGCCGGAAAACGGAAAAGAACGGAAGTCATTCCATGTTGTGAGGAGGGATCTAAGATGGGCCGGAAAACGGAAAAGAATGGAAGTCATTGCATGTTGTGATGAGGGATCTAAGATGCGCCGGAAAACTGAAAAGAACGGAAGTCATTGCACGTTGTGAGGAGGGATCTAAGATGGGCCGGAAAACGGAAAAGAACGTAAGTCATTGCATGTTGTGAGGAGGGATCTAAGATGGGCCGGAAAACGGAAAAGAATGGAAGTCATTGCATGTTGTGAGGAGGGATCTAAGATGCGCCGGAAAACGGAAAAGAATGGAAGTTATTGCATGTTGTGATGAGGGATCTAAGCTGGGCCGGGAAACGGAAAAGAATGGAAGTCATTGCATGTTGTGAGGAGGGATCTAAGATGGGCCGGGAAACGGAAAAGAATGGAAGTCATTGCATGTTGTGATGAGGGATCTAAGATGGGCCGGGAAACGGAAAAGAATGGAAGTCATTGCATGTTGTGCGGAGGGATCTAAGATGCGCCGGAAAACGGAAAAGAATGGAAGTCATTGCATGTTGGTTCCGTTTTCCGGCCCATCTTATATCCCTAGGGATCTAAGATGGGCCGGAAAACGGAAAAGAATGGAAGTTATTGCATGTTGCGAGGAGGGATCTAAGATGGGTCGGAAAACGGAAAAGAATGGAAGTCATTGCATGTTGTGATGAGGGTGCTAAGATGGGCCGGGAAACGGAAAAGAATGGAAGTCATTGCATGTTGCGAGGAGGGATCTTAGATGGGCCGGAAAACGGAAAAGAATGGAAGTCATTGCATGTTGCGAGGAGGGATCTAAGATGCGCCGGAAAACGGAAAAGAATGGAAGTCATTGCATGTTGTGATGAGGGATCTAAGATGGGCCGGAAAACGGAAAAGAATGGAAGTCATTGCATGTTGCGAGGAGGTATCTAAGATGGGCCGGAAAACGGAAAAGAATGGAAGTCATTGCATGTTGCGAGGAGGGATCTTAGATGGGCCGGAAAACGGAAAAGAATGGAAGTCATTGCATGTTGCGAGGAGGGATCTTAGATGGGCCGGAAAACGGAAAAGAATGGAAGTCATTGCATGTTGTGATGAGGGATCTAAGATGCGCCGGAAAACGGAAAAGAATGGAAGTCATTGCATGTTGTGATGAGGGATCTAAGATGGGCCGGAAAACGGAAAAGAATGGAAGTCATTGCATGTTGCGAGGAGGGATCTAAGATGGGCCGGAAAACGGAAAAGAATGGAAGTCATTGCATGTTGCGAGGAGGGATCTTAGATGGGCCGGAAAACGGAAAAGAACGGAAGTCATTGCATGTTGTGATGAGGGATCTTAGATGCGCCGGAAAACGGAAAAGAATGGAAGTCATTGCATGTTGTGATGAGGGATCTAAGATGGGCTTGGAAACGGAAAAGAATGGAAGTCATTGCATGTTGCGAGGAGGGATCTTAGATGGGCCGGAAAACGGAAAAGAATGGAAGTCATTGCATGTTGCGAGGAGGGATCTTAGATGGGCCGGAAAACGGAAAAGAATGGAAGTCATTGCATGTTGCGAGGAGGGATCTTAGATGGGCCGGAAAACGGAAAAGAATGGAAGTCATTGCATGTTGCGAGGAGGGATCTTAGGTTGGCCGGAAAACGGAAAAGAATGGAAGTCATTGCATGTTGTGAGGAGGGATCTAAGATGGGCCGGAAAACGGAAAAGAACGGAATTGTCATTGCATGTTGTGATAAGGGATCTAAGATGGGCCGGAAAACGGAAAAGAATGGAAGTCATTGCATGTTGTGAGGAGGGATCTTAGATGGGCCGGGAAACGGAAAAGAATGGAAGTCATTGCATGTTGTGAGGAGGGATCTAAGATGGGCCGGAAAACGGAAAAGAACGGAATTGTCATTGCATGTTGTGATAAGGGATCTAAGATGGGCCGGAAAACGGAAAAGAATGGAAGTCATTGCATGTTGTGATGACGAGGCATCTAAGATGGGCCGGAAAACGGAAAAGAATGGAAGTCATTGCACGTTGTGAGGAGGGATCTTAGATGGGCCGGAAAACGGAAAAGAATGGAAGTCATTGCATGTTGGTTCCGTTTTCCGGCCCATCTTATAGGGATCTAAGATGGGCCGGAAAACGGAAAAGAATGGAAGTTATTGCATGTTGCGAGGAGCGATCTAAGATGGGTCGGAAAAAGGAAAAGAACGGAAGTCATTGCATGTTGTGATAAGGGATCTGAGATGGGCCGGGAAACGGAAAAGAATGGAAGTCATTGCATGTTGTGATGAGGGATCTTAGATGGGCCGGAAAACGGAAAAGAATGGAAGTCATTGCATGTTGTGATGAGGGATCTAAGATATGCCGGAAAACGGAAAAGAATGGAAGTCATTGCATGTTGTGATAAGGGATCTAAGATGGGCCGGAAAACGGAAAAGAATGGAAGTCATTGCATGTTGTGATGACGAGGCATCTAAGATGGGCCGGAAAACGGAAAAGAATGGAAGTCATTGCACGTTGTGAGGAGGGATCTTAGATGGGCCGGAAAACGGAAAAGAATGGAAGTCATTGCATGTTGGTTCCGTTTTCCGGCCCATCTTATAGGGATCTAAGATGGGCCGGAAAACGGAAAAGAATGGAAGTTATTGCATGTTGCGAGGAGCGATCTAAGATGGGTCGGAAAAAGGAAAAGAACGGAAGTCATTGCATGTTGTGATAAGGGATCTGAGATGGGCCGGGAAACGGAAAAGAATGGAAGTCATTGCATGTTGTGATGAGGGATCTTAGATGGGCCGGAAAACGGAAAAGAATGGAAGTCATTGCATGTTGTGATGAGGGATCTAAGATATGCCGGAAAACGGAAAAGAATGGAAGTCATTGCATGTTGTGATGAGGGATCTAAGATGGGCTGGAAAACGGAAAAGAATGGAAGTCATTGCATGTTGTGATGAGGGATCTAAGATGCGCCGGAAAACGGAAAAGAATGGAAGTCATTGCATGTTGTGATGAGGGATCTAAGATGGGCCGGAAAACGGAAAAGAATGGAAGTCATTGCATGTTGCGAGGAGGGATCTAAGATGGGCCGGAAAACGGAAAAGAATGGAAGTCATTGCATGTTGCGAGGAGGGATCTTAGATGGGCCGGAAAACGGAAAAGAACGGAAGTCATTGCATGTTGTGATGAGGGATCTTAGATGCGCCGGAAAACGGAAAAGAATGGAAGTCATTGCATGTTGTGATGAGGGATCTAAGATGGGCTTGGAAACGGAAAAGAATGGAAGTCATTGCATGTTGCGAGGAGGGATCTTAGATGGGCCGGAAAACGGAAAAGAATGGAAGTCATTGCATGTTGCGAGGAGGGATCTTAGATGGGCCGGAAAACGGAAAAGAATGGAAGTCATTGCATGTTGCGAGGAGGGATCTTAGATGGGCCGGAAAACGGAAAAGAATGGAAGTCATTGCATGTTGCGAGGAGGGATCTTAGGTTGGCCGGAAAACGGAAAAGAATGGAAGTCATTGCATGTTGTGAGGAGGGATCTAAGATGGGCCGGAAAACGGAAAAGAACGGAATTGTCATTGCATGTTGTGATAAGGGATCTAAGATGGGCCGGAAAACGGAAAAGAATGGAAGTCATTGCATGTTGTGAGGAGGGATCTTAGATGGGCCGGGAAACGGAAAAGAATGGAAGTCATTGCATGTTGTGAGGAGGGATCTAAGATGGGCCGGAAAACGGAAAAGAACGGAATTGTCATTGCATGTTGTGATAAGGGATCTAAGATGGGCCGGAAAACGGAAAAGAATGGAAGTCATTGCATGTTGTGATGACGAGGCATCTAAGATGGGCCGGAAAACGGAAAAGAATGGAAGTCATTGCACGTTGTGAGGAGGGATCTTAGATGGGCCGGAAAACGGAAAAGAATGGAAGTCATTGCATGTTGGTTCCGTTTTCCGGCCCATCTTATAGGGATCTAAGATGGGCCGGAAAACGGAAAAGAATGGAAGTTATTGCATGTTGCGAGGAGCGATCTAAGATGGGTCGGAAAAAGGAAAAGAACGGAAGTCATTGCATGTTGTGATAAGGGATCTGAGATGGGCCGGGAAACGGAAAAGAATGGAAGTCATTGCATGTTGTGATGAGGGATCTTAGATGGGCCGGAAAACGGAAAAGAATGGAAGTCATTGCATGTTGTGATGAGGGATCTAAGATATGCCGGAAAACGGAAAAGAATGGAAGTCATTGCATGTTGTGATGAGGGATCTAAGATGGGCTGGAAAACGGAAAAGAATGGAAGTCATTGCATGTTGTGATGAGGGATCTAAGATGCGCCGGAAAACGGAAAAGAATGGAAGTCATTGCATGTTGTGAGGAGGGATCTAAGATGCGCCGGACAACGGAAAAGAATGGAAGTCATTGCATGTTGTGATGAGGGATCTAAGGTGGGCCGGAAAACGGAAAAGAACGGAAGTCATTGCATGTTGTGATGAGGGATCTAATGGGCCGGAAAAAAGGAAAAGAATGGAAGTCATTGCATGTTGTGAGGAGGGATCTAAGATCGGCCAAATGTGCTGAAGGACTGTGCTCTATAAAGCTGTGTTTACGGCAATAGTCTCAATACAAAAACCGCGCGTAATTAACGTTTTCTTTTTCTTAGTAATATCTTAGAACGCTACACAATCCTCAAACCACGTCCACTCCCACCTTGCGTATGCATCCTCTTCTGGGCGCTTCCTCTCATGCTAAACGAATGTTCATCCTACAAAAGAAAGCTATATGCATACTTATCGGGTCTCCAGTCGGCACTTCTGCTGCGACCTCTTCAGACAGGTTGGAGCCTTAACGTTCACCGGTCTTCTAATACAGTCTGCTGCCATTTTTGTTCGTCTGAATCCCTCCCTCTGGCCACAGCCAGTCTGGAATTCACGTGACGTCACTGACATTGTTGGCCGCCATATTCCCGTACATGAGGTATTGGAGACTCATCTAGATGCGCTGTTAAGCAACACCCTTATCTGCGCCATTGATGATTTAACAATAAAGCAACAATGAACAATTGACAGATAAACTCATCCTTATGGTAGTTTATTTTCTTGCCACCAGAATGCGTCTAGTCTATTTTGAGGGGCCAATTGCAGTTCCTAGCGGCCACCATCCCGTACACGAAGCCATTGTTGTAGACAAACAAATTACTGTATTGCATACCAAGAATAACTAGATCGTCCAGACACTTTCATCTCACTCCCCATAACCTAACACTATTTTCCAAGAGCCTGCACTACTTTATCATCCACGCTTTACAACAAACTCTCTGAAAAAGTACTGAACTCGTCATCTGACACTATGTTTAAGCACAACCTCAATCTTCCCTCCTTGCTATAGATTTACCACGAGCACATCTCCGCGCGCGAAAGCTTGCGCGCGCATCCGGGTCTAGTCTATTCGGTTTTTTAGGGGCGGCCGGTAGTGAAGTGCATCTAGCAGGTGTCAGTTGCTATCGGCAGTGGTCGGGAACACATCTCTCCCGCGCGCTTACGGCAGAGCTATACGGCCGGCCGTAGCCAGCAGGCTACGGCAAAACTACGTTCAGCCAATATTCAACTCATGGTTTCAAGATAACCAATACGCGCATCAAACATTGAACCACATAAATACTTTTGTCTAACCTTCCTCTACACGATGATGTGCACTATATTTGTCAAACATTAATAGTTAATAAAATAATGCCATTAAATCAGAGCAATGTTAGTGGAAACCTTTTCGAAGATTTATACGTTTCTTACGATCGCAATTTGTATGGTTTACAAGAAACCTGTCACAAATATAAAACTATCGTCGTCAAGGTATAACTGTCATATTTCTTGTGCCGCTTATAATATTGCTCTAGCTTGAATAGTTTCGGAAATAATGCAATGTAAGTGAAGCCATGTTTTGCCGCTACCGTTCACCCGCCGAGTGCGAGGAGCACGCGTTTATGCGCTATCACCTGCATTCCAGTCGACATTGACTCGTCCGTTTTGGCCAAGGGAGATGTGGTGTTGGTCAATCTATAACAGTCACTATTCTCTGCACGAATACTTATCCCCCCTCCCAGCCAAACCCAGTCTGTAGCCGGCGCAGTTGGTCGAGGTCGATTAGACGTTGGTCTAGTAAACCGCGGTCTCTGCGTTCCAGATTCGAATCCTGGCTGTCATGTGGCGTTTTTTTCATCGTCATAATCACCCACTCATCGTCTCAATTAGCCTTGTTGCAAAAATATAGGACGTAAAACCCCAAATATCAACATCCCAGTCTGTCAGGGGCGGCTCGCCCATAAGGACACACGGGCATGTGCCCCCCCCCCCCACCCCCCTCCTGCCAACCGCCAACAATCACTCACATTAAATTACGAGTTGTGGACTTGTAGGTTTTCTCGGGTTTGGGGGGCCTTGCCCCCCAATAAACAGCCCCGCCGATATTTTTTTTTTTTGAAAGCGCGTTTTTGGAGGTGATAGTGAGATTTGGTTGCTTTTGAAGTAGATAATATCGTGATTGATTTAGACTTAAAGAATTATTTTATTTGGGAATATTAATTAACATTATAAAGTTGTGTTGTACGTACGTTTAGTCTAATCTCACATTTTCATTTTCTGAAGGTTCAGTTTCCTTACCAAAAATATTTTGTTTTTTGTAATCTTACGCTTTAAGACAAATCCGGGACAATTAGGTGTCCCTAAAGCTTTTTTCGGGACACCGGGTCTAGGGGCAGATCCGGGACAATCCTGGTTTTCCGGGACGGATGGTCACCCTATGTGGGGCTATAATTATTGTTGTACCAGTAGACAATCAATTCAATCACAAAAGTTGACTTGCGTTAAAAAGACGTTGTGCAATGTCTACAACAAACACAACAATCGGTGGAAATTCGTACGTGTCAACGCGCTATCTGTGTCCGAACAGCCAAATCATTTCATTATAAAAAAACACTCTAGTTTTCCCGTATTTTCACAATTATTTGTTTTAAAATACAACATTTCGTGAACTTCAACCACTACACACACAAAATACGTGTGTGCTAATTTGTGTTAAGTTGGTTAGTTTTGTCTTCAACATTTGAGCATTTTGAGCTATTCTAATGGAACATACATGGTCACACAAATTGGAAAAGATATTCAACCAGTTCAGTAGAAGCTGAGTTACAATTCTCTTTCGTGTCTAGATACGTGAAGATACGTGACGCAAAATAGCTTGACAAAATATGTAGAAATAGGCATAAATCCATGGTACGTCCTTCCAAAGTGAGACACAAGCAGAACTACGCTCAAGATCTTACTGACGGAAGTTTTTTGAAAACATCTTATTGGTCGGATGTGGGTGGTGAGACTCGCGCGGGGAATAACAGCCACTCGTCATTATGCGTGATCTATCTGTGAAAAGAGATTTTTTCGCATCGTTAGATTGCTAACTACCACTGGCGGCAGCATCTGTTGTTGTTGTTGTTGTTGTTGTTGTTGTTGTTGTTGTTGTTGTTGTTGTTGTTGTTGTTGTTGTTGTTGTTGTTGTTGTTGTTGTTGTTGTTGTTGTTGCTGTTGTTGTTGTTGTTGTTGTTGTTGTTGTTGTTGTTGTTGTTGTTGTTGTTGTTTTTGTTGTTGTTGTTGTTTATTAGTATCCTGTTTGACCTACAAAGTAAGTATAGGATTTGTCATAATATAAATTTACAACTGTACAATTATACAATCAAAACCTTATATCTAAAATAAAGAGCATCAATAAATTATAGGTACAGATACATAGATACATTTACAGTACATATACATTGCAGTATAGATACATTTGAATAAGACACATGATAAAATAAGTAAGATAATGTATAGCATATACATAATACATGTTACATTATGCATCAAGATTAGAAACAGGATGAGGTCATCCAAATCAGGTCAGATCATCCCTTTTACTATCCTTCAAGAAACTCGTCAACGCAGTAAAACCCTCTATCTAGGAGATATGATTTTATGGCCCTAATCATTTCGTCAAGCTCTTCTATTGCTTTTATTATATTAGGTAGCTTATTAAATAGTTTTAAACCCATTATATAGATGCCATTTTTACTCTTTTCATTACGTCGAAAGGGGATGTGAAGATTGTGTTTTAGTCTTGTATTATGCTGATGAATTTCAGAATTTGAGGGTTTATTATTTTATACTGTGAATTGTAAGTGTGAGGATTTCTAATATATATAAGCAGGGGAGGGTAAGAATATTGAGTTCTTTGAATAATGGTCTACACGTGACCCAATGCCCCCCAGTATTCAGATGGCTCGTTTCTGCATTTTAAATATTTGACTGGAGTGGGGACCGTTACCCCAGAGTGATATTGTGATGTAAAAGGATGGACTTGTCCATCTTTTACTTTTTATTGGAATCCGTGGTTTATGTAAGCTCTAAGTGTGTCAACCTACATGTGTGCAACATCTTCTATTGCCACAGCGTGATTGTCAGCGTTTTCGTCATTATTTCAATCGTGACTGCTAAGTCAGCAAAGGCCGGAGGCTAGTTTTGCGCCACGCGACGGACGGGGAGTCTCACCGAAGGAGCCGAGCAAGATGGTAATTGTCCGGTAGGTGCGGGAGCGAAGGAGGCCGTGGCCGCCGTGGAGGGCTGACCCCGCGAGGGAAGAAGTGGTGGAACGGGGGAAGCATGTCCTAGCGACCTGGGCGAAGATTGAGGGTACGTGGGAGACGAGCGGAAGAGAACGATATGGACGTGGCAAGAGGACGGACGGATCTGAGGACGGAGACGCGGACACGACAGGCGATTGGAGGACGAACGGGTGGACGGTTGCCAGCTGGAAATGCGGTAATGAGGTATGGAGCACTGGCCCTCGTTAGATCAGGTGGAATGTGCCCATCAGGCTGATTATGACCATAGTCAGGTTCGCCACGCTAAAGCCACGTATAGGATAAATGTAAGTAATAATAAATATGGTTCCTCAAGATTCGAACCAAGGGTCTTGTGATTCAACATAACCTAGATTCCCTGTTCTCCTCAGTCTTGCCAAAGATCCCGCATGCGCGAGTTCACGTATGTCGAGAGAGTGTTACGTGCGTCCCCAGTAAAACCTTGAGACAGCTGACCAGAACGTGGGTTCGAGTCCCGTACCAGGGTGGTAGGGACAAGGGTGTGTCGGCGCGTGTCCTCGCTACATGACAATATCCCATATTTAATGTGCGACTCCATGTAGGCATGGTATGCTATTTTTGCATTGACAGCCTGAAGTGTCTTTAATAACCCTTATGGCATAACAAGCAGAGCTGAGTTTGGGGATTAGACATTGTATGTTCTTTCCAGTTTAGCGTTTCATCAACTTCCACTCCCAAGAATTTAGAATGATCTGTTTGTTCGATTTGGCTATTATGTATATGTATTAGAGGAACATTTTCTATTTTTTTCTGGTGAAGGTGGAACTGTATGTAATTGCTAATTGGTTTTGTTATTATTTAATTAAGGCAAGTTTATTTGCTTTGAGCCAGTTGTGAATTATAAGTGCAATTGTATTAGCAATTCTTTCCAGACATTCGATGGCCTCATCTGAGAGGAGTACATGCAGTAATGTCGTCAGCATATAAAATGACTTTTATAATTTTTTTAATGTATCAATCAATGTATTTTCTATGTTTTCAAAACTATCATTGATGTACAGTAGGAACAACAGAGGTCCTAGAATTGAGCCTTGTGGAACACCTGCTTCTGCCTCTGTCCATTCAGAGTAGCAAACATCATTTTTACCATAGTCATTTACATAATTTACTTTAACCCTTTGTTTTCTATTTTTTAGATAGGAGGGCATCCATTTCGCATCAGAGGTATATTTTTGATGCCATATAGGTATAATTTATCTAGTAAGATGTTGTAGTCAACACAGTCGAAGGCTTTACTTAGATCGCAGAAAATACCTAATGAGGTTAGGGCATATGTGGTACTTTTGTTTTTCTGAAACCCATGTTGACCCTTGTTAAAGTATATCCTGGTTTGTCAAGGGAGTTGACGCATTTGCTCGCCCCTCTGAAATTCCCGCCGTTTGGACACGTTCAAAGGCTGTGGGTTTCAGTTCAGCCCGTGAAAGCTGCAAGGCAGTGATTGTTGTGATCTGTCTGTCTGTTTGTCGGTTGTTCTAGACCAGCTGATAAACAAGTCAAAGTTTTGTGTTCAGAACAAATAATATGTAATTTTATTACATAATTAGGCTTCCTGTATTCTGATAATTTTGAATAGACAGCCTTCCAAGCATGGATCATAATTATTTTTAAGGTGAGTTGGTATAAGGTCACATTTCAGTCATTAGTTTTTGCCTTGGAGGCATGCAGACCATAGGGCTAGGCCTAGGCCTATGCCTAGGGCTCTGGGGCCTAGTAGGTCTAGCCCTAAGCCCAAATGCTGCGTTGGCAGTAAACCCATTGACAAACATTTGCTTATTTAGTATTAACTTGGCCTAGGCCTGTATGAATTTCAAGTAGGCTAGGCCTAGCCTAGGCCCTGGGCATAGCCTTGCCAAGATCTAGACATATGCCTACGCCTAGTATTTGGAATCGATGCAGGGATCTAGTCTAGCCCCTAGGCTTACGCATATGCCTAGAGCTCAGGTGAGCCATAGTGGACTGAAGAAAACAAACTACTAGGTCGTGGTCTGTCTCCGGAGAACCGGCAACAGTTGGGAAGTGGGTTAATCAGGGACTCGAGAAGGAACCTGGGGTTAAAGGCAGTAGAAGGAAGAGTGTAGCCACTACCGAAGAGAATGGAGGTAATGAACAAGGAAACCTGAAGGATAATGTGCATTGATTGAGGATTGATTGATTTATAAATTTGGTGCCCTTCAATAGGGAACCCGCAACTGTTGTCACAGCCGAACTACAACAATGGAAACTGATGGACAAACAACAAGCTGTCACAGTAATAGCTTTGCGAGTAATGGGGGAAAAACAATTAATTTGAACGATAGTAACTGCTTGCCAGTTAAAATTTCGGTATTCACGGAGTGAATCTAAAAAACTCTTTTTCAACGAAATGTAACAAAAATCACTTTTATATGTTACCTGTTACTGTATCTTTCCAATTATGTAAGGCGCATGCTTCAAATAGTTCGTATTTATGTTTAAAATCAATTTAATTATGTTGAATTGGCTCGAGCCTATGCCTATGCACGCCATTCACCATTAGCAACATGCACACAGCCTACTGGATGCTACAATCAGCTGTTCTACGTTGATTCAGTAGCCAACGTAGGAAATGAAACCGAATATCGCCCGCAAACTTGAAGAAGGGGTAATTTATTTTTTGGGTATAAATTTATTTTAAAATAATAACCCTTTCTTCAAATTACCCCTTCTTCAAATTTGAAGAAGGGGTAAATTATAGAAAATACTGCGATTATTATACAGTAACTTATGTTTAAGTTGGTGCATCTGCTAATAACAAAGAACCAAAGCACTTATTTTGCTGCAGAGATATTTCTCTTCATCCTAGTGTTGAACAATGGCGAATGGCGTGCATTGGCCTAGGCATAGGCTCTAGCTAATTCAACAGAATTAAATTGATTTAAAACATAAATATGTACTTTTTGAAGCATGCGCCTTACATAATTGGAAAGATACAGTAACAGGTAACATATAAAAGTGATTTTTGTTGCATTTCGTTGAAAAAAAGTTTTTTAGATTCACTCCGTGAATACCAAAATTTCAGTAATTGAGGAGCGTTGCTGATTCGCGTTTCGTACTTACTTTATTGTGTATTCCTTTGCGATATTGATCATGTGCGTAGTAGGTACATAATTGTTATTTCATGATTTATCTGTAAGTGATTTTCAATACAAATAGCCTAGTATCTTCTTTCATATTAAATTATCATTTTGAAGTTGCTTTGATTTGACACACAATCACGCTAAATATGGCAATATGGCGTACGTGCGAGGGCGCAGCTGTTCGGAGCACACAGGAAGTGTGATCTACCAACGTAAGTACATGAAAAAACCCTAGATTTGCGCCCGAAAGTTACTTGGCCCGAGGTTAGGGGGGGTTATTGTATCTGGTCGATCTTGGCCTAGCTGCCACGCCACTAAATTGTTAATATTAACAATTTGCATTGCCTTGGTTCTCTTAAATCAGTTTCCTCACTAACTGGAAATTTTTTCAGCAGTCCCCGTGCGTCTTCCAATCTCCTTGTCAATTTTACCATCAGATGTGTTGATGCTCCCAAGATACTTGAAATCCTGAGTCTCTACTAGTTACTGAAAAATATTCATATGAAACCAAATGGCAGCAAAATGTGAGAGCCATATTTTTGTAAAGATTTTTTCGGTCACGAGTATGTTCATTTTATGGCGATCTGATTAGTATTGGCAAAAGTTACACAAAAGTTATTCGAAATTTTTTTCTGAAACACAGTAAGGGCAAAATGTGAGGTGGGTGGCTATTTCATAGTAAATTTAATCTTGGTCACTCCTGCCACACTCCTTAGGAACTTCATTTCTGCTGCTTGTATTACTTTTTCTTCTTTCCCCCCAACTGGCCAGGCAAAAATATGTTTTATATATTTATATAAAACATATTTTGTACCAGTAAGTTCACGTATGGAGCAGTGACCTGGCCAGTTGGGGGGAAAGAAGAAAAAGTAATACAAGCAGCAGAAATGAAGTTCCTAAGGAGTGTGGCAGGAGTGACCAAGATTGATAAGATAAGGAGCTCAAAGATAAGGAAGGAACTTGGAGTGGAGAGTCTAAACTTTAAGCTGAGAAAAGAAAGATTGCGGTGGTTTGGCCACATGAAAAAAATGCAGGAAGACTGGATCCCGAAAATTGAGTTTGAGAAAGAAGCAGGGAATAAGAAAAGAAAGAGGGGAAGACCAAGACTTAAGTGGGAAGAAGTGATAGCAATGGACGTGGAAAGAAGAAATGCAACTTGGGAAGAGGTCAATGAGGAACGATGGTGGGAAGATAGAAAAGTATGGACAGAATTTGTAGAAAGAGCAGAGGAAGAAGAAAGTGAAGAGGAGGAGCCAGAAGAAGTTAACATGAGGGAAGCGTCGGGCATGGCCAGCCAGCTTCGATGTACCTAGGGGCCAGAATATGATGGGATTAATTTCCTATTCCCTACCCGACTTCACTGTTGGACACAGGGAGCAGATATAAAAAAAAAAACTATGGTGTAACTTTCTAACTTTTTGAACGATTTTGCCACAAAACAATTCAATCCACATCGAGGCTTGTAGATGGTCCAAATTTCAAGTTTATCGGACTTTCCGTTTGACTATTATCGACATACATAAAAAAAAGGAGTGCCATAATAGTCTAATCGAGACGCTCGCGTTTAATAATTACTAGAAAAACGCACTGTGTGAAGTGTTGATAAGCGAGCGCGTACATATCTACGAACTTTTTGGCGAAAAGTTCTCAAAGTTAATAAAAACAACAATTAACAACAATAGAAGAAGGTGCATTGCAAAAATGTTTCTAATTTCCATAGCTATTATACTTCCCGGCATTGTTGATTGCTGTGTAGTGTGCATTGCTAAGATGTTTCGTTATCATTTCGTCTAGTGTTTTTGCCGCGGTCCTCCACCATTACTAACACAACACTTATTGACAGCAATAGAAATGTAATTTCTGCCTCTAATATGTATCAGATCAACGTTGAAGTTAGCCTAGTATATTCGTGACCGGACAAAAATGTACTATAATATAGCCACCTCACATTTGGCCGTTACTGTGTTCCAGAAAAATATTTTCATTTAATTTTTCTGTAACTTTGCCAATATTTATCAGATCGTCATAAAATTAAAATATTTGTGACCGGAAAAATCCTTATACAAATATGGCTATCTCACATTTTGTTGTCAGTTTTGTTTCAGAAAAAATATTTGTCAGTAACTATAGTGTAACTTTGTAACCTTTTGGATGGTTTTGCCACAAAACTATACACTTTCAACTTCAATCCACATCGAGGCTTGTGGACGGTCCAAATTTCAAGTTGATCGGACTTTTCGTTTGACCCTATCGACAGACATAAAAAAACAAAAAACAGAATGAGTGCCATAAAAGTCTAATGGAGACGCTCGCTTAATATGGGTCTTTATTGGGCGAAGTTAAGCTAAGCTTCTTTACAACTTAACCATACACTACATTTACAATGAGTAGGCCTACAGGTATGAATGACAATACCTGTAACAGAACCTGTGACGGAAGTGAGAGTGGCAATTAAAGAATATTTAACTAAGTGGCAATGTGATAAGATAAGTGTAGACTCTAGCCAGTGTTGGTCATACCACTTTTAGGCCAGTACAACAAGTATTAGCCTATACCCTGCATGTTTTTCACCCTGGTTGCCAATGTTGAAGTTTCGGCTAAACAATCTTGAGCTATGCTATGTGCCATTTTTCTCCTGTTCGTTTCATTAGCTCTGCACTACTGCTTAATCTCGGTGTAGGCCTAGAGCATCTTCAATTATAAATTTGTATCTGTTAATAAATTGACTTATAATGCAAGGATGCCATACGACTAGAAAAACATCACAAACCACCTCGATACCATCTGCAGATCACTGGTGGTCCGTCAATTACCATTCCATTCTCTCAGTCTATTGTGAGATTGTTTTTTTCTCGCGGCCGCATAACTAGAGGTGTTTGTAAATGGTGTTATGTTTTCTTAAATTTCGTTTAGAGATTTAATAATTTCGATGTTATGGCGGTGTTATGCTTTTGGGAGATTTTCTACTGTAAATTTCACCAGAAACATGTTTAAATTAAAAAGGAATTTTAATGTTATTTAATTTATTTGAATTGTATGTACAAACTAGAACTAGTTAATACGAAGTGTATTAACATTACCATTACCTGTGTTTGCCTAGTGTGTCTTTACGGTCGAATTAAAGGCGGCAGTCACAACACAACAATCTTCTTGTCCGTCACGTAAAATCGCTCAGCATTGTACTCGTTTGCTCTGCTTGACGCCGAATTTCAGCAAAAATAAATCGTTGATCTTCTTAACGAAATCATCATTATAATGAAAAAATATTAGGTCCCCACGATTGTGTTGTAATAACGTTTGACTGTAGCCTAATAATAAATTTAAATTTTTTAAAAATGTTTTTAATAAATTAAAAACAATCGAGATTTCGTGTTATTTTGCTTATTAATATAAATTTCGATGTTAAGACTGGAAATTGACGGATTTCGCGAATTTTCGCAGTGAATTTTTTATGTTTTTAAGGTGCCTATCAACAGATATACACTTTGTCTATCTCCCCCTTCTTTATCAACAATTTCGCGATTTTGCGGTCCGCGAAAAACAAACACCTCTACGCATAACATTCTCTTTCATTCAGCGTTGCTCAATAATTTGTTTCCTTTTTCAGAAACAGTGGTGCACCTATTGGACGATGGCGTTTGGTTCCCCTTTGGGAAACATAAAGGGTTTTGCAACAAGTCGCCCGCCACTGGTTGTATTTACCTTATGTCTTACGGCATTTGCGCTGACGACATTGTCATTGGCGTACTTTGTACGTGAAAATGAGTCCATTTCTAACCAAGATATCCGTTTGGTAAGCATGTGTGTGTTGTATTTTATTAGTATTGGTGGTTGGTGCGTTTAGAGCTATTTGCTCGTTTGCAGAAGATTTACATATAGGCCTAAGGTATTGGTAATGAGAAAGTCTCCAATTGATAGCAAATTAGATGTTATATTCAAATGCAAAGAGAATGTAGATAGCACCAGATAATAGCAATAGCAAATATGGCACATTACTATCAGTCAACATACACAACAATCAGTCATGTTGCTTATTGCTTCACCTGTCAACCAAATGGCCATGAATCTATGGCCATGAATGGCCATGAATCTATAAACTCAATGCCTATAATCAGAGGTCCACAATACGGTTTTCCGGGTCAAAATTGGCAACTATTAATTTATTCCAGGCGACGAACGTTTTTCGTTTACATTTCTGAAATTCTCCAATTAAAAATAAATAATTAAACTGTGTATTAAACAGTGTATTTATTTTTATTACAGGTAGCTGTAATAAAAATAAAGCTATTAGAGCTTTTAGAGCTGGCATGTGCCCAACACTCTTAAGAAAAAAAAATGCAAAGGGAATAGTCTACATTCATAATCTCAAGCCTCTATGACCAGAATACAAAATTACACCAGAAAAGTTTCAGCTGAGAAAGCTGAGAAGCTGAGAGCCTATAGTAGGCCAAAGGGAATCGAACCCGAAACCCGAAAAAAAACCCTGAAATTTCTCTGAACCCGAATACGGATGTTTAACGAACCCGAACCATAATAAGTGGCATTTCGGGTTCGGGTTTGGGTCAATAGATAGCCTATCTTCCACTTAGTTTCAATTTTCGATGTGGTGAGAGAACAAATGAGAGGCTACCCCCCTCCCCCTCCCGACCCCACCCCTACAACCATAGTGATGTGGTCTTTGTCAGTTGTTTTGTCATGCTGACCTTCTTGATTTCCTAGAAACTCTAATCCTTCAGCTTCAACATTGAAATCCTCATATAACAGTTTATTCACTCACAGTTAGGGTTGGTGTTGCCACACACCATCAGTCCTGTCAGTAGCAGTTCTGACTTGAGATATAGCCTAATGGGCCGAAAACAGTGCAGCAAGATTCGGAACTTTTTCAATTATGACATAACTTCACTAACTTTAAAGTGTAAAATTGAAGGATATGAGGCAGTCCTGAAGGTAGGATGCAAATATTTACACAAGTTTACAAAATTAAATTTATATTAGTAGTAAACACAAGATACACTATCAACTTGTTAGCTCAACATCTTGACGGAATAAAGGCCCGTCTACATCCACTTAGCGTACGTAACTTCCAGAAATTGCAACTTTCAGAAATAGCCCCCTAGTAGTATGCATTTAATTCTCACATGGGATTATTATTATTATTATTTTATTGAATGTATCACAATTTACAATCATACAATCTCGGTCAAAACCGGCATTTACATGTTATACGGGCGTAATTGCAAGTATTTCCATGTGTCTACTTTATTTAACTTCACTTATCAGTAATCACATGTTACTAGTTTAAACAGTCATCAATCTCCGTCAAAGCCGGTGTTTACATGTTATACGGTCATTACGGATGTAATGTCAATATTTGCATGAGGTACCTTGTTCAACTTCAGTCGTTACTGTCTTATTTACTATCGTCATCATCATTTATTTATTTTTAAGAATGTTGTGCTGCCAAACGAGGAACTGAAGTGTAGGGATTTAGGGGGGCGTGTACTATATACTATAAGCGTGTGTATCTTGGCTTGCAGGACTGGTCGACGTTCCTGAAGCACCTGAGCGAGCTGGACTTGTGCGTGTCGCCCGACGACTCTGTGCGCGTGCCCAACATCAGCCGCTACAGCGAGGAGACTGACGACGGCTACGGCAACGTTTCCATCGCCGTCTCCGCATCGCTCAAGCTCGTTCAGCACTTCTCTGCATTCTCCCACAACGTCACCACCATCGCGGGCATACTGCCGCTAGGAGGTATTGTAATTCAAACAGTGCACGAGGCACCTGAAAATTTAAGGTTGTCATTGTCATTTGTCATGACAATACAGTGGAGAACTCTCGGACAACAAAGCAGAATATCCGGCGAAAACCGGTTCTGAGCGATGACCATATTTTGTACAACCCTTAGGAACGCATCGCATTCATGTCAATATTCAAAGCTAGAAGATCGTTAAATCAGATTGCGGTCTGTTGTATTCTGTTAAATACCCCGTGCTAGTTTTTTTATTTTTGCTTCTGAGTTTACGTAATTTTCAATTATCACAATCGTTTTCTAAATACATCTATGCATATTGTCATCTTTTAATCGTCTTTGTAGTAGGATTTTGAAGAAACATATTATGTAATTCATGTATGCAGTGTGCAAATCGTTTGATTCGCATTCATCTAGGCCTAATAATAACGCTACAAGAAAAAATAAAAAAGTTTCAAGCTCGTGGTGTTCTGATCTATATTGAAGAATAAGTTTCCGAAACGTTAATTCAAATAAAACATTAATTTATATTTGGAATTTAGCTTTTACAGTTGTTTGTGTAACCAATTATGAAATTCTAGGAAATTAGTGAATGGAATGTAGCGCGAATGAGTCGGCCCGACAACCCCCCTAACGAGGGGTTTACAAACTAGGTAAATATAAGCTCGACGCGGTGGATCGACTGCTTCGTTGTCCGAGGTGTCTCCACTTTAGTTTCATACATACATATAGTTCGTCCAGCAGCATTTGACGTGTTTCGTTTCCCTCAAAGGGACAATGGTTTTTGTTTGTTCACACTTTCAACGCAGATAATCTTATTGTACTCCCAATACCGCCTATAGCCGCCTGGCACAGTAATTGTTTGCAAGGTTGTCAGTGCAAGTTTGAAGAGTTCTTTTCACTGGTAACACCGTAAATTATTTTCATTCACAAAGCATTATTCAAGCATTCAAGTATTATTCACAAGATATTATTGCTTGCTATTGGGGGTGAACTGTGAAAGAGATATTATGAAGAGAGCGAGAGAGAGAGAGAGATACGCATTCTTCGCCAAATACACATCTTGGCAACGCAGGAAGCGGTCGCAAGTGGTCAATTAGGGTGGCTTTTAAGTTTACAACCTACCGCCCAGGCCGATGTCGGCAACAACCCGTCTTTTCATACTGGAAGAACTAACTATACACATACCGGTACATACATTACATACATACATACATACATACATACATACATACATACATACATACATACATACATACATACATACATACATACATACATACATACATACATACATACATACATACATACATACATACATACATACATACATACATACATATGTAATACAGCACAAATACAAATATAGGCTACACATACCCAACTATAACACTAATTCAGCTACAAAAATAACTAAAAAATGGCTCTGTGTGACAGGTTGATAAGCGAGCGCCTCCGTGTCCACGAAAAGTTCTCAAAGCTATTGTCATTGTTCAGTGTAAGAGATAAGATAAAAGTGTAAAAACAACAATACAAGAATGAGCCTTGCAAACATTTTTCTAATTCCCATAGGTATTATAGGCACTGTGTGTTAGTACCAGGGGATCGAACCGAAAATATTTTAATTTCGGTTCGGTTTTTGGTTCAGGAAAATCATTTCGGTTCGGTTTTCGGTTCGGTTCGACAAAATAAAAAATAACGGTTCAGTTCGAACCGGTTCGAACCGGTTCAGCTATGTTCGTATTGTACATTTTCAAAGTGAGGAAATAGTACGAAAAATATCATTTTTTTTTGTAATACTAAGTGTTATCGGATCTCCTACCTTCATGATCACGTTGCAGTCCTGTATCTGGAACGACGACTCATTTATGGTTGTGTTAAATTTAAAAAAGTTGCCAAACACATTTTCTTTTCTCCTACCCATGTCTACGAAACGGAAGCTGAAACGCGACTGACAAAAGTGACAGTGCATGGTCAAAAGTTTGCTTTACGATCGAGGGTGGGGTTTGCAGTTGCACGTGTTCCGACTGCGGAGTCTCGTCTTAACCCTGTAATTATCAGATTAGTGTCAACGGTGAAGACTCAACATAATATTTATGTAGGCATATTCGTCTCCAAGGTTCTTGATCTTTAACTTCCAGGAAAGTGGAAACCAACTCCTCTTTCGGTGCGTTTTGTAATCCCCGCCGAACACCCTTCCAAATGTAATAAAATGTCAACCAACTATCATGGTGCCAAAGGTTGGGACTTGTGAGTTGTACTTGTGACAGGTGTTATTATTTATACTTTCCGTTCATATTATTGCAAATATAAAAGGAGCTCCATCGAGTATTGTCATCACCAACCTTTCAAAGGAAGACCACCCAAATTCCAGTGGAACAAATCGGAAAACTTCCCAAAATAATTTTACCCTTTGCATTTTTTGTTTTCATATTTTTATTTTTATTGTAATTTTGAGATTTTGATATACGGAGGCTTGTACCGAAAAGAACCGAAAAAAACCGTTAACCGAAACCTAAAATATCGGTTTTCGTTTCGGTTTACGGTTTGGCCACTTTTTCATAATGGTTTTCGGTTCGGGAAAAATAACGGTTTTTTCCGGTTTTCGGTTTGAACCGGTTCGATCCCCTGGTTAGTACATACAGCGCTATATGTGGCCAAATTTAGCAACTAACTGCTGATTTTTTTTTTTTTTTTTTCACATTCCGCAGTTGAAAATAGTGCCAGATATTATTGTAAAATATCTTGATTTTTGTTTTGTGTTTGTTTGTTTTTTTCTTGTTGATGTGTATGTATTTTGTTTTGTTGTTTTGTTTTGTTTTTATTTTGTTTTTTATTGTCTTGTTTTTTTGTGTTTGTTGTGTGTTATTTGTTGTTCGTAAGTCTTTAGCATGTGCTGATTAAAATGGCGGCTTGCCTTTTTAAGATTTACTGATGGGATTCATAATCTGCCCAAAAATTTTAAAAGCCGTATTTAATTAAACAATTTTCACAATTTGCTATTATCGACGTAGGAAGAATGACGCTGCTTCAGCAGGTTGTTGCGCGACTTTGCCACTTAGAGCGCTTCATTCGTTTTCACTAGCGCCCTCAGTGGCCAATCTCGGTGCCTATACTTCCCGACATAGTTCAGTGTTGTGCAATATGCGTTGCTAAAATTTTTCGTTGTCACTTCATATAGTGTTTTCTTTGCGGTCCGCCACAGTTACTAACACTTATTGACAGCTATAGAAATGTAATTTCTGCCACTAATAAATAAATAAATAAAATAAATTCACCCTCTAGTCTACCCACTACCCACTTAGTAACGAAACTCTTTTTCAGTGGGAGACTTTAATACGTATCAGATCGCGTTTAAATTAGTCCGTGACCAGACATAAATGTACTATAATATAGCCACTTCACATTTTGCCGTTACCCAAAACCTTATTTCAGAAAAATATTTTTGAGTAACTTTTGTGTAACTTTGCCAATACTTATCAGATCGCCATAAATATAAAATGAACATACGTATTCGTGACAGGACAAAACTTGATTAAAATGTGGCTATCACACATTTTGCCACCATTTTGTTTCAGAAAAATATTTTTCAGTAACTATAGTGTAACTTTGTAACTTGTCGAACAATTCTGCCACAAAACTATACACATTCAATCACATCGAGGCTTGTGGATGGTCCAAATTTCAACTTGATCAGACTTTCCGTTCGACTGCTATCGCAAGACATAAAAACAAAAATACAATTACAAAAAACAAACAGAACGAGTGCCATAAAAGTCTAATGGAGACGCTCACTTTGCTTGCTTGAAAAAAGTAGAACTGAGAGTAACTCATCAAAGTTAGAAAATGTATTGACCAGTAAAAGTCCTCGAGGCTTCTTTTGAATGGCTTGTTTTGAATTTGAATTTAGCGCTGGGCACAGTATGCCGTGGCAGCTTGTTTATAACGCTAATCTCAAGATGAAGGGTGCTACATTGTCAAACTGGTGTACTCTGGGGCACCCTATGTTGCTCTGCAAATATTTTCTTTGCTCTTCGGGTGATGTGGGCATGTATTAGCATCTACTGTAGTGTAGTAGCCCGGTGCAGGTTGTCTTGTATATTGTATACCAGGTCACTACCATGATATGCAGGTTTGTAAGCATGCATATGGATTCTTCTTTTTGTAATACAAAACTGTAGCCTCTGAGATAACCTGCTTTGTGACTAAACACACACCAACCTCCCTAATGATATTGTTTCTTCTGATGATAACGTCACGTACTCAATAACAACAACCACGTGTACTTGCAGAGTGGAGCAGCCTGTGCGTGTCCGAGCCCACGGCAGGCGAGATGTCTCTGAACGTGACGGTGACTCTGCCACAGAACCTGTCTCACCCCTCTACCCACATAGCCCCGCCCCCTCGTAACAACCACATGTACTTGCAGAGTGGAGCAGCCTGTGTGTGTCCGAGCCCACGGCAGGCGAGATGTCTCTGAACGTGACGGTGACTCTGCCACAGAACCTGTCTCACCCCTCTACCCACATAGCCCGGCCCCCTCGTAACAACCACGTGTACTTGCAGAGTGGAGCAGCCTGTGCGTGTCCGAGCCCACGGCAGGCGAGATGTCTCTGAACGTGACGGTGACTCTGCCACAGAACCTGTCTCACCCCTCTACCCACATAGCCCGGCCCCCTCGTAACAACCACGTGTACTTGCAGAGTGGAGCAGCCTGTGCGTGTCCGAGCCCATGGCAGGCGAGATGTCTCTGAACGTGACGGTGACTCTGCCACAGAACCTGTCTCACCCCTCTACCCACATAGCCCGGCCCCCTCGTAACAACCACGTGTACTTGCAGAGTGGAGCAGCCTGTGCGTGTCCGAGCCCACGGCAGGCGAGATGTCTCTGAACGTGACGGTGACTCTGCCACAGAACCTGTCTCACCCCTCTACCCACATAGCCCCGCCCCCTCGTAACAACCACGAGTACTTGCAGAGTGGAGCAGCCTGTGCGTGTCCGAGCCCACGGCAGGCGAGATGTCTCTGAACGTGACGGTGACTCTGCCACAGAACCTGTCTCACCCCTCTACCCACATAGCCCCGCCCCCTCGTAACAACCACGTGTACTTGCAGAGTGGAGCAGCCTGTGCGTGTCCGAGCCCACGGCAGGCGAGATGTCTCTGAACGTGACGGTGACTCTGCCACAGAACCTGTCTCACCCCTCTACCCACATAGCCCGGCCCCCTCGTAACAACCACGTGTACTTGCAGAGTGGAGCAGCCTGTGCGTGTCCGAGCCCACGGCAGGCGAGATGTCTCTGAACGTGACGGTGACTCTGCCACAGAACCTGTCTCACCCCTCTACCCACATAGCCCCGCCCCCTCGTAACAACCACGTGTACTTGCAGAGTGGAGCAGCCTGTGCGTGTCCGAGCCCACGGCAGGCGAGATGTCTCTGAACGTGACGGTGACTCTGCCACAGAACCTGTCTCACCCCCAGGACGTCTGCGTGACTTTCTCCGGGCCCCGGTCTATCCTGCCTATCTCTCGGTCGCCGCCCGCCTGCGTTCCCAGTCCGGTGCGTATAAACAACGTCATGCCACTAGGATGGAGCGAGTCAGTTGGTGTACGACCAAATACTGTACCATGGTGTGACAATACTGGACACTGTCCGATATTATCATTGTTGACGAGGCAAACGATTTTGGCAGCGAACCTAGTGTCAAACCCTGGCCGTGACATTTAAGTTTAGAAGGCTTTGAGCCGATTCATTTGTTCTGCACTCATATATCATGGGCGGGTTAAAACACGAAAAACGCATTGCAGTTGTAGAAATACAAACAATTTTCCCAGTTGTAGTCATTACAATAATTACTTTTGTGATTTACAAGGACTACGTACCAGTATGATAATATTCCCCAAATATTGCTAATATTAATAGGCTATTTAATATTGCTATTGCTATTCCAAAACTTTATTTCTTCTTTAAGCGATTTCCCGACTAGCTCAAACTTAATTTTATTATTATTTGAAGTTTTTTGGGGAAAGAGTGATAGGGACCAACAGCTTACCTGTATAAGTTTGGGTAGTTGTCTGAAGATTGAAAATATTTATACACAAAACGACGAAATGTTTCGGCTTAGACAGCCTTGTTCATTCGTCAGTGTGGAGAAACTCCACTGGTTTCAAAAGACAAAAGCTGGCAAGTATGTCTTCAATGGATCCCTAGTCATTGCTCAATAGTGGGAAATGAAAAAGCCGACTACCTGGCAAAGATGGGAGCTAAATTGAAACAACCTGAAAAGGCAATCTCACTGCAGTCCATCAAATCTATAATCAATAACCAAGTCAGCTTAGAGTTAAAGAAGCAGTACAAAGTAATTGCGCGAGGGAAAAGATGGGAACCGCTTACAAGCAAGGAGAAAATGAATGCAAGGAAAATTGATAAGGAAGAAAGGAGGGTTTACGTGGCAAATTTCCAGATAGACACCGGCCACAACTACCTTCAAGCCCATCTGCACAAAATAGGAGTGGTGGATACAAGAACATGCCCACTCTGCAAAGAACAAGACCAGGACGCGGAACATCTTGCGACATGTGTCTCCCTGACAGCAGAAAGGGATCTAATGGAGGGGCAAAATATAGCAAGAAGGAAATATGTGGCAAACCTTTATTGGGCAACTAGGCAGAGAATGGCATAAGTTCCAACTCTGGATGTTCGAAAGAAGAAGAAGAAGAAGAGGTTTCTCAGTGTTTTCTGGTTTCACTCCACTCTGGTTTCTCCACGCTGACGAGTGAACAAGGCTGCCTAAGCCGACAACTCCCCCAACTTCTACAGGTAAGCTGTCGGTCCCTATCACTCTTTCCCCAACAAACTTCAAACCAGCATTTAGGCTCTACATACCTAAATAAATTATTATTAATATTTATAATGTATGTGTAGGTTAGCAACATTTAATTAGTTTGACATGTTTTGATGAATACATTCGGTAGATAGGCAAGCTACTTCAGTGTCAGGCTAGCTTATAAGGTAGGCCTAGGCTAGCCTTGGGTTTGTCTAGGCACAGGCATAGGCCTACCTTGTAGGACTCTTGGGAAATCTGAACATGGATCTTGAATCTTCCTGGGTTGAATAGTTCTTGCATGTGTATTGTACCTAGGGATGTTCAATGATATCGATAATTCAATACGATATCAATATCGCGGGAAAATCGCCGTTAATATCGATATGGTAGTGTCATCGAAAATATCGCGATATCATGGTCAACTTAAAATATTAAAATATTTCTGCTATGGTCTGCAGTATGCGTTGCTGCAGCGTTAAGTCACTGAGCACCTACCCCCCCCCCCCCCCCCCAGTATTTTGCCCGTGGTCTGTAGTACACGTTGCTGCAGTTTGTAACTGCACAAACCCCCTCCACACATAGGGCCCCACGGGGGGGGGGGGGGGGTGGCAGGTTCCCTTTGTTTGCATGGAGACATTGGATCCATTCACTATTTTTACCTGGAACTCCGAATTCTTTCCGAGAAGTATGTTATTGCTCAGTATTGCTTGACACGTGACTCATCTGTCATGACACAAATTCAAGCCTTTATCGCTCTGCAGCAACTTGTACTGCAGGCCACGGCAGATATACTTTCAATTGACTACGATTGCTGTATTGTTTTATTATCGCCGAAAAAAATTCGATATTGCGATATCAATGTCAATTTTTTTATAACGATATCGGCAAAATGGCGCTGATATCGATACTGAAAAAAATATCCCTAATTATACCGCACATCTGTAACGGGCTTTACAGCCTCCCATTTAGTAAAATGTTTAAAAGTGCTATTTAAAACACAAGAGCACAAAGATTCCATTTACTTCCCATGTTGCAATCAATTTAAGTTACTCCAAGGCACGGGAAGCGCTAGCGTCAATCGTTCGCCCTCCAAAATGTAAGTTTCCAGTTTTGTCACAGCATGGTTCATTACGGTATGTGGTTCTACTTAGTCTGTTAGAGGCTATTGAAAATACATTACGGTTACTTAATTTGTTTCTGAGGCCCCGGTTGCACCGAACTTTTAGTTCGTAGATTGGCCGTTAATTGAAGATTTGCTCCAAATAATGGTGACTGGTGAAAGACACTATGCTGATAGAGATGTGCAAAAATGTTTTTTGAAATAAGTGAATTTCGTATTTAAAAAAACAAAAAGTGGTGTTTTGTGTTTTTATTATAATTACACGTATTGCGCAAGTATATCCAACACTGCCTTTGCACAAGAAGCTGAATCAGCCGAATCGAGTACCACAGATGCAAGAAGATGTATTGAAGGTCCAGTGTTTTACACAATATATTTTAGACACATCAGCCTGTTTTTTTTTTCATCAAGCTTGGGTACAAACATATGTCTTATACTATTGGCTGAGGGAATATCCCCGGCACCCTTCACATGCTTATCCATCCAGGCACGTATCTGTGGATGATCCAATTTCTCGGGAGGAATATTAGCTCTTAGAAATGCCTCAGCCGTTTCCAGTATGAACTCGTCTCGGTCCGTTTTTATTCTTTTGGCGCTAGAGACCGTTTTTTCAAGCGAAATTTCTCGCGACGTTGAAGGCCTAGCCCCAGAAACGCTCGTTGTCGTAGGCCTAATTGTAGCAGCATCACGTATTCTTCTGTGTTTTTCACTAGCACAATGCTTTAGAAGCTTATCTCGATGATTATGATCTAAACGGCAATTACATCATTTGCAAAACAAAGTTTTAGCAGAGGCATATAATCCATCATTTTTAAATTTGGCAGCTCTCTTCTCCACTGATACGCTTACTTGCGGCATTTCCAGCTTCCAGGAAATCACAACTGAACGCGCATCGGTCAGTGACCTAGTTTCAGGTTTCAGCTTGCACGCCTGCGCGTGCGTTTGAGTAGGATTTGGCCATTGGGTATTTAAAACCCAATGATTTGGCGGGAGGGTAGGGGGTTGGTGATCGGAGGCATGGCTTCATAAAACTCGCAAGTCGAAACGGGAAAATATCGACTATCGAAATAAAAGTCGATTGGTAAGAAAGTGGGCGGTACCTAAAGCTAAAACACATTTTGTACGTAAATCTTGTAATTTTGATCGAATTAATTTTCCGAAACTGTGAAATTGCGCATGTAGGCACCAAATATCGTGGATTTCGCGAAGTTTTGATTAAAAACACAGTATTTCGCGTAATAAGGCAAATTTGGCAGATTTCGCGTTTTGTGTTTTTTAAAATAAGACTGCTATAGGGCTACATAACCAACAAATAGCAAAACTACATCTCCAACTATATCCAACTCCATCCAACTATACCAGGTGATGAGAGTGCCGAGCCAACCGTTGGTGAAAATGAAGAGATCCAGGGCGCGGCCAAGGCCGATAACAATGTAAAAAATGTAAAAAATGGGAAAATAATTGAAATAATGACCACTCTTGTCGATCAGGTAAATGATACAATCATAGACTTTGATATGGAAGGAGAAAATTTTTACTTGACTTGGGAAAAGGGGGAGATAACGTAGGAGGCAGGCCAAGAATAATTGGGGAAAACAAGTCGGTAGATACTACTGTAGAGTCTTTCACGAATGGCAATGCTTTAGAATCTGAACAGCACAGACATGTAATTAGGGACATAAATGAATGTGACAGGGAGGAAATAAAACTGATTCACCAAAACATACAATGGGCGACAAACAAAAAATTAGAATTAGAGATATTGATAGAAGAAATAAAACCCAGGGGCCGGATTCACAAGAGGTCTTAACTTAGGACCGGTCCTAAGTCCTGCTGTACCGTATGTGCTATTATAAATCCATGATAGGCCTACTACACGGCCCAATTGATAGCTACTTTCGTGGAAATCACAGAGAACTTAAAATATTGCAAAGCGGTGTTTTAAAGTTTAGTGTTTTGTTTTCTTATACCTCCACAATCTAAAAACAGAGAAATGTGTATGTCAAGGTAAGTAAACGATATTTATTTATGTTCACACTTCGAAGTCATAGACGCATTGCCACCATCTTTGAAGAAAGATAAGACCAACTCAGACCGGGCCTAAATATTTGTCTCAAGTGTTTGTTATTTACTAGGGTTTCTTAGCAACATCGAGTCAAAGCTATGTGTAGGTCCGTATCAGCCAATGGCGTAGTGGTCCTAAAGTTAGGCCAGGCCTAAGTTAAGACCTCTTGTGAATCCGGCCCCAGTGTAATATGCCTGTCCGAACATGCTCTAAAACCTAACGAAATAAAAGAATTTACACTGGAGGGTTTTAACCTAGTAGCAGGATACAGTAGGAACAAATATAGAGGGGGAGGGGTAGCCATATGGGCTACAAACAACATTGATAGTCAGGCTATATTAATACAGGAAACTGAGAAACTGACAAAAGATAAGGATGTTGAATTCACAATTGTGAAAATCTTATTAAAAAATAACACAGAGTTGATTATCATTGGTATATATAGGGCCCCATCTGGAAACATTAAATTATTTTTTGATAACCTCACAATGATAATGGACATTATAAAAAAGAAATATGATAACATAATAATCTGTGGAGACTTTAATATAAACACCTTAACTCAAAGCTTGGAACTGAAACAACTAAATGATTTCTGTAGTATGTTCAACCTTAAAGATAAAATAAAAATGGCAACTAGGATAACTCCAAATACAGAGTCCCTAATAGACAATGTATTAACCAATCTTGAGGAAAACACCCTAAAAGTGGAGGTAATAGAAACAGCTATTTCTGATCATTTAGCACAATTGATACAGGTTCAAGTAGACCTACCTAACAATAGGCAGAAAGGAGGTATGAAACAATGTGGGAATGTTAAATCACAAATAAGAGACACTAAACAAGAAAACCTTGAATACTTTAAACAACTAGTAGGTAAAGAAGGCTGGGAAATATTGAATGAATGTGAAACTAGTAGTGAAAAGTATGATGCATTCAGTAAGAAAATAGAACACTATTTCAACATAGCCTGCCCTTGGAAAACTATTAAAGTAGGTCAAAATAAAGATACAGAAAGGAAAAAGTGGATAACAAATGACATAAAAAAGCAAAGAGCCAATCTGAAAATTCTATACAGGGAAAGTAAATCCTCGCGGGAATTAAAACCAAAACTTCTTTATAAGAAACACACACAAAAATATAAGCATACACTGAAACAATCAAAAGCACAATATATAACTCATAAAATAGCACAGGCCAAAAATGAAAGTAAAACAATATGGAATATAATAAATAAAGAAAGGAGCACGAGACAACAACATACCATGAACAAAATAGAACTAAACATTAGTGGGAAAACAATAAAACATCCTAAAGAAGTCGCTAACCAGTTCAATACATATCTAGCAAATGCAGCCGAAGAACTGGTAAAAAGCATTGATAAAGCTACAAATGAACTAGAAAGCACACAACACGATTTAGAGCATGAAATGATGTTAACTTTTACAAATATAAAGGAGATCAAATTCTTAATTGGCAAACTAAAAAACAAAAAAACTGTAGGACATGATGGAATTTCCACCTTTATTATTAAATTCTGTACTAATGAGCTAGCCCAACCTTTAACTTATTTAATTAATCACTCACTTTCCACTGGGGAATTCCCTCAACAACTTAAGAAGGCCAGAATTATACCAGTATACAAAAAAGGGGACAAGACTGACCCAGGAAATTATAGGCCTATTGCCATTCAACCGGCATTTTCTAAAATTTATGAGCAGGTTGTAGAATCAAGAATACGATATTTTATGGAATCGCGGAATCTAATTATAAATGAACAACATGGATTTCGAAAGGAGAAATCTACCACAACAGCGATTGCAGAGTTTCTAAATTTCGTACTCAAAGAAAGAGATGAGAATAAAACTGTTATAGCAATCTTCATGGACCTCACAAAAGCATTTGACTGTGTAAACCACCAGATATTATTAAAAAAATTACATAGCTATGGTATCAGGGACCTAACCTTAAAATGGATCACATCATACCTCACCAACAGAACACAATATGTGGAAATAAAATCAATAGTTAAAAATAAGATCAAAACTTACACATCAAAAGAAGAGAAACTTGTACGGGGTATAATGCAAGGATCTATTCTCGCTCCTTTATTCTTTAATATTTACATAAATGATATCGCAAAACAATACACTAAAATAAATAGTAAAATGATATTATATGCAGACGACTCGGCAAAAGTTCTTTCACAGTATAATAAAGAGAATCTAGAAATTGAAACTTACATAGCAGCTAACACAATACTTCAAAATCTTAAAAGTAACGAACTGATCATTAATACCGGTAAGACTAACATAATGATATTTGATCAAAGAAAGGATCACTCGGATGATAACATTAATGTAATGATGGATGAGGTTTTTATTGAACAAGTGAGTAATACAAAATTTTTAGGGTTAACTATCGACGAAGATCTCTCATGGGACAAGCACACTGAAGCATTAGCTAGTAAACTTGGAACTGGAATTTTCATCCTTAAGACACTCCGCAACTATTGCAATAAAACACTTCTATTGACAGTATATCACACACTACTTGAATCACACATGTTATATGGCATAATAGCCTGGGGAAATTCATCACAGAGTAACATACACAGAATATTCAAATTACAAAAAAGGGCTATAAGAACAATATGTAAACTGAAACCTATAGAATCCTGTAAAAAGCATTTTAAAGCATTGAACATTCTAACAATTTTTGGTTTATATGTCTATGTAGCTATCCTTTATATGAATGAACAAGGGCAATTTCTGGCAAGTAGAAATAATGCAATACACTATCACAATACTAGGCAAAAAAACAATTTCTATAGCCATTGCCATAAGAAAAAGATGTATGAAGAAGCTCCAATCTATATAGGATTAAAATTATGGAATAAATTACCAGATGAACTAAAAGAGATAGCGCAGAAGAAAAACATTTTTAAAGTTAAGTTAAAAGAATACATAATAAAGAAAACATTATATTCCATAGAACAATTTTAGAAATGCGACAATCAGAGGCCTATCTAATCTACTTGGAGTATCAGGGATACTACTATCAGTGTTTCTATTTTAATATTATATGTGTACAATGTTTTATATCTATATATGTGTATAGTTACTTAGTCTTAAGTCTTTATTTGTTCCTTTTTAGAATTAGAACATAAGATTATATCTTATGAAATGACCTGTACAATATCATCCAGAATGAATACAACTGTACGTGACGAAATAAATAAATAAATCTCAAGAGTGACGCTAAGTGCCATTTCGCGTTTTCGCGGCATACGAAATTTACACATCTCTTAACTATGCACTTTGTATGTAATGTTTGTTGAAACCATGGTAAGCAATCCGAGATTATTGCAGTCAGACATTAACACACTTTGCTGAATTCGGACCTAAGGAAAGCAAAAGATAGCATAATACACGTAATGTTTTGTTTTTCATGATTGGACTTGCTACATTGCAATCATAATAATATGTAGATTCCGATTCTGCCAAATAGAATCGCGATTCCAATGTTTTTGTGTCATTTTGAACGTATCGATTCCTTTTAAAAAGGCGCAAAAAATCAAATTTAACATTTGCTACGGTTTACTATTTCAAGTTCATCTCACAAACTATGTACCTACCGGTACTCTGATCAAAATTGGTAAACGGAGTTACGCACAAGAATGCTGTACTATTATGCTTAACACATTTGAAATGAGTGCTGTATTATAGGCCTACTCACCATTAGTAGGCCTACTTAAAAAATACATCAAATTTGAATCACATTAAAAAAATCATGACTGGTAAAATAATTCACAAAAAAATTAAGATACTTCTTTAATAGATTAACGAAACGTTGATTAAAGACTGGTAAAAAAAATTAGAAAAAGCTGATTAATTGTTTTCTTTGTAACTTTAGAGCGGAATGCGAATAGGTCAGTACGGTCGTAAATGGGGACATTTCATATTTTTTCATTTCTTTTCAGTACCTTGAAAACCTATCCATACAACTGTCCAATAATAATCGAAATCTTATTTCCAACAAGACATAACTGGATTGGCTTTAACTCCCGATTGGTAAATTGTATGTATTTATTAGCATCCATCAATCTATGTGATACATTCATATGAAACTTGTCAGTATTTGTAATATAGTAAGATATGATAGATAAACTAGGAAAACGCTCTGTTTGACGCGTTGATAAGCGAGCGCGTCCATATCACGAACTTTCTGGCGAAAAGATCTCAAAGCTAATAAAAACAACAATTCAAGAATGCACATTGCAAAAATTTTTCTACCATAGCTATTATACTTCCTGACATTCTTGAATGTAGTGCAATGTGGGTTGCTAAGAATTTTCGTTGTCATTCTGTCTAGTGTTTTCGTCGCGGTCTGCCACCGTCACTAACAGTTATTGACAGCAATAGAAATGTAATTTCTGCCTCTAATACGTATCCGATCGCGTTTAAATTAGTATATTCGTGACCGGATGAAAATTTACTATAAGATAGCCACCTCACATTTTGCTGTTACTGTGTTTCAGAAAAATATTTTCGAGTAACTTTTGTGTTACTTTGCCAATATTTATCAGATTGCCATAAAATGAATATAATCGTGACCGGAAAAAGCTTTAGAAAAATATGGCTATCTCACATTTTGCTGCTATTTTGTTTCAGAAAAATATTTTGCACTAACTATGGTGTAGCTTTTTAAATTTTAACTTTTCGAACGATTTTGCCTCAAAACTATACACCTTCAATCCACATCGAGGCTTGTGGATGGTCTAAATTTCAAGTTGATCGGACTTTCCGTTCGACCGCTATCGACAGACATAAAAAACAAAAAAAAAACAACAGAACGAAGTGCCATAAAGGTCTAATGGAGACGCTCGCTTCGCTCGCTTAATAACAAAATTAAAGTTATTTTTAATATACTTCCGAGGCCTAGGTACCAATATAATAGACTATATAAAGACAATAGGCTATACAAACTACAAAGGGTAGGATATACATTAATTTGAATCAGCCAGCCCCGCCCCTGAACTCTCATTGATCGATTTTACCCCCCCCCCCCCCCCCCCCCCGCCATATTAGGGAAGTGGCATGTTGAAAATGTATAGCCAATCAGAAATTATGCTCCAGATGGAAAAGAATGTTTCTAGTAGTGAATGGGGGCTTCTAGGCAAGAACAGACTTTTTTGTTTTCACCTAGGCTTACTCTAGCTAGTCAACTAATGTGTCTTGCAGTCTTTATTATGTGTGTGAACATAATATTGTGGACTATGGCAGACTCTTGCAGTTTGTAATGATAACATTACTCCTACCTGTTTTAGTGAGGCTATGTTGTCGTACTCAACGTTACTCTTTACAGCTTATAAAAGTAAAATAAAAAATCATATGAATGAATAAATTCCTACGTGTTTTATTAGAGAATCGGAGTCGGTCAAGAATCGGTATCGGACACAATAATTTTACTAATCGGAATCGGTATTGGAATTGGCAAATTCCGGGATCGACCCACCTCTAATTTTGACAATTCAACATAATCTTTTCTGCCGTTCATGTTGTTGTCACCATGAATGAACGCATAAATAAATTTATATTTATAGTATACTCATTTGGTTACAAGAACCGATTTTCAATGGTGGACATTTAGGCCTGTACAATATATTATGGCGTGCTTCGTTGATGTCGGCCCCAAGGTCAACGTTTCCATGTAGGCCTACACCAGCGTCACGATGACTATGTATATCAGGACATTCAAAGCGGTTTGGAAAGCAGTCGGTTTGAAATGAATGATATAGATTGAATTTGCCTCAAGACAGTTTGGAATGGAATGGGTTCCAACAGTGAGTTAGACTGTTAGAAGATTCAATCCACTTCACTCTTAGCTGATATATGCTTTAAAGGGGTTGCAAAACATGCCACACTTGATTTTCTCTTACCATGCTCATTATCTACAAAGCTTTGTGTGTCTTTGCCGCACCCCAACCCAACCCACGTCTGCCTACCGTCCGAGTCCCGCCAATTTGGTTGTTTTGTCAAATATATTTTACAATTTCTAGGTTAGAATCTAGACATTTGGCAGCCATGTTGGATTCGCTATCAAACTGTTTCCATTAAATCGATAACTTTTTTAATTAATATAAATTGGCGAGTTTTTCAAAGCAATATCTTCAAACCGTTTTGATCAACCGGCTTTGAATGTCCTGATGTAAGTCATGTCCCAAAGTTTAAAAAAAAAACAGCTAGCTAAAGTGTACTGTGTTGAGCATAGGCAAAGGTGGTTTAAACACGACAGTAGAGTTAAAACACTGTTTTAAACAAAAAATAAACGTGTTTTCTTTCTTATTCTTTGTTGTTCAGCAAAAAAGTCAGAATATCTGTTACGTACATGGTTTATCCAATTTCTCCAATCGGTTCAAACTCAAAGCACTTGGCCTGTTCCCACTGTTCACCTACTGTGTCCGGTATACCCTCTTTAAGGTCGAATTTCAATGAACAAAAAAATAAAATTTCAATACAAACTTCAATACTGTAAATAAAAACTAAAATAAACACTCTTTTCATGTGTGGGGTGGGGTGGGGGAGTATTTACGTTTGAACGTCGTTTTAAAACTGTTAAACGTTGAGGATTTTAAACGCTTTCCTGCCCCCAGTTGAGGACGTGCGACCTTGTGTTTCAGGTCCACAACGGCAACCAGGTGACGGGCGCGCGTCTGGAGAGCCGAGGGCGCAGCGCAGACGCCCTGGGCGAGAGAGTGGGCGACGACTGGTGCAGGGGCGGGGCTGTCATGCAGATGGCTTACAGAATGAATCCACAGATGAACGTTATACTGTCTCTAGTAAGTACATGATGAGCAATATTATCATTAAATATATATAGGCCTATCTTGATATATATCGATTGATGTTGGAAACATCAATCGATATTCAATAAAATTTCGATATTATCGAATGGTTTGTTTTCTGAAAAAGCATGTTCGTAAAGAATTGCTTCATTCTTCTTGGGCCTTGGTAGTGATGAATAGAAACATTCTAAAATGGGTTTATTTTTTTTTGCAAATTTTGTTCAAAAAAAACAATGTGGTGTTATATGTTTTTATTTATTTTTTCATTTTCCAGCAATTACAAACAAGTAAAATTGAAAAAAAAACACTGCCAGCGTGCTTTGCGCATTCATGGTCAGAATCCCACTCTTCAGCAATGCTCACGTAGGCCTACATAGGCCAAGTTTAGATTAAGGCAATTAGATGATCTGTTTTTGGCATTTACATTGTTTGTTAATTTGCGTGTTTTTCGTGGTTTATATTGCTATTTAAGCCATTTTTCGCGTTGTTTGTTGTTTTGGCCAAACAATCGCGTTTTGTCGTTATTTAAAAACACTTAACAGCTTGAGCTGAACCATTATGTCGAGAAAGCTTCAAATTTGAACAATCTAACTTAAAGTGTAGACTTTCATGTTATCACAATGTGCAAAAAAAAAATGCCTTTAGTGATGAAATACTCAAATATACTGCCTGGTCTCATGTGGTTAGTGTCAACGGTTTCACATCAGATGTCTCCATATCGTTATGTGCTCGGTTAGGCAACGTAATATCACAGAACATGTCAAAGATTGTTTCATGTTTGTAAATTTATCATCAATAGATAATGCAATCATCTTTTCGATTATCGATAATTTGTATTTTATTGTTGTGCAAATATACCTCACTTGGTGTAGGTTTACAAAAATATAACTAGGCTAGCGTAAACAATAATATGTATAATGTATGGGACTGGCAAGGGAGCATTACAGAGTTTCTAGCAGTATGTCGAGGGAGGATAAAAGAAGTTTGTAGGCCCTACTGGTTAACTAGGTCGACTACGAAGCTATGGCTAGGACTATGTAATGTGGGCATTTAAAAACAATTCAAAAGAAGAAGATAATTTAAGTCACTCAAAACACATGCACAGTATTATGGGCAGGTCAGAAAAGGAAGCCATTTTATATTGGATAGCAAGGAAGAGGAATGGCTGAGGAAACCATCTCTGCATAGGAGAAAAAAAAAACGACATGTCAAAACGCCCTCTTACGTTTAAACGTTCAATAATTTGTGGTTCAAGTTAATCGTCCACCAACCAGTTACATCCAGCTGCAACCCACAAATTGAAGTGGGATTTTCCCGTTCCACGCTCGGCATCGGATTGCAGCTGTAACGTGCAACAGTTACTGCTCGTCTCGACAACTGGGCACTGCATTAGGCAGTGAGAGAAAGGGTTCGACACGTCTATTAAACGACAGATCAATTGGCTTAGGGCTACCCTTCCTTTTTCCAGTGTACGAGGTCAGTTGTAAGGTACCTTCTTATTTTCAGTGTGACTGGTCATCTTACCTTTTCAGCAGGATCGATTGCACCCTTGATACGTTGTCTTACTTGTTCAGTGTGTCCTGTGAATGACAACCTCTACACTTGATCGTACTCTCCACACGTTGTCTTTCTGTTTCCAGCGCGACCGCTCCATGATCAACCTCCACCTGATCCACACGAGCTACTTCCTCTTCGTTATGGCGATGACGCTCGTTTGCTACGCGCTCATCAAGGGGAAAAACAAGCCCAAAGTGATCGTCGTTGATAAAGTTCCTTTGGATCCTTGAGGGAATTTAAAATGTTGATATATTGTTTGCATTTCTCATTTTTTTTATTGCTTTGAATAACATATATACTGTACAAGTTTCTTTGGATATTTAGGATTTTTTTGTGTTTGTGTGGTAATATTGCCACAGGAAATTATTATTTAGATGTATAAATCGAGGACAGAATCCCCAACAGTGAATTTCCCAAGTTTTAGTCTTAGAAAGAGTGTGTAGAGTACTACAGTACTTTCCTTGAAATGTGAACTGAGGAAAATAATTGCCTATTTGAAAGTCTCTTTGTGTAATATTATATTTAATTTAATTTTACTTATCTTACTGGACTATTTTTGTTGAGACATTTTCATATCTCCTATTTTCCTGTTCCTTATATAGGGGCCTACCAATTCTGTATATGTTGGCTGGTCTGCAACAAAGCATGTCTCATTGTTGGATATGGATGGACTACACCTTCGGACCAGAAACATTAAATTAAGTTTATTTCATCCATATCCATTATCTACTTTAATCTTGTTTTGATCTTATTAGGTGTAAGTTGGGTAAAATTTATTTTGATGACCAAGTGGTACAGGGAACTTTATTTGGTTAGACAAATATTTTTAAGCAAATTAATTTGTAGGATAAATGTAAAAAAAAAATGAAAACTAATAATCATTAATCATTAATGAATCATTAATCATACAAAGAAGAAAGAAAACCATAAACATTAGTTATGTACTCACACTTATGAAGTTATAATCGTTTAATGATTGATTATAGATTTCTTTTCAATGCACTTCTTGGCAACAGATTATCATTTTAGCGTCGGCAAAGGGAATTCAAATTTCATTACTAGAATTTCACCGACTCTTTCAAAACGCTTAAAACCACATAAAACACACTTTTAAAAAATTGCCTGTGGTGCTTTTGTGGGGAGCATCTCCCCCACACCCCCAATTGATGTTGCCCTCGAGTTGTATTTGTCCCGGAATTCTGATTTGTAAATATGGTCACCTTAGGCTCGGTTTTTCAATCGGTCATTAACGGGGCCGTTAGCTGACAGTCCGTTATCTGCATAGGGTTTGTTAGGTTACAGATTACGGACTGTCAGCTAAAGGCCCCATTGACCACCCGTTAACCGATTGAAAAACCGGGCCTTATGGTTATAGCTACGTCAAGCAATGCTGTTTTAAGAATTTGTCCGATTCTGAAATGTGGTACCAGGCGTTCAAAATGTGAAATATGAAGAAGAAAAACGTCAACTTTGGCAAAAAGATCTCTCCAGAAGCTGGAACGTTTTCCCCAGACTCCTACCCATTTGAGACATTCCCCCCCCCCCCCCCTCCACCACGTCCAGTGCCGCTTCTTTAGCCTAAATCGAAAAGATATTGCTAAAAGACTGATGATCGAGCAATACCAACAACCTGGTGTGGTTGCAGCTCTCTACCTTGCAACACATTTAAAAAATATCAAGGTAGGTGCAAATTAAAATAAAATAATAATTTTTTTAGACATTACACATACATGAACATGGTCTCCACTGAGGCAGAATAAGTGGTGTCTGGCGGGTAGACACCCCTCATATTACCCACCTGCGCGCTACAGGGTTGTCACGGTTTCTACATTCAGTGCAGTAGCGGTCATTCGTACATTCTCGATGGGCTCTTGGCGTAGGGTCAGTCATCGTTGTATAGATTTTGCAACGCAGGAAAGGTCTGTGCTTCTCCATTGAAATTTATGATTGATTACTTTTCTTTCTGAAGAGTTAACGGGCGTGTAAGTGCTCTTTGGTAAAATTAGTATCCTTTGAAGATAAGATCTTGCACCAAAATTGAAGTCCACATCTTTAATTGCATGTTTATTGTTGATGATTTTGCTGCTTTAACTAGTAATCATGCTAGGGTGTATTTGAGATAAGGGATGATTGGGAAGTCAAAGGGCAATTACAAAAACACCATCCCTTGCGGGATTCGAACCCATGTCCCTAATGGCAGGCCTACTTTAAACACCAAACCTTTCCTACAAACCCGCAATTTTTAACATTTTGTTCAGTGGTGCTGATGAAAAGAGAATTTTGAATTTGTGTTTTGAGGCATTTTACTTCGTCAGTATTCTGCTCACACTAAAGTGCAAAAGAAAATGTTACGGTTTCTGTTGTTGGCAGTCAGGATTTCATCATGGTAGCTTTTCCAAGTGGCTGGATACTTAGGGTACCTAATTGATTCTTTGATTTTGAGAACGGGGGCTGCGGCAGAGCACCGTGAAATTGTTCGAGAAATTCTCTTTCCAAGTACTCCATAGATAACTAGATTAATTCAGTTTTCATTATACAACAATCATTATTAACTTAAGTTGATGGGGTGACAAACAGGCCGAGCTCCCATGTTGTTAATGGTGGCCGCACGTTCCTCTCAAGGGAGTGGAAGGCTATTTTTCTAGGGGGGGGGGGTTAAGGGATTTTTTTAGCTGTAACAGTTAATTATTATGAATGCGTTTTTCACACAGTTATGGCACACATACACGAAGTGTATTAATTAATTATAGGTAGGCCTATCTGCTGTGGTTACGGATAAATATGCTCCAGTATCAAAGTCAAATGTGCCGCCGGTACCATGCCCCTCAGAAAACGGGACCATTGGGTTGAAACCCAATAACGGGACTCTTCAGAGACGGGTAGGTAATAGGGTTGGGAGCACATTGGTCAAATCCGTTGATAGTGTTGACTGTTGAGTGTTGACAGCCGTGTTCCACACCCACTTGTCACCAGCATTCTTCGATCTCGGTAGGGGGAGCTGGGGGGGGGGGGGGATGCTGTGTACATATGAGTCAATTCGTATGTCTTGGCGTAGGGTAGAACTAGAAGAGGTTCTGTTTGTTTACCACAGTACAGTAATTAGTATTAGTGTATTTATACTTATTAGTGTAATTATCAGTGTGTTAGTGTATTTATATTCTAACCTAGATGTACGCTGTTTATCGAACTAGCTCACTCACCATCGTAACTTTGTCCACATGCCCTCTCGACCAATCACCGATGTTGGCTACCCCAGACGATAGCTGCTAGTGTGACCTTGAACGGGAGCCCAACCAATTACACTTTAGACGGCGATCCAGGCGACAGACGATATATTTTACTAGATAGTGTTGAATACTAACGTAAGAAAGCGCTGGGGATAGATAGATATTCTTTGGGGGTTAATTCAAATACAACTCGGTCCTCGTTTTACGTCCAGCCATTGTCCGTCTTTAAATCACTAGCAGATACAAATGGAGGGGGGGGGGCGATCGGCCCTCATGGTTATTTGAAAAAATCAAACAGTGGTATGTGCTGGTCAGTGGTCACCCCCCCCCCCACCCCCCGCAATCTTCCCATTGCCCTGATACACCCCTGGCTCAGATACACCCTTATGATTCTGTGACGTAAGCGGATGTCTGCAGTAGGTCTTTGCAGAAAGGAACTTGCATAATGAAACGATATAAGGTTAGTACAAGTTCGAAACAACCTTACAAGCTTTCGTCACAGACGAGTAGTCCGTGACCAACCAGCGATTCTCAATTTCAAATACCGATCCCTTTTGAATGTTCTCAGACACACGCATTGCACTATCCTGACGTTAAAATCCGTATAGGTATTGTTATAAATTTTGGCGGGCCCACCATGTACAACCCTGAAAAGGACATTCTACTGCATTGGAGAAGAATAATTAATCAGGCAAAAAGTAAATACAATTTCTTTCATCTGAATTTCTTTATTTTACGTGATCAAAGATGGCTGACAAACGACCAATTCAAACGGGTCGAATAGGGTGCGAATTAACGGGGTGGATGGGGGGTATTTCCCCTCATGTGGTGATTTCATCCCTGGCTCTGTTTTACTGAAAGCTATCCCTGCCAGGGATGGTTAAATTCCCACCTCACTCATCTCATCATATCAAGTGACTTTTCAAATTTGACATATTCGCAGCTACGAATTGTTAAAATTACACATTAATAAATCAATCCAATGGACTCTCAAATCACTTCTCAGGCCATCTCGAGGCCAATAATATCACACACAAAATTTCGTCTACAGCGGTTGGGGCTTTGCCCCAGCAGACCAGATACTATACCCAAGCAGATACTATACTTGGGCATCCCCCCCCCCCCCCCCCCCCCCTCCCCCCTCTGCCAAGCCGTCAATTCGCATCCTGGGGTCGAACATGGGAACACACTCAATGTGACTGTACGTCTTCTATTTGACATAAAACAATCTTTGAAGACATCAATTTCAGATTACCCTATATAATCATTTAATCGTACAGATGTGTTTAGTATGCATGTCTGACTCATTCGAGGTCGTACTCATACTAAAAGTAAACTCAAGTTCATAGGTCAAAGCGATACGTCATAATTTCGTTTAATTTGATTCTGTATGTATGCTTGTATACTCTTATATTATATTATTATCTTATCTCAACTTTGACTTGATTACAGTTCACTGTCACACGACTATATTTAAAGACGGCTATATATCTTAAATTGAAAGTCAAAAAAGGGGTCACTGACCTTATTTTTAAACAATATAATGCATTTAAGAAGTATTTTTATCTCCAACAGGAGACGTTACACTAATGGGGTCACAAATAATAAAAAATAATCACATATTATGTTCGAGCCTAAAACTTGCCACCTACCGTTAAAAAACTCATAGACATGCAGACTTGATAATAACTTAATCAGTATTTTATTTTCTGTAAGTGGTGAAAATTGTACGTTTCTATAACCAAACCCCTAACATTGCGTTTGAAATAGGGTACTTCCAACCCAGTGCCCCTAATTGTTACAAATTTAGTCTGCACAAGTTGTAACTCACATTAGTGTTAGATTTGAATGTCAGTATATGGGAATTGTTATCATTTATCAATAATGAATAGTTTAAAGGTTCGTTCATTTGTCCGTTCCGAACAGTCTCGAACAGTCCGAACAGGTTGTTCGCTGTTTATCTGTAAAAAAACATATGTTCTGATCTGATGGTGTTCAGTTGTCCGCCGGCAACTGTTTGCAAACAGGCCGAACATGTTCGAACTGTCAAGGATCAAGAAGTAGAGCGGGAATTCAAATTAGACATAGCGGTAACCTGTTAATTAATATACATTCTAATGCAGATTGCAACATAATATCTGTCGTATAAAATAACGTTACAACTTCTAATTAAAGAGGGTCGTAATGTTTGTCACATCAAGATAAGAAAATAAAGATCTAATGTTTAGGCCCTACCTAACCACATTTACCTCAGCCCGTACTCTCGTTGCTTATCCTGTACGTTCAATTCAACCGTCATAAACTTGGCTTAGGCCCAACCAAAGATTAATTCAGTTTATCTTACGCCCTATTTAGAGATAGCCTTTTGGATTTGTCAGGTTTAACCTGAAATTAACAGGTGTCTCTGACTAGATTGGCGTTTATTTGTGTGAAGGCAGAACACATGTTTTTTCGTACTAGTCTACTAGATGTAGCCAACTTCCTGTTCAATGACGCGTTTCCGCTGTGTTCTTACCGAACAGGGTGGAATGGGTGGGATGGGAGAGAATATTAGTCAATTCGTATGTCTTGAAGTAGGGTAGAAGAGGTTATATTTATTTACCACAGTACAGTACCGGTAATTAGTATTAGTGTTTTTATATTCTACCTAGATTTCACCTGTTTATCGAACTGAATCCACCATCGTAACATTGCCCACATGCCCTCTCGACCAATCACCGATGTTGGCTACCCCAGACGATAGCTGCTAGTGTGACCTTGAACGGCAGCCCAGCCAATTACACTTTAGACGGCGATCCAGGCGACAGACGATATATTTAACTAGATAGTGTTCAATACTAACGTAAGATAGCGCTGGGGATAGATATTCTTTGGGGGTTAATTCAAATACAACTCGGTCTTCGTTTTACCTCCAGTATGTCTTAGCAGCTTTGTTCGTCTCTCTTAAAATCACTAGCAGATACAAATGGAGGGGGGACGGCCGGGGCGATCGGCCCTGCTGATTATCTGAAACAATCAAACAGTGGTATGTGCTGGTCAGTGGTCACCCCCCCCCCCCCTTCCCACACCACGCAATCTTCCCACTGCCGCTCAGATGCACCCTTATGATTCTGTAACTTAAGCGGATGTCTGCAGTAGGTCTTTGCAGAAAGTAACTTGCACAATGAAACGATATAAGGTTAGTACAAGTTCGAAACAACTTTACAAGCTTTCGTCACAGACGAGTAGTCCGTGACCAACCAGCAATTTGCAATTTCAAACACCGATCCTCTTTGAATTTTCTCAAACATACGCATTTCACTATCCTGACGTTAAAATTTAAACTTGCCACCTACCCTTAACAAACTCATAGACATACAGTATTGATCAATAATTTAACCAGTATTTTATTTTCTGTAAGTGGTGAAAATTGAACTTTTCTATAACCAAACCCCTAACATTGCGTTTGAAATAGGGTGCTTCAAACCCAGTGCCCCTAATTGTTACAAATTCAGTCGCTTATCGATTTATTCTACTATTTCCAGAGCTACAAAAGTTGTGATTCACATTTGTGTTAGATTTGAATGTCAGTATGTGGGAATTGTTATCAATAATTGATCGTTCAAGAAAACAGTTTTATCCGAAATCACTGGAATCATTTTGTTTTGCGTAGGGATCACTCCCTGTTGTAGGGTACACACCCGATTTGCCTGATATGGCCGTCCGTCTCAGGTGCTAACTGGGTTAACTGGACCCTGGGTAGAGGTCCATGAAAATAGTTTTAATTTAGTGTGGGTTTTGTTTTTAAATTGCCAAAATTCGGTTTTATTGCGGAAAACTGTATTTCAGCGATTTTATCATAATTTCCTGTAGTATAACATATTCATGTGTTTAACCCGTTATTCCGTTAATTATAAAGATTGACATTATTACGCTGATTTGAGACGCTGGGAAATATACGATTATTTTCCCAGAACTATGCTAAAACTAAAACACATTGCGTAAAATTATGGGTCTACACATCGGCCAAATAACAGAAACTGAGACAATAACAAAATCATCCAATGAAAACACTTCTTTGTGCTTTTCGTCATTGGAAATAGAAATAGGTATCTGTGGACTGGAGTGTCCTGTTACACTTTTTGAGCTCACCTTTTCCATGAAATACACCGAAAACCCACTTTTTGTTTTTATGTTATGTTTGTGAACAATTTTAGTATTTTTAGTCATCGCAATTATTTGGGTAGTTTATTAACTTGGCCGTTGAATTTCCTCCAAATTTACATTTCGCCGCCATTACACACATGTTAAATAGACTGGGATTCTTCGCAAACTTCAAAATAATGGATTTTATTCATAGTATTAATATAATTTGAAGGAGGAGTCATTCATTTTTAGTTTTAAATGTAATCATACAACACAAAAATGAATGACACCATCAAATGTAAAGTTCAAACTTCGAAGTGTAACAGCACACTCCATAGATACCCACAAATAATATTAAGCCTGGTGCTATTCTCCAATTTATACCAATTTTGGTGTTTGACGGTGATTTCAATTTTGGAATTTCCGTGCTAATTTTGTGAAATAAAATTTTTCCCACAAATATGTCAGCGTTATCGTGATAACTTAGTCATTCACCATTTTCACGAGGCTTTACCTATGGGATGTTTCGATAGTTGAGAAGGAATTACCGAGGGTTGTAATAGGACTAATACACCAAGACCATGACACATGCACCTTGTGACTGAGGAAAACCTCGAGTAAAAACTTACCGGTGGCCGAAAATGAACCGGCGATTTCCCGAATTTATTCTCGCGTGTGGGTTAGTTACCTCAGCCAAGTTGTGACGTGCTCACATTGCAAGAATAGCCCTACTTGGTTATGGCCCTCCTACATTACAGTTGTGATACAGTAGGCCTACATTATCGTCATGAGTGTTGATTTCGATAATGCGACGTAAAGATTTCCGTACACAGAAGATTCCTCACAACAGCTGATTGAGCCGTCAACTATTTCCATGGCGACCCAGGCCTACATTTTGTGATTCTATGGAAATGGAAATAGGAAAAAGCCAACTTTGTTTCAGTGGATTTTGGTCAATACTGTGCACAAGTGCACAACAATGGTGGATAAGCTACACAGGTTGCCAACAAATCAATATGGACACTGTGGGAGAGAAACATGAGTTAACACCACACACACTTCTACAAATGTTCAACTATCCAGCGGAAACCAAAATGTCTGTTGATATTGCGTAAAATGCTTTAAAATTGTCACAAAGTACACCAATGTATGTGTTTCTTTCTAATCAACGTTTCTTTGTTCCCATTAAAGTTTACGTTATTCAAATATTCTGATTCAATTGTGAAATGTGTATCGCAGCACCACATTATAAAGGTAAAATGGAGAAAATTCGAAAAGAAAGTATTTTTTATTGGAACAAAGAAACATTCATAACTGATTCATATTTGACTCGTTGGTGGTGTTCGGAGCCTACAGGGTTGGTTAAGCCGCTTTAAATTTAAGTCCCCCCTGAAAATCAGTCTTGTTACTGAGTGGGTAGACTATAGATACGAATTAATTTATTTTATTTATAACAGAGAGCACTAAATTCTATAGAAGATAACATATTTTGTTTAATTTTTGACAATATTGTTAGGAAACTCCTTGGAAAGAAGTAGGAGGCAAATGGGAAAAGAAAATACGAGCAGCGGAAATGAAGTTCTTGAGAAGTGTAGCAGGAGTTACGAAAATCCAAAGAATACGGAGTGTGAAGATTAGGGAACATTTAGGGGTAGAGACCCTAAACTTCAGGTTACCGAAAGAAAGGCTCAGATGGTTCGGACATATGAAGAAGATGGGTGAGGAGAGGATCCCGAAGAGTCAATTTGAAGATGCTGGGGACAAACTAAGAAACCAGGAAGGCTACTACTACGATGGGAAGAAGTGATTGCTACGGACGTAAACATACGAAACGCATCATAGGTAGAAGGGCGAAAAGGGAAGTGGTGGCAAATAAAAAGTTATTGAGAAAACTGGTTGAGAGTCCGCAAGAAGATAACGAGGGAGGAGGAGGAGTAGGAGGAAAAGAAAATGAAGAACAATAAAGAAGAGATGTCAGTGGAACAAAGGAAGAAACGGGGTGAAGCGTCAGGCATGGCTAACCGGCTAGATAGACCCGACACCCAAGTGATGTTGGGAACCTCCCACCCTCTACCCGACTGTATATGTAGTTGGTACAGGGATGGATATTGCTTGATTGTAAATCAATTTAAATAATTTTAGCACACATAAATCGGGGATCTCGTAAGATAGACATGCAGCCTTAAGAGGCGAAACATGATTTGGCATCGCTCACTACCTGCACAATTAAAATAAAATGATATGTAGTAGAACATTATTGCATAGACGTGTGCATTATTTACGAACGCTATGGATTTAATACGAAAGAAACGATTTGGGGGGGGGGGGCAGTGCATCGTTCACGGGGTGACACGGGGGAGGAGCGAGTAAAAACGGTTACGAAATTTGAAATGTGTGGCTATAAAAGTAAAGAGTCACGCCCAGCCAGGCAGCTGCTCATAAGGTCAGGTAATTTCAGACCCAACTACGAGCACGTAGTATTAAATAATCACGACTCCATCTTGATAACAACTGCAAATTATCCCCATAAAATACTAGCAATTCATTTTAAAAACATAAAAAATACACACCGGGCGATGCCACCTACAAATAAAACAAAAACGAGCATACCTGAGAGCTTTTGTTTTATTGTGTTATTTATTTTAGTTGTTTGCGCGGACGGGTATGGATAATCGGTCTCTTCTCTCATACCCCGTCATAGCACACGTTGTGTAGACCCAGTCTTCAAGTATGCGCTCTCTGGTACACACTTTCGTGGGAAGCCCTGCTGTAGGGTGCACATGATGAACTAGCCTCATACAGCCGTCATAGCACACGTTGTGTAGACCCAGTCTTGTAGTATGCGCTCTCTGGTACACACTTTCGTGGGAAGCCCTGCTGTAGGGTGCACATGATGAACTAGCCTCATACAGCCGTCATAGCACACGTTGTGTAGACCCAGTCTTGTAGTATGCGCTCTCTGGTACACACTTTCGTGGGAAGCCCTGTGTAGGGTGCACATGATGAACTAGCCTCATACAGCCGTCATAGCACACGTTGTGTAGACCCAGTCTTGTAGTATGCGCTCTCTGGTACACACTTTCGTGGGAAGCCCTGCTGTAGGGTGCACATGATGAACTAGCCTCAAAAAGCCGTCATAGCACACGTTGTGTAGACCCAGTCTTGTAGTATGCGCTCTCTGGTACACACTTTCGTGGGAAGCCCTGCTGTAGGGTGCACATGATGAACTAGCCTCATACCCCGTCATAGCACACGTTGTGTAGACCCAGTCTTGTAGTATGCGCTCTCTGGTACACACTTTCGTGGGAAGCCCTGCTGTAGGGTGCACATGATGAACTAGCCTCATACAGCCGTCATAGCACACGTTGTGTAGACCCAGTCTTGTAGTATGCGCTCTCTGGTACACACTTTCGTGGAAAGCCTTGCTGTAGGGTGCACATGATGAACTAGCCTCATACAGCCGTCATAGCACACGTTGTGTAGACCCAGTCTTGTAGTATGCGCTCTCTGGTACACACTTTCGTGGGAAGCCCTGCTGTAGGGTGCACATGATGAACTAGCCTCATACAGCCGTAATAGCACACGTTGTGTAGACCCAGTCTTGTAGTATGCGCTCTCTGGTACACACTTTCGTGGGAAGCCCTGCTGTAGGGTGCACATGATGAATTAGCCTCATACCACGTCATAGCACACGTTGTGTAGACCCAGTCTTGTAGTATGCGCTCTCTGGTACACACTTTCGTGGGAAGCCCTGCTGTAGGGTGCACATGATGAACTAGCCTCATACAGCCGTCATAGCACACGTTGTGTAGACCCAGTCTTGTAGTATGCGCTCTTTGGTACACACTTTCGTGGGAAGCCTGCTGTAGGGTGCACATGATGAACTAGCCTCATACCCCGTCATAGCACACGTTGTGTAGACCCAGTCTTGTAGTATGCGCTCTCTGGTACACACTTTCGTGGGAAGCCCTGCGTTAGGGTGCACATGATGAACTAGCATCGTACAGCCGTCATAGCACACGTTGTGTAGACCCAGCCTTGTAGTATGCGCTCTCTGGTACACACTTTCGTGGGAAGCCTTGCTGTAGGGTGCACATGATGAACTAGCCTCATACAGCCGTCATAGCACACGTTGTGTAGACCCAGTCTTGTAGTATGCGCTCTCTGGTACACACTTTCGTGGGAAGCCTTGCTGTAGGGTGCACATGATGAACTAGCCTCATACAGCCGTCATAGCACACGTTGTGTAGACCCAGTCTTGTAGTATGCGCTCTCTGGTACACACTTTCGTGGGAAGCCCTGCTGTAGGGTGACATGATGAACTAGCCTCATACAGCCGTCATAGCACACGTTGTGTAGACCCAGTCATGTAGTATGCGCTCTCTGGTACACACTTTCGTGGGAAGCCTTGCTGTAGGGTGCACATGATGAACTAGCCTCATACATCCGTCATAGCACACGTTGTGTTGACCCAGTCTTGTAGTATGCGCTCTCTGGTACACACTTTCGTGGGAAGCCTTGCTGTAGGGTGCACATGATGAACTAGCCTCATACAGCCGTCCTAGCACACGTTGTGTAGACCCAGTCTTGTAGTAACGCGCTCTCTGGTACACACTTTCGTGGAAAGCCCTGCTGCAGGGTGCACATGATGAACTAGCCTCATACCTCGTAATAGCACACGTTGTGTAGACCCAGTCTTGTAGTATGCGCTCTCTGGTACACACTTTCGTGGGAAGCCCTGCTGTACGGTGACATGATGAACTAGCCTCATACCCCGTCATAGCACACGTTGTGTAGACCCAGTCTTGTAGTATGCGCTCTCTGGTACACACTTTCGTGGGAAGCCTTGCTGTAGGGTGCACATGATGAACTAGCCTCATACAGCCGTCATAGCACACGTTGTGTAGACCCAGTCTTGTAGTATGCGCTCTCTGGTACACACTTTCGTGGGAAGCCCTGCTGTAGGGTGCACATGATGAACTAGCCTCATACCCCGTCATAGCACACGTTGTGTAGACCCAGTCTTGTAGTATGCGCTCTCTGGTACACACTTTCGTGGGAAGCCCTGCTGTAGGGTGCACATGATGAACTAGCCTCATACCCCGTCATAGCACACGTTGTGTAGACCCAGTCTTGTAGTATGCGCTCTCTGGTACACACTTTCGTGGGAAGCCCTGCTGTAGGGTGCACATGATGAACTAGCCTCATACAGCCGTCATAGCACACGTTGTGTAGACCCAGTCTTGTAGTATGCGCTCTCTGGTACACATTTTCGTGGGAAACACTGCTGTAGGGTGCACATGATGAACTAGCCTCATACAGCCGTCATAGCACACGTTGTGTAGACCTAGTCTTGTAGTATGCGCTCTCTGGTACACACTTTCGTGGGAAGCCCTGGTGTAGGGTGCACATGATGAACTAGCCTCATACAGCCGTCAAAGCACACGTTGGGTAGACCCAGTCTTGTAGTATGCGCTCTCTGGTACACACTTTCGTGGGAAGCCTTGCTGTAGGGTCACATAATGAACTAGCCTCATACAGCCGTCATAGCACACGTTGTGTAGACCCAGTCTTGAAGTATGCACTCTCTGGTACACACTTTCGTGGGAAGCCCTGCTGTAGGGTGCACATGATGAACTAGCTTCATACCCCGTCATAGCACACGTTGTGTAGACCTAGTCTTGAAGTATGCGCTCTCTGGTACACACTTTCGTGGGAAGCCCTGCTGTAGGGTGCACATGATGAACTAGCCTCATACAGCCGTCATAGCACACGTTGTGTAGACCCAGTCTTGAAGTATGCGCTCTCTGGTACACACTTTCGTGGGAAGCCCTGCTGTAGGGTGCACATGATGAACTAGCCTCAAAAAGCCGTCATAGCACACGTTGTGTAGACCCAGTCTTGAAGTATGCGCTCTCTGGTACACACTTTCGTGGGAAGCCTTTCTGTAGGGTGCACATGATGAACTAGCCTCATACAGCCGTCATAGCACACGTTGTGTAGACCCAGTCTTGTAGTATGCGCTCTCTGGTACACACTTTCGTGGGAAGCCTTTCTGTAGGGTGCACATGATGAACTAGCCTCATACAGCCGTCATATAGCACACGTTGTGTGGACCCAGTCTTGTAGTATGCGCTCTCTGGTACACACTTTCGTGGTAAGCCCTGCTGTAGGGTGACATGATGAACTAGCCTCATACAGCCGTCATAGCACACGTTGTGTAGACCACGTCTTGTAGTATGCGCTCTCTGGTACACACTTTCGTGGAAAGCCTTGCTGTAGGGTGCACATGATGAACTAGCCTCATACAGCCGTCATAGCACACGTTGTGTAGACCCAGTCTTGTAGTATGCGCTCTCGGGTACACACTTTCGTGGGAAGCCCTGCTGTAGGGTGCACATGATGAACTAGCCTCATACAGCCGTCATAGCACACGTTGTGTAGACCCAGTCTTGTAGTATGCGCTCTCTGGTACACACTTTCGTGGGAAGCCTTTCTGTAGGGTGCACATGATGAACTAGCCTCATACAGCCGTCATAGCACACGTTGTGTAGACCACGTCTTGTAGTATGCGCTCTCTGGTACACACTTTCGTGGAAAGCCTTGCTGTAGGGTGCACATGATGAACTAGCCTCATACAGCCGTCATAGCACACGTTGTGTAGACCCAGTCTTGTAGTATGCGCTCTCGGGTACACACTTTCGTGGGAAGCCCTGCTGTAGGGTGCACATGATGAACTAGCCTCATACAGCCGTCATAGCACACGTTGTGTAGACCCAGTCTTGTAGTATGCGCTCTCTGGTACACACTTTCGTGGAAAGCCTTGCTGTAGGGTGCACATGATGAACTAGCCTCATACAGCCGTCATAGCACACGTTGTGTAGACCCAGTCTTGTAGTATGCGCTCTCTGGTACACACTTTCGTGGGAAGCCCTGCTGTAGGGTGCACATGATGAACTAGCCTCATACAGCCGTAATAGCACACGTTGTGTAGACCCAGTCTTGTAGTATGCGCTCTCTGGTACACACTTTCGTGGGAAGCCCTGCTGTAGGGTGCACATGATGAATTAGCCTCATACCACGTCATAGCACACGTTGTGTAGACCCAGTCTTGTAGTATGCGCTCTCTGGTACACACTTTCGTGGGAAGCCCTGCTGTAGGGTGCACATGATGAACTAGCCTCATACAGCCGTCATAGCACACGTTGTGTAGACCCAGTCTTGTAGTATGCGCTCTTTGGTACACACTTTCGTGGGAAGCCTGCTGTAGGGTGCACATGATGAACTAGCCTCATACCCCGTCATAGCACACGTTGTGTAGACCCAGTCTTGTAGTATGCGCTCTCTGGTACACACTTTCGTGGGAAGCCCTGCGTTAGGGTGCACATGATGAACTAGCATCGTACAGCCGTCATAGCACACGTTGTGTAGACCCAGCCTTGTAGTATGCGCTCTCTGGTACACACTTTCGTGGGAAGCCTTGCTGTAGGGTGCACATGATGAACTAGCCTCATACAGCCGTCATAGCACACGTTGTGTAGACCCAGTCTTGTAGTATGCGCTCTCTGGTACACACTTTCGTGGGAAGCCTTGCTGTAGGGTGCACATGATGAACTAGCCTCATACAGCCGTCATAGCACACGTTGTGTAGACCCAGTCTTGTAGTATGCGCTCTCTGGTACACACTTTCGTGGGAAGCCCTGCTGTAGGGTGACATGATGAACTAGCCTCATACAGCCGTCATAGCACACGTTGTGTAGACCCAGTCATGTAGTATGCGCTCTCTGGTACACACTTTCGTGGGAAGCCTTGCTGTAGGGTGCACATGATGAACTAGCCTCATACATCCGTCATAGCACACGTTGTGTTGACCCAGTCTTGTAGTATGCGCTCTCTGGTACACACTTTCGTGGGAAGCCTTGCTGTAGGGTGCACATGATGAACTAGCCTCATACAGCCGTCCTAGCACACGTTGTGTAGACCCAGTCTTGTAGTAACGCGCTCTCTGGTACACACTTTCGTGGGAAGCCCTGCTGTAGGGTGCACATGATGAACTAGCCTCATACCTCGTCATAGCACACGTTGTGTAGACCCAGTCTTGTAGTATGCGCTCTCTGGTACACACTTTCGTGGGAAGCCCTGCTGTACGGTGACATGATGAACTAGCCTCATACCCCGTCATAGCACACGTTGTGTAGACCCAGTCTTGTAGTATGCGCTCTCTGGTACACACTTTCGTGGGAAGCCTTGCTGTAGGGTGCACATGATGAACTAGCCTCATACAGCCGTCATAGCACACGTTGTGTAGACCCAGTCTTGTAGTATGCGCTCTCTGGTACACACTTTCGTGGGAAGCCCTGCTGTAGGGTGCACATGATGAACTAGCCTCATACCCCGTCATAGCACACGTTGTGTAGACCCAGTCTTGTAGTATGCGCTCTCTGGTACACACTTTCGTGGGAAGCCCTGCTGTAGGGTGCACATGATGAACTAGCCTCATACCCCGTCATAGCACACGTTGTGTAGACCCAGTCTTGTAGTATGCGCTCTCTGGTACACACTTTCGTGGGAAGCCCTGCTGTAGGGTGCACATGATGAACTAGCCTCATACAGCCGTCATAGCACACGTTGTGTAGACCCAGTCTTGTAGTATGCGCTCTCTGGTACACATTTTCGTGGGAAACACTGCTGTAGGGTGCACATGATGAACTAGCCTCATACAGCCGTCATAGCACACGTTGTGTAGACCTAGTCTTGTAGTATGCGCTCTCTGGTACACACTTTCGTGGGAAGCCCTGGTGTAGGGTGCACATGATGAACTAGCCTCATACAGCCGTCAAAGCACACGTTGGGTAGACCCAGTCTTGTAGTATGCGCTCTCTGGTACACACTTTCGTGGGAAGCCTTGCTGTAGGGTCACATAATGAACTAGCCTCATACAGCCGTCATAGCACACGTTGTGTAGACCCAGTCTTGAAGTATGCACTCTCTGGTACACACTTTCGTGGGAAGCCCTGCTGTAGGGTGCACATGATGAACTAGCTTCATACCCCGTCATAGCACACGTTGTGTAGACCTAGTCTTGAAGTATGCGCTCTCTGGTACACACTTTCGTGGGAAGCCCTGCTGTAGGGTGCACATGATGAACTAGCCTCATACAGCCGTCATAGCACACGTTGTGTAGACCCAGTCTTGAAGTATGCGCTCTCTGGTACACACTTTCGTGGGAAGCCCTGCTGTAGGGTGCACATGATGAACTAGCCTCAAAAAGCCGTCATAGCACACGTTGTGTAGACCCAGTCTTGAAGTATGCGCTCTCTGGTACACACTTTCGTGGGAAGCCTTTCTGTAGGGTGCACATGATGAACTAGCCTCATACAGCCGTCATAGCACACGTTGTGTAGACCCAGTCTTGTAGTATGCGCTCTCTGGTACACACTTTCGTGGGAAGCCTTTCTGTAGGGTGCACATGATGAACTAGCCTCATACAGCCGTCATATAGCACACGTTGTGTGGACCCAGTCTTGTAGTATGCGCTCTCTGGTACACACTTTCGTGGTAAGCCCTGCTGTAGGGTGACATGATGAACTAGCCTCATACAGCCGTCATAGCACACGTTGTGTAGACCACGTCTTGTAGTATGCGCTCTCTGGTACACACTTTCGTGGAAAGCCTTGCTGTAGGGTGCACATGATGAACTAGCCTCATACAGCCGTCATAGCACACGTTGTGTAGACCCAGTCTTGTAGTATGCGCTCTCGGGTACACACTTTCGTGGGAAGCCCTGCTGTAGGGTGCACATGATGAACTAGCCTCATACAGCCGTCATAGCACACGTTGTGTAGACCCAGTCTTGTAGTATGCGCTCTCTGGTACACACTTTCGTGGGAAGCCTTTCTGTAGGGTGCACATGATGAACTAGCCTCATACAGCCGTCATAGCACACGTTGTGTAGACCACGTCTTGTAGTATGCGCTCTCTGGTACACACTTTCGTGGAAAGCCTTGCTGTAGGGTGCACATGATGAACTAGCCTCATACAGCCGTCATAGCACACGTTGTGTAGACCCAGTCTTGTAGTATGCGCTCTCGGGTACACACTTTCGTGGGAAGCCCTGCTGTAGGGTGCACATGATGAACTAGCCTCATACAGCCGTCATAGCACACGTTGTGTAGACCCAGTCTTGTAGTATGCGCTCTCTGGTACACACTTTCGTGGGAAGCCCTGCTGTAGGGTGCACATGATGAACTATACTCATACAGCCGTCATAGCACACGTTGTGTAGACCCAGTCTTGTAGTATGCGCTCTCTGGTACACACTTTCGTGGGAAGCCCTGCTGTAGGGTGCACATGATGAACTAGCCTCATACCCCGTCATAGCACACGTTGTGTAGACCCAGTCTTGTAGTATGCGCTCTCTGGTACACACTTTCGTGGGAAGCCCTGCTGTAGGGTGCACATGATGAACTAGCCTCATACAGCCGTCATAGCACACGTTGTGTAGACCCAGTCTTGTAGTATGCGCTCTGTGGTACACACTTTCGTGGGAAGCCCTGCTGTAGGGTGCACATGATGAACTAGCCTCATACAGCCGTCATAGCACACGTTGTGTAGACCCAGTCTTGTAGTATGCGCTCTCTGGTACACACTTTCGTGGGAAGCCCTGCTGTACGGTGACATGATGAACTAGCCTCATACCCCGTCATAGCACACGTTGTGTAGACCTAGTCTTGTAGTATGCGCTCTCTGGTACACACTTTCGTGGGAAGCCTTGCTGTAGGGTGCACATGATGAACTAGCCTCATACAGCCGTCATAGCACACGTTGTGTAGACCCAGTCTTGTAGTATGCGCTCTCTGGTACACACTTTCGTGGGAAGCCCTGCTGTAGGGTGCACATGATGAACTAGCCTCATACCCCGTCATAGCACACGTTGTGTAGACCCAGTCTTGTAGTATGCGCTCTCTGGTACACACTTTCGTGGGAAGCCCTGCTGTAGGGTGCACATGATGAACTAGCCTCATACCCCGTCATAGCACACGTTGTGTAGACCCAGTCTTGTAGTATGCGCTCTCTGGTACACACTTTCGTGGGAAGCCCTGCTGTAGGGTGCACATGATGAACTAGCCTCATACAGCCGTCATAGCACACGTTGTGTAGACCCAGACTTGTAGTATGCGCTCTCTGGTACACATTTTCGTGGGAAACACTGCTGTAGGGTGCACATGATGAACTAGCCTCATACAGCCGTCATAGCACACGTTGTGTAGACCTAGTCTTGTAGTATGCGCTCTCTGGTACACACTTTCGTGGGAAGCCCTGGTGTCGGGTGCACATGATGAACTAGCCTCATACAGCCGTCAAAGCACACGTTGGGTAGACCCAGTCTTGTAGTATGCGCTCTCTGGTACACACTTTCGTGGGAAGCCTTGCTGTAGGGTCACATAATGAACTAGCCTCATACAGCCGTCATAGCACACGTTGTGTAGACCCAGTCTTGAAGTATGCACTCTCTGGTACACACTTTCGTGGGAAGCCCTGCTGTAGGGTTCACATGATGAACTAGCTTCATACCCCGTCATAGCACACGTTGTGTAGACCTAGTCTTGAAGTATGCGCTCTCTGGTACACACTTTCGTGGGAAGCCCTGCTGTAGGGTGCACATGATGAACTAGCCTCATACAGCCGTCATAGCACACGTTGTGTAGACCCAGTCTTGAAGTATGCGCTCTCTGGTACACACTTTCGTGGGAAGCCCTGCTGTAGGGTGCACATGATGAACTAGCCTCAAAAAGCCTCGCATAGCACACGTTGTGTAGACCCAGTCTTGAAGTATGCGCTCTCTGGTACACACTTTCGTGGGAAGCCTTTCTGTAGGGTGCACATGATGAACTAGCCTCATACAGCCGTCATAGCACACGTTGTGTAGACCCAGTCTTGTAGTATGCGCTCTCTGGTACACACTTTCGTGGGAAGCCTTTCTGTAGGGTGCACATGATGAACTAGCCTCATACAGCCGTCATATAGCACACGTTGTGTGGACCCAGTCTTGTAGTATGCGCTCTCTGGTACACACTTTCGTGGTAAGCCCTGCTGTAGGGTGACATGATGAACTAGCCTCATACAGCCGTCATAGCACACGTTGTGTAGACCACGTCTTGTAGTATGCGCTCTCTGGTACACACTTTCGTGGAAAGCCTTGCTGTAGGGTGCACATGATGAACTAGCCTCATACAGCCGTCATAGCACACGTTGTGTAGACCAAGTCTTGTAGTATGCGCTCTCGGGTACACACTTTCGTGGGAAGCCCTGCTGTAGGGTGCACATGATGAACTAGCCTCATACAGCCGTCATAGCACACGTTGTGTAGACCCAGTCTTGTAGTATGCACTCTCTGGTACACACTTTCGTGGGAAGCCTTTCTGTAGGGTGCACATGATGAACTAGCCTCAAACAGCCGTCATAGCACACGTTGTGTAGACCACGTCTTGTAGTATGCGCTCTCTGGTACACACTTTCGTGGAAAGCCTTGCTGTAGGGTGCACATGATGAACTAGCCTCATACAGCCGTCATAGCACACGTTGTGTAGACCCAGTCTTGTAGTATGCGCTCTCGGGTACACACTTTCGTGGGAAGCCCTGCTGTAGGGTGCACATGATGAACTAGCCTCATACAGCCGTCATAGCACACGTTGTGTAGACCCAGTCTTGTAGTATGCGCTCTCTGGTACACACTTTCGTGGGAAGCCCTGCTGTAGGGTGCACATGATGAACTATACTCATACAGCCGTCATAGCACACGTTGTGTAGACCCAGTCTTGTAGTATGCGCTCTCTGGTACACACTTTCGTGGGAAGCCCTGCTGTAGGGTGCACATGATGAACTAGCCTCATACCCCGTCATAGCACACGTTGTGTAGACCCAGTCTTGTAGTATGCGCTCTCTGGTACACACTTTCGTGGGAAGCCCTGCTGTAGGGTGCACATGATGAACTAGCCTCATACAGCCGTCATAGCACACGTTGTGTAGACCCAGTCTTGTAGTATGCGCTCTGTGGTACACACTTTCGTGGGAAGCCCTGCTGTAGGGTGCACATGATGAACTAGCCTCATACAGCCGTCATAGCACACGTTGTGTAGACCCAGTCTTGTAGTATGCGCTCTCTGGTACACACTTTTGTGGGAAGCCCTGCTGTAAGGTGCACATGATGAACTAGCCTCATACCCCGTCATAGCACACGTTGTGTAGACCCAGTCTTGTAGTATGCGTTCTCTGGTACACACTTTCGTGGGAAGCCTTGCTGTAGGGTGACATGATGAACTAGCCTCATACAGCCGTCATAGCACACGTGGTGTAGACCCAGTCTTGTAGTATGCGTTCTCTGGTACACACTTTCGTGGGAAGCCCTGCTGTAGGGTGCACATGATGAATTACCCTCATACTTCGTCATAGCACACGTAATGTAGACCCAGTCTTGTAGTATGCGCTCTCTGGTACACACGTTCGTGGGAAGCCCTGCTGTAGGGTGCACATGATGAACTAGCCTCATACAGCCGTCATAGCACACGTTGTGTAGACCCAGTCTTGTAGTATGCGCTCTCTGGTACACACTTTCGTGGGAAGCCCTGCTGTAGGGTGCACATGATGAACTAGCCTCATACAGCCGTCATAGCACACGTTGTGTAGACCCAGTTTTGTAGTATGCGCTCTCTGGTACACACTTTCGTGGGAAGCCTTGCTGTAGGGTGCACATGATGAACTAGCCTCATACTCCGTCATAGCACACGTTGTGTAGACCCAGTCTTGTAGTATGCGTTCTCTGGTACACACTTTCGTGGGAAGCCCTGCTGTAGGGTGCTCATGATGAACTAGCCTCATACAGCCGTCATAGCACACGTTGTGTAGACCCAGTCTTGTAGTATGCGCTCTCTGGTACACACTTTCGTGGGAAGCCCTGTTGTAGGGTGACATGATGAACTAGCATCATACAGCCGTCATAGCACACGTTGTGTAGACCCAGTCTTGTAGTATGCGCTCTCTGGTATACACTTTCGTGGGAAGCCCTGTTGTAGGGTGACATGATGAACTAGCATCATACAGCCGTCATAGCACACGTTGTGTAGACCCAGTCTTGTAGTATGCGCTCTCTGGTACACACTTTCGTGGGAAGCCCTGCTGTAGGGTGCACATGATGAACTAGCCTCATACAGCCGTCATAGCACACGTTGTGTAGACCCAGTCTTGTAGTATGCGCTCTCTGGTACACACTTTCGTGGGAAGCCCTGCTGTAGGGTGCACATGATGAACTAGCCTCATACAGCCATCATAGTACACGTTGTGTAGACCCAGTCTTGTAGTATGCGCTCTCTGGTACACACTTTCGTGGGAAGCCCTGCTGTAGGGTGCACATGATGAACTAGCCTCATACAGCCGTCATAGCACACGTTGTGTTGACCAAGTCTTGTAGTATGCGCTCTCTGGTACACACTTTCGTGGGAAGCCTTGCTGTAGGGTGCACATGATGAACTATCCTCATACAGCCGTCATAGCACACGTGGTGTGGACCCAGTCTTGTAGTATGCGCTCTCTGGTACACACTTTCGTGGGAAGCCCTGCTGTAGGGTCACATGATGAACTAGCCTCATACAGCCGTCATAGCACACGTTGTGTAGACCCAGTCTTGTAGTATGCGCTCTCTGGTACACACTTTCGTGGGAAGCCCTGCTGTAGGGTTTACATGATGAACTAGCCTCATACCCCGTCATAGCACACGTTGTGTAGACCCAGTCTTGTAGTATGCGCTCTCTGGTACACACTTTCGTGGGAAGCCCTGCTGTAGGGTGCACATGATGAACTAGCCTCATACAGCCGTCATAGCACACGTTGTGTAGACCCAGTCTTGTAGTATGCGCTCTCTGGTACACACTTTCGTGGGAAGCCCTGCTGTAGGGTGCACATGATGAACTAGCCTCATACCCCGTCATAGCACACGTTGTGTAGACCCAGTCTTGTAGTATGCGCTCTCTGGTACACACTTTCGTTTGAAGCCCTGCTGTAGGGTGCACATGATGAACGTGCCTCATACCGTGTCATAGCACACGTTGTGTAGACCCAGTCTTGTAGTATGCGCTCTCTGGTACACACTTTCGTGGGAAGCCCTGCTGGAGGGTGACATGATGAACTAGCCTCATACCCATTCATAGCACACGTTGTGTAGACCCAGTCTTGTAGTATGCGCTCTCTGGTACACACTTTCGTGGGAAGCCCTGCTGTAGGGGGCCCATGATGAACTAGCCTCATACCCCGTCATAGCACACGTTGTGTAGACCCAGTCTTGTAGTATGCGCTCTCTGGTACACACTTTCGTGGGAAGCCCTGCTGTAGGGTGCACATGATGAACTAGCCTCATACCCCGTCATAGCACACGTTGTGTAGACCCAGTCTTGTAGTATGCGCTCTCTGGTACTCACTTTCGTGGGAAGCCCTGCTGTAGGGTGCACATGATGAACTAGCCTCATACAGCCGTCATAGCACACGTTGTGTAGACTCAGTCTTGTAGTATGCGCTCTCTGGTACACACTTTCGTGGGAAGCCCTGCTGTAGGGTGCACATGATGAACTAGCCTGATACAGCCGTCATAGCACACGTTGTGTAGACCCAGTCTTGTAGTATGCGCTCTCTGGTACACACTTTCGTGGGAAGCCTTGCTGTAGGGTGCACATGATGAACTAGCCTCATACCCCGTCATAGCACACGTTGTGTAGACCCAGTCTTGTAGTATGCGCTCTCTGGTACACACTTTCGTGGGAAGCCCTGCTGTAGGGTGCACATGATGAACTAGCCTCATACCCCGTCATAGCACACGTTGTGTAGACCCACCCTTGTAGTATGCGCTCTCTGGTACACACTTTCGTGGGAAGCCCTGCTGTAGGGTGCACATGATGAACTAGCCTCATACCCCGTCATAGCACACGTTGTGTAGACCCAGTCTTGTAGTATGCGCTCTCTGGTACACACTTTCGTGGGAAGCCCTGCTGTAGGGTGCACATGATGAACTAGCCTCATACAGCCGTCATAGCACACGTTGTGTAGGCCCAGTCTTGTAGTATTCGCTCTCTGGTACACACTTTCGTGGGAAGCCTTGCTGTAGGGTGCACATGATGAACTAGCCTCATACAGCCGTCATAGCACACGTTGTGTAGACCCAGTCTTGTAGTATGCGCTCTCTGGTACACACTTTCGTGGGAAGCCCTGCTGTAGTGTGCACATGATGAACTAGCCTTATACAGCCGTCATAGCACACGTTGTGTAGACCCAGTCTTGTAGTATGCGCTCTCTGGTACACACTTTCGTGGGAAGCCCAGCTGTAGGGTGCACATGATGAACTAGCCTCATACAGCCGTCATAGCACACGTTGTGTAGACCCAGTCTTGTAGTATGCGCTCTCTGGTACACACTTTCGTGGGAAGCCCTGCTGTAGGGTGCACATGATGAACTAGCCTCATACAGCCGTCATAGCACACGTTGTGTAGACCCAGTCTTGTAGTATGCGCTCTCTGGTACACACTTTCGTGGGAAGCCCAGCTGTAGGGTGACATGTTGAACTGGCATCATACTCCGTCATAGAACCAACCTTATCACCTGCGTCTCTAGTTTCTATACGAACTACATGCAACAGGTCAATTATGGATGATTTAAGACCGTGGGTTGATACCTGGAAATTCCTAAAATAGCGATCGTGATTGCACTCTACTACGAGGGAGACTACCATTACAAATGTGTGAAAGAAAGCCAGGAATCGGTTGATTATCGTTGAAATAGCGAGCGATACGTTGAGATTATATTATGCTGTGGCTCACAGCGCCGGTGGGAGTATAACCAAGTATACGGATAGTTACTTGCATAATCTGGATGAGGTGTCCGACTCCTGTTAGTAGCATTCCATCCGAGCATTTGCCATACCCAGTAAACACTAACGTTAGATTCCTTCTCGTGTGAGGTAGGAAACAAGCAGGGTGCGAATTGACGGGGGGGGGGGTTGGGGATGGGGGAATATCCTCCTCTGGTAATTTCATCCCTTCCTTTGTTTTACTGAAAGGTATCCCCGCCGGGGATGGCTAAATCCTCACCTCTAGATACCCATCCATCTCATCTCATATCATATCAAGTGACTTTATCTCGTAACGTTAATGAATAATGCGTCAATTTACACATATATTCCTAGCCATGGCTAAACAAATCGGGACACTGTCCCGGATTCGTGTCCCAAACTTGGGATACCAGTACTGAAAATTATCATTTACGACGCCAAGAAAAAGTTACAAAATTTATTTACATAATAGGTTACAACTACAAAAAAAAGATCTAAGATTGAAATACGAGAATACAATATTTTCAAAATAATACCTTCGCTTGTAAGGCCACCTCTAGGGGCAATAATACCCCCCAAAAAAATTTGGCCTTCGGCGGCTGGGGCTTCGCCCCAGACCTCTTATTGTCCACGCAAATAGTGTACTTGGGCATCACCCCTCCTATGAAACCGTCAATTGGCAACCTGGAAACAAGAACACGTTAAGTACCGTAGGGATGAGTCCCAGTGGTACAGAACACATTACACTGGCGTCAAAGTAGTTAATAGTAATAGGTTTGTTTGTTTTACATGCATAGTGTAGTGTAACGTGTAAGTGAGTGTAGGCCAATTGTAGGCTTTTACACTTGAATTTGCTTCGCGTCACCCAGAATAAGAAAACGCTTTTTGTCTACACTTTACACTAAGCTTTACACTGACCTACTTACGTTTTGAGGTTATGGTGTGCATGCTCACATTATTTCCGTATATAGTCCAAAAGAACGCTAATATACATGTACTATCAATTTTAAATGCATTAATTTATTATGAAAGTGCTGTGGTTTTACCATCAGTGGAAATTGAATGCGTTTTTCATGATAAGTGATCTCCTTATTTTGAACTGACACATTTGTTTGGCGCCATTTAATTACGCTACACTTGCTGCATGAGCCGAAAAGCAGTTGTAGAATTAGCTACACTTTGTGTAGCACTGAGGTAAAACAAACGCCTTACACTTGGCTACACTTAATACCCAAACGCCTTTTAGAGAGATTGAGCCTACACTAGTGTAAAGTGTAGGTTGTCTGGGTAAAACAAACGAACCTAATGTTGGATGTTGGGGTACATCGATTGAGACAAGCTTGTGGAATGACAGTTACGTTTGGTGGTATCTCGACCATTGAAGTAGTTGTTATACTGTGCAGTGATTTGTATGACTTGTAGGAACGAATAGGACGTTGTGACTAGTTACTCTTCCAAATAAAGATCAATAGGAAAAACATAATAAATGTATGTGATTTCTAGTGTTATGTGAATAATAATGAAGCAATAGTAGACTAGTTAAAACTCCTAAAGATTTTTTCGCGCACGCCTTGAAGTAAAAAAAGATTTGTTATATATTAGGAGAGTTGCGTTACATCAGAGTCGATAGAGACATTCTCCCCTGGAGAAACTTCTTTACCGACTCGATGAAAAACACTCTATATACTACATAATAAACATTATTGCCAAGCCGGGCTTGACAAACCCCTAAACACGTTGGAACCTGTTGATGGCATTAGTTGTCATGTAGGCCTATGTATACAAAGCCACTTGCTGTGCGTGTAATGTAAGACAACGTTTACTGCGGTGCGACAGCGCCACCCCCAGCGTCCAGCGTGACGTCACACTGGCCTACTGTGACGTCACCGCTAGAAGGCGGCTAACAGTCACCATGACGACTGACGTCTACAACAATGGTGCATGTTATTGAAGTGTAATATTATTTTAACCACTAGATTAAATATTAAAATTGACCTCGTCTAAATATCGGCCCTCCTTTAAACTAACGAACTAAGGTATCCTCTAGCTAGCTATAGGTGCCTTGTCGGTGTCACAGCAGACTTGAAGCACAGAGAACGGATATCCGCTTTCTGTGCTTCAAGTGTTTTGTCGTCATGATAACGGGAAACATAAAAGGTCAAAGGAGAAACTACAAAAATGGCCGCCTCCTGCATAGTTGTGAGTTACGCACATGCTTCTAAAGCTGCACTATGGTTCAAATATGGATCCAAAGTGTAACGCCGACCTCAGATCCTCCTCAGATTTACACCCATTTTCATGCACGCTGTTTCAACGAACATCCACCGTTCTCTGGCGTTCTTCCACACATTCGTTAAGGCGGTCTTCCTTTTATTAGGGTGGGTGTGCACAAGCCTCATTACTCATTAGCCACGCCCGCAGGGCTTTGAATTGCCCAACACACGGCCGAAATTTATCACTAATGTACCTTGTACAAATAGGTGTGTTACTGGTAGGAGCTATTAAATAAGTTGGCATTGTTGGACTCATATTTCGCAAGCATGAGTTTATAGTTTACGCGTTTAGGACAACTTTATTAAAGAGTTTTTGAACGTATATCTCCAATCCAAAGACCATACGTGTATGCAGCATCTGCATACCTCATAGTACTTCGTGCAGTACAATCCAAAGACCATACGTGCATGCAGCATACCTCATCGTACTTTGTGCAGTACAATCCAAAGACCACATATGCATGCAGCATACCTCATCGTACTTTGTGCAGTACAATCCAAAGACCACATATGCATGCAGCATACCTTATCGTACTTCGTGCAGTACAATCCAAAGTCCACACGTGCATGCAGCATAGCTCATCGTACTTCGTGCAGTACAATCCAAAGACCACACGTGCATACAGCATACCTCATCGTACTTTGTGCAGTACAATCCAAAGACCACATATGCATGCAGCATACCTTATCGTACTTCGTGCAGTACAATCCAAAGACCACACGTGCATGCAGCATAGCTCATCGTACTTCGTGCAGTACAATCCAAAGACCACATATGCATGCAGCATACCTTATCGTACTTCGTGCAGTACAATCCAAAGTCCACACGTGCATGCAGCATAGCTCATCGTACTTCGTGCAGTACAATCCAAAGACCACATATGCATGCAGCATACCTTATCGTACTTCGTGCAGTACAATCCAAAGTCCACACGTGCATACAGCATACCTCTTCGTACTTCGTGCAGTACAATCCAAAGACCACATATGCATGCAGCATACCTCATCGTACTTTGTGCAGTACAATCCAAAGACCACATATGCATGCAGCATACCTCATCGTACTTCGTGCAGTACAATCCAAAGACCACACGTGCATGCAGCGTACCTCATCGTACTTCGTGCAGTACAATCTGAAGACCAGACGTGCATGCAGCATACCTCATCGTACTTCGTGCAGTACAATCCAAACCACACGTGCATACAGCATACCTCATCGTACTTCGTGCAGTACAATCCGAAGACCACACGTGCATGCAGCATAGCCCATCGTACTTCGTGCAGTTCAATCCAAAGACCACACGTGCATGCAGCATACCTCATCGTACTTCGTGCAGTACAATCCAATGCCCACACGTGCATACAGCATACCTTATCGTACTTCGTGCAGTACAATCCAAAGTCCACACGTGCATGCAGCATAGCTCATCGTACTTCGTGCAGTACAATCCAAAGACCACACGTGCATGCAGCGTACCTCATCGTACTTCGTGCAGTACAATCTGAAGACCACACGTGCATACAGCATACCTCATCGTACTTCGTGCAGTACAATCCAAAGACCACACGTGCATGCAGCATACCTCATCGTACTTCGTGCAGTACAATCCAAAGACCACACGTGCATGCAGCATACCTCATCGTACTTCGTGCAGTACAATCCAAAGACCACACGTGCATACAGCATACCTCATCGTACTTCTTGCACTACAATCCAAAGACCACACGTGCATGCAGCATACCTCATCGTACTTCGTGCAGTACAATCCAAAGACCACACGTGCATACAGCATACCTCATCGTACTTCGTGCAGTACAATCCAATGACCACACGTGCATGCAGCATACCTCATCGTACTTCATGTATCAACTGACTGAATCACGGGCAATGCCGTTTTTACATTTAGCTTTTTGTGAGCGGAGTGAATGAAGATGGGAATATATCATTAGAATGTAATAATTCTACGTTGTGTGTCATATAAGTTGATGTTCTCTCTACCATGTGAGGCAACTTGCATGGGCTCTGCTTACCTTTCTCACGAGCTGTGCGATTCCATAATATCCTTGACATTGTGTGGTCTAGTTCGGTGCAAACTTTTGTACACAAGCCTCACTTCTATAATCTTACAACTGCTGACGTCTCACCAATGTTTCTAAATTATTTTTCTCTCATGCAATAAAATAGCAACACATGAAAATATATAATATTTGCCAAAGTAAGTAGTCAACATTCCATAAACGACAATTGGGTATATGTGTTATGTTCGCTAGTGCGTCGTGTGCCGTGTGGTTGGCAGGTTACTCATTGTGGATTCCAATGTAATACAATTATTAACCGCTAGTAAACCCCTCTCAGGTAAACTAAAATCAGAATCAGTTGGCACTTCACTTGTTTTTGCTTTGAACCTCACAGATCAGAAACACTGACTCGTGATGACCCGATTGAGGTGGGTTTCCTCGAGGATGGTGACTGGTGCCCGCAGAGAGGGCTCGTACACATCACATCTCTGTTCCTCATTTCCCTTCATGTTACGAGTCTTCACACGTCTTCCGGTTCATGTCGTGAGACCAGGGTAGCTCTGCATGTCGGGAGAGTGCAACCCCGTCCCCCACAACCCTCTCACCCCCAACGGAGAAGGAGAACGAAGTCCTGGATGTAACGATGTAACAAACTCAAGACTGTGATTGGTAGTGGTACTGTAAGTACACGTACACCCATGGTAGTGCACTGTGCACGCTACACAAGTAAGACAAGCAACTAAACCTCGTGACATGACACAGAGCAACTATACCTCGTGACATGACACAGAGCAACTATACCTCGTGACATGACACAGAGCAACTATACCTCGTGACATGACACAGAGCAACTATACCTCGTGACATGACACAGAGCAACTATACCTCGTGACATGACACAGAGCAACTATACCTCGTGACATGACACAGAGCAACTGTACCTCGTGACATGACACAGAGCAACTATACCTCGTGACATGACACAGAGCAACTATACCTCGTGACATGACACAGAGCAACTGTACCTCGTGACATGACACAGAGCAACTATACCTCGTGACATGACACAGAGCAACTAAACCTCGTGACATGACACAGAGCAACTATACCTCGTGACATGACACAGAGCAACTATACCTCGTGACATGACACAGAGCAACTATACCTCGTGACATGACACAGAGCAACTATACCTCGTGACATGACACAGAGCAACTATACCTCGTGACATGACACAGAGCAACTGTACCTCGTGACATGACACAGAGCAACTGTACCTCGTGACATGACACAGAGCAACTATAAACTATACCTCGTGACATGACACAGAGCAACTGTACCTCGTGACATGACACAGAGCAACTATACCTCGTGACATGACACAGAGCAACTATACCTCGTGACATGACACAGAGCAACTGTACCTCGTGACATGACACAGAGCAACTGTACCTCGTGACATGACACAGAGCAACTATAAACTATACCTCGTGACATGACACAGAGCAACTGTACCTCGTGACATGACACAGAGCAACTGTACCTCGTGACATGACACAGAGCAACTATACCTCGTGACATGACACAGAGCAACTATACCTCGTGACATGACACTGAGCAACGGTACCTCGTGACATGACACAGAGCAGCTATACCTCGTGACATGACACAGAGCAACTACACCTCGTGACATGACACAGAGCAACTATACCTCGTGACATGACACAGAGAAACTATACCTCGTGACATGACACAGAGCAACTGTACCTCGTGACATGACACAGAGCAACTGTACTTCGTGACATGACACAGAGCAACTGTACCTCGTGACATGACACAGAGCAACTGTACCTCGTGACATGACACAGAGCAACTGTACCTCGTGACATGACACTGAGCAACTATACCTCATGACATGACACAGAGCAACTGTACTCGTGACATGACACAGAGCAACTGTACCTCGTGACATGACACCGAGCAACTGTACCTCGTGACATGACACAGAGCAACTGTACCTCGTGACATGACACTGAGCAACTATACCTCATGACATGACACAGAGCAACTGTACCTCGTGACATGACACAGAGCAACTGTACCTCGTGACATGACACAGAGCAACTGTACCTCGTGACATGACACTGAGCAACTATACCTCATGACATGACACAGAGCAACTGTACCTCGTGACATGACACAGAGCAACTGTACCTCGTGACATGACACAGAGCAACTGTACCTCGTGACATGACACAGAGCAACTGTACCTCGTGACATGACACAGAGCAACTGTACCTCGTGACATGACACAGAGCAACTGTACCTCGTGACATGACACAGAGCAACTGTACCTCGTGACATGACACAGAGCAACTATACCTCGTGACATGACACAGAGCAACTGTACCTCGTGACATGACACAGAGCAACTATAAACTATACCTCGTGATATGACACAGAGCAACTGTACCTCGTGACATGACACAGAGCAACTATAAACTATACCTCGTGATATGACACAGAGCAACTGTACCTCGTGACATGACACAGAGCAACTATACTTCGTGACATGACACAGAGCAACTATACCTCGTGACATGACACAGAGCAACTATACCTTGTGACATGACACAGACCAACTATACCTCGTGACATGACACAGAGCAACTATACCTCGTGACATGACACAGAGCAACTATACCTTGTGACATGACACAGAGCAACTATACCTCGTGACATGACACAGAGCAACTATACCTCGTGACATGACACAGAGCAACTATACCTCGTGACATGACACAGAGCAACTATTAACTATACCTCGTGATATGACACAGAGCAACTATACCTCGTGACATGACACAGAGCAACTATACCTCGTGACATGACACAGAGCAACTATACCTCGTGACATGACACAGAGCAACTATTAACTATACCTCGTGATATGACACAGAGCAACTATACCTCGTGACATGACACAGAGCAACTATACCTCGTGACATGACACACAGCAACTATACCTCGTGACATGACACAGAGCAACTATACCTTGTGACATGACACAGAGCAACTATACCTCGTGACATGACACAGAGCAACTATACCTCGTGACATGACACAGAACAACTATGCCTCGTGACATGACACAGAGCAACTGTACCTCGTGACATGACACAGACCAACTGTACCTCGTGACATGACACAGAGCAACTATACCTCGTGACATGACACAGAGCAACTGTACCTCGTGACATGACACAGAGCAACTGTACCTCGTGACATGACACAGAGCAACTACACCTCGTGACATGACACAGAGCAACTATACCTCGTGACATGACACTGAACAACTATACCTCGTGACATGACACAGAGCAACTATACCTCGTGATATGACACAGAGCAACTACACATCGTGACATGACACAGAGCAACTATACCTCGTGACATGACACAGAGCAACTATACCTCGTGACATGACACAGAACAACTATACCTCGTGATATGACACAGAGCAACTATACCTCGTGACATGACACAGAGCAACTATACCTCGTGACATGACACAGAGCAACTGTACCTCGTGACATGACACAGAGCAACTATACCTCGTGACATGACACAGAGCAACTATACCTCAAGACATGACACAGAGCAACTATATCTCGTGACATGAGACAGAGCAACTATACCTCGTGACATGACACAGAGCAACTATACCTCGTGACATGACACAGAGCAACTATACCTCAAGACATGACACAGAGCAACTATATCTCGTGACATGAGACAGAGCAACTATATCTCGTGACATGACACAGAACAACTACACCCCATGACATGACACAGAGCAACTATACCTCGTGACATGACACTGAACAACTATACCTCGTGACAAGACACAGAGCAACTATACCTCGTGACATGACACAGAGCAACTGTACCTCGTGACATGACACAGAGCAACTATACCTCGTGACATGACACAGAGCAACTTTACCTCGTGACATGACACTGAGCAACTATACCTCGTGACATGACACTGAACAACTATACCTCGTGACAAGACACAGAGCAACTATACCTCGTGACATGACACTGAACAACTATACCTCGTGACAAGACACAGAGCAACTATACCTCGTGACATGACACAGAGCAACTTTACCTCGTGACGTGACACAGAGCAACTATACCTCGTGACATGACACAGAGCAACTGTACCTCGTGACATGACACAGAGCAACTATACCTCGTGACATGACACAGAGCAACTTTACCTCGTGACATGACACTGAGCAACTATACCTCGTGACATGACACAGAGCAAATGTACCTCTTGACATGACACAGAGCAACTGTACCTCGTAACGTGACACAGAGCAACTGTACCTCGTGACATGACACAGAGCAACTGTACCTCGTGACATGACACAGAGCAACTATACCTCGTGACATGACACAGAGCAACTATACCTCGTGATATGACACAGAGCAACTACACCTCGTGACATGACACAGAGCAACTATAAACTATACCTCGTGATATGACACAGAGCAACTATACCTCGTGATATGACACAGACCAACTATACCTCGTGACATGACACAGAGCAACTGTACCTCGTGACATGACACAGAGCAACTATACCTCGTGACATGACACAGAGCAACTTTACCTCGTGACATGACACTGAGCAACTATACCTCGTGACATGACACAGAGCAAATGTACCTCTTGACATGACACAGAGCAACTGTACCTCGTAACGTGACACAGAGCAACTGTACCTCGTGACATGACACAGAGCAACTGTACCTCGTGACATGACACAGAGCAACTATACCTCGTGACATGACACAGAGCAACTATACCTCGTGATATGACACAGAGCAACTACACCTCGTGACATGACACAGAGCAACTATAAACTATACCTCGTGATATGACACAGAGCAACTATACCTCGTGATATGACACAGAGCAACTTTACCTCGTGATATGACACAGACCAACTATACCTCGTGACATGACACAGAGCAACTGTACCTCGTGACATGACACAGAGCAACTATGCCTCGTGACATGACACAGAGCAACTATACCTCGTGACATGACACAGAGCAACTATACCTCGTGACATGACACAGAACAACTATACCTCGTGATATGACACAGAGCAACTATACCTCGTGACATGACACAGAGCAACTATACCTCGTGACATGACACAGAGCAACTGTACCTCGTGACATGACACAGAGCAACTATACCTCGTGACATGACACAGAGCAACTATACCTCAAGACATGACACAGAGCAACTATATCTCGTGACATGAGACAGAGCAACTATACCTCGTGACATGACACAGAGCAACTATACCTCGTGACATGACACAGAGCAACTATACCTCAAGACATGACACAGAGCAACTATATCTCTTGACATGAGACAGAGCAACTATATCTCGTGACATGACACAGAACAACTACACCCCATGACATGACACAGAGCAACTATACCTCGTGACATGACACTGAACAACTATACCTCGTGACAAGACACAGAGCAACTATACCTCGTGACATGACACAGAGCAACTGTACCTCGTGACATGACACAGAGCAACTATACCTCGTGACATGACACAGAGCAACTTTACCTCGTGACATGACACTGAGCAACTATACCTCGTGACATGACACTGAACAACTATACCTCGTGACAAGACACAGAGCAACTATACCTCGTGACATGACACTGAACAACTATACCTCGTGACAAGACACAGAGCAACTATACCTCGTGACATGACACAGAGCAACTATACCTCGTGACGTGACACAGAGCAACTATACCTCGTGACATGACACAGAGCAACTGTACCTCGTGACATGACACAGAGCAACTATACCTCGTGACATGACACAGAGCAATTTTACCTCGTGACATGACACTGAGCAACTATACCTCGTGACATGACACAGAGCAAATGTACCTCTTGACATGACACAGAGCAACTGTACCTCGTAACGTGACACAGAGCAACTGTACCTCGTGACATGACACAGAGCAACTGTACCTCGTGACATGACACAGAGCAACTATACCTCGTGACATGACACAGAGCAACTATACCTCGTGATATGACACAGAGCAACTACACCTCGTGACATGACACAGAGCAACTATAAACTATACCTCGTGATATGACACAGAGCAACTATACCTCGTGATATGACACAGACCAACTATACCTCGTGACATGACACAGAGCAACTGTACCTCGTGACATGACACAGAGCAACTATACCTCGTGACATGACACAGAGCAACTATACCTCGTGATATGACACAGAGCAACTACACCTCGTGACATGACACAGAGCAACTATAAACTATACCTCGTGATATGACACAGAGCAACTATACCTCGTGATATGACACAGAGCAACTATACCTCGTGATATGACACAGACCAACTATACCTCGTGACATGACACAGAGCAACTGTACCTCGTGACATGACACAGAGCAACTATGCCTCGTGGCATGACACAGAGCAACTGTACCTCGTGACATGACACAGAGCAACTATGCCTCGTGGCATGACACAGAGCAACTATACCTCGTGATATGACACAGACCAACTACACCTCGTGACATGACACAGACCAACTGTACTTCGTGACATGACACAGAGCAACTATACCTCGTGACATGACACAGAGCAACTGTACCTCGTGACATGACACAGACCAACTGTACTTCGTGACATGACACAGAGCAACTATACCTCGTGACATGACACAGAGCAACTATACCTCGTGACATGACACAGACCAACTGTACTTCGTGACATGACACAGAGCAACTATACCTCGTGACATGACACAGAGCAACTGTACCTCGTGACATGACACAGAGCAACTATACCTCGTGACATGACACAGAGCAACTATACCTCGTGACATGACACAGACCAACTGTACTTCGTGACATGACACAGAGCAACTGTACTTCGTGACATGACACAGAGCAACTATACCTCGTGACATGACACAGAGCAACTGTACCTCGTGACATGACACAGAGCAACTGTACCTCGTGACATGACACAGAGCAACTATACCTCGTGACATGACACAGAGCAACTATGCCTCGTGGCATGACACAGAGCAACTATACCTCGTGACATGACACAGAGCAACTATACCTCGTGACATGACACAGAGCAACTATACCTCGTGACATGACACAGAGCAACTATACCTCGTGACATGACACAGACCAACTGTACTTCGTGACATGACACAGAGCAACTATACCTCGTGACATGACACAGAGCAACTGTACCTCGTGACATGACACAGAGCAACTATACCTCGTGACATGACACAGAGCAACTGTACCTCGTGACATGACACAGACCAACTGTACTTCGTGACATGACACAGAGGCACCGAGACTCTTTCATTCTAAGCCTTCACGTTGAATACCATCATAATTACCATCAGCAATATAAATGTTATTTTCAGATTAACTTTTTTTATCGTTTGTAAAAAGTTAACTGCCTGAAATCACAGCAATTAGAATCTCTGCATGTACGATACGATAGGATGCACAGCCAATATCACGTTTTCCTCCGCTGATAAGCTGTATGTGTATAGGGAAGTAATTGCACGTTAGCTGTATCTGACACGCAGCGCCTCGTCCTGCCAGTACAGCCGGTTGCTGGCCGATAGGCGTGTCCTGATCCTGCCTGCATGGCTCTAATTAGAAGGACGTGTCATTGTCAATCATGGATCTTACTTACATGTAATTTTGTCCGATCGATCGCCTTGATAAATTACAAACAATGGAGCCACGCACGCACCCTGCCTGGACGTGGCTGAGAGGTACATGATGGAAATTATTATTACATTCTTCTACGTTGCGTAATCTACAGAGCGAACATTCGTATTTCCCCTTCCACGGTTTTGTACAGTCCGAACAAGAATGTGGGCCTCGGTGTGCCTGCATGGAAGGTTTTATTGGTTTATGACGGTATTGTTGTGGTTTCCGTGTTATTTCACGGTGTTCGTTTGTTGGATTTCCGTGAGTTCGCGTCAAGATACCGCAGAAATATCAATAGTGTATGACTGTGTCACCCACGTTGCTTGGACAGGAGTGGGCAACGTATTCTGATATATATCGTTTGTCACGTAGCTACATTCTACAAGTATTGCACGCCTGAAGCCGAGTTATACGGTTGCCCATTCAGCCACATCATACACACAGCCCTAATGTTGCCCTTCAGTGCGGTCGGGGGGGGGGGGGGGGGGGGGTTAAGGGGGGGGGGGGGTAGGTGCTGTGATTTTGAAGAATTTCTTAATGGTGTATTTTAATCTCTTGTTGTTATTGTTAATGACGATGATATTGATAGTTGATGATTTACGTATTTATTATTTCAGTAAAAGTAATTTATTTTGTATCTGATGAATAAAATGAAACAGATGTGAGGTTTTGTTTTTGTCCAGATTTGATTGTGGTTCTCTCGTTGAGACCCCTAAAAAATGTTTCCAAGGTTGGATACGCACATTTCCCATAAGGCCGGCGCGAACACCTGTTGAGAACCAGCTGTTGTTGTTGACCCTACTTCACCGCTCCACCGCGAGAGATCACCCCGGCCACTGTTACTGTTGAAACTCAAATTTGAAATCGCTACAGACAACCTGAAGTTGTTATGTTTTCCTACTCGCTATTATGACGAACAAAGATTAATGGACAAATGACTAATGAGCATTGAATGACGCTCCCAACTGCAAGGATTCACACATAAATTATAGTTCCAGTCTAACTAACACCCTGACTCTGCCAATCACTAACCTCAAAGGAAGGCGATGATATAGTGGAGATCATAAAAATGTCAATCATCCCCATTATTCAAGAAAGAACTGCACTTCTCAGCCGGTATCGACAGCCACAAACTACATACCTACAAAGACAAATAAGATTACCACTACTGTTACCACTATAACCCTCTTATTGTAACTTTGTTCACCCAATCAAGACTGTAGTAAACAAGACTGTAGTTTACAACTTTCAACAAAGAAGCCCTAAGTAGCCCTTTGAACGTTTTTCCGGGATGTTTCTTAGACTGAACGATCTAGAGTCATTCACGAAGTGTTAATTGTAACATAATAAATTAAACATTGTAGAAACTGTTATTATAACCAAAGATTACTGAGAATTTTTTGTCATAATGCGAAAACCGTTAGCCTCCCGTGTTGTAATGTGGTTGGGGCGCAGGCCCTGACCGTACGCCGCCTGGGATCGACACCCGCACGAGACATGGGTCTATCCCCCTTCATCCCTCATCGTCTTGAATAGCATGATTGATATTATAGAAGTAAATGAACATGAATCGTACTTATCTTTGATACAAATTTTGTTTCTTATTCCTTGGTGTGTGCTAAACAACTGCAGCAAATATAAGCCATGTTTGCTTTATATTTAAATAATTAATAAAATGTAATATTATTCAAGTAAGTATTTGAATTATATTCTGGCTTGACAGCACTGTTAAGACTCCGCTAAAATATTCAAATAAAAAATATCAACTATCCATGTTTCTAAGGTGAAACAATCATTTTTCAAATGTTTACAGGAGTAAAACTTGATGTTTGTAAAAACAATAATAATTCCGTGGAAGACAACTTTATATCTGGTCATAAACTAACCAAGATGAGGGATGAAGGGTGACAGTCCCTTGTCTCGTGCGGGTTAGTTTATGTAGTATTTTAATAACATAATTAACATTTCGAACATAAAATAGATAAGCAAATCTTGTAATGCATTTCCTCGCAAGATTAACTTCCATCACCTTCTTACGTCTCAAGTTGCATTTTAATAGTCAGTAATGGTTGATTCCAACTTGTCGTCAAGCAACAATCTAGTTCCCAGTTGCGCCGTCAGGTGTGCTGCATGCCGTGGAATCTCTTATTAATAGAAATCGTGACTTACAAACTGATATCAGGTCCGGTCCGGCTCTTAATTGGTTCAAGAACAAATTTCGCAACTTTTTAATGATATTGTGTGGTTTGATTGAAAAGCTGAGAAAGAAGATTAAAACGAACAAAGAAATCCCCTGTATGGATGGACTTTATACATAATGTGTGCTCTATTGTACGACACAGTACACACACACTAAAGGCGGAGAAGAAGTCGGCTATTACACTAAATCACAATAAACAAAATAATAGCAGTATATCATTTAAACGCCATGGAACTACGTGTCAGTAAACAACCAGAACTAGGAGAAGAAGAAGAAGAAGAAGAAGAAGAAGAAGAAGAAGAAGAAGAAGAAGAAGAAGAAGAAGAAGAAGAAGAAGAAGAAGAAGAAGAAGAAGAAGAAGAAGAAGAAGAAAAAGAAGAAGAAGAAGAAGAAGAAGAAGAAGAAGAAGAAGAAGAAGAAGAAAACCTGAGCATATTTAAAAAATCCAACCGAGGCAGCAAACAACGTAATGTTAAAAATTACATTAAGAACTACAATAACATACCAAATTTTCACTAATAATAAAACTGTTGATGTCAGTAAGTCATTAAATTAAAATGTTTCAATTATTATCGAACACCTAACCGCATGGCTTCCAGCACGTGAGCAGGTCCCTTGCACTTTAAAACAAAAATCAACAATAGTAAAAACAAGTATTGCTTTCAATCCTCAAGAACAGCCCCCTAACAGGTGGGAGGAAAAGGGGGGGGGGCGGGGAGACTAGTGGATCCCTCCTACACCAACACTACCTCGTCCGCTGTCGATAACATCTACTCCTCGTACACCGATTATCATTAAAAGCTGCCCAAAATAATTCTACCCTACAACATCCGATCGTGCAGCAATATGGAAGGAAGGAGGGAAGAGAATAGACGAACAATTGTAATACCCGCGCATTCAAGTCTCCAACACGCTCGTAATAAAGACACTCGTGGCAGAGTACGGAGTAATAACATGGCGACGAGGTGAGAGAGAGAGAATAGATGAGAGAATAGACGAACAATTGTAATACCCGCGCATTCAAGTCTCCAACACGCTCGTAAAAAAGACACTCGTGGCAGAGTACGGAGTAATAACATGGCGACGAGGTGTGAGAGAGAGAATAGATGAGAGAATAGGCGAACAATGGTAATACCCGCGCATTCAAGTCTCCAACATGCTCGTAATAAAGACACTCGTGGCAGAGTACGGAGTAATAACATGGCGACGAGGTGTGAGAGAGAGAATAGATGAGAGAATAGGCGAACAATTGTAATACCCGCGCATTCAAGTCTCCAACACGCTCGTAATAAAGACACTCGTGGCAGAGTAAGGAGTAATAACATGGCGACGAGGTGTGAGAGAGAGAATAGTTGAGAGAATAGGCGAACAATTGTAATACCCGCGCATTCAAGTCTCCAACACGCTCGTAATAAAGACACTCGTGGCAGAGTACGGAGTAATAACATGGCGACGAGGTGTGAGAGAGAGAATAGTTGAGAGAATAGGCGAACAATTGTAATACCCGCGCATTCAGGTCTCCAACACGCTCGTAATAAAGACACTCGTGGCAGAGTACGGAGTAATAACATGGCGACGAGGTGTGAGGGAGAGAATAGATGAGAGAATAGACGAACAATTGTAATACCCGCGCATTCAAGTCTCCAACATGCTCGTAATAAAGACACTCGTGGCAGAGTACGGAGTAATAACATGGCGACGAGGTGAGAGAGAGAGAATAGATGAGAGAATAGGCGAACAATTTTAATACCCGCGCATTCAAGTCTCCAACACGCTCGTAATAAAGACACTCGTGGCAGAGTACGGAGTAATAACATGGCGACGAGGTGTGAGAGAGAGAATAGATGAGAGAATAGACGAACAATTGTAATACCCGCGCATTCAAGTCTCCAACACGCTCGTAATAAAGACACTCGTGGCAGAGTACGGAGTAATAACATGGCGACGAGGTGTGAGAGAGAGAATAGTTGAGAGAATAGGCGAACAATTGTAATACCCGCGCATTCAGGTCTCCAACACGCTCGTAATAAAGACACTCGTGGCAGAGTACGGAGTAATAACATGGCGACGAGGTGAGAGAGAGAGAATAGATGAGAGAATAGACGAACAATTGTAATACCCGCGCATTCAAGTCTCCAACACGCTCGTAATAAAGACACTCGTGGCAGAGTACGGAGTAATAACATGGCGACGAGGTGAGAGAGAGAGAATAGATGAGAGAATAGACGAACAATTGTAATACCCGCGCATTCAAGTCTCCAACACGCTCGTAATAAAGACACTCGTGGCAGAGTACGGAGTAATAACATAGCGACGAGGTGTGAGAGAGAGAATAGATGAGAGAATAGGCGAACAATTGTAATACCCGCGCATTCAAGTCTCCAACACGCTCGTAATAAAGACACTCGTGGCAGAGTACGGAGTAATAACATAGCGACGAGGTGTGAGAGAGAGAATAGATGAGAGAATAGGCGAACAATTGTAATACCCGCGCATTCAAGTCTCCAACACGCTCGTAATAAAGACACTCGTGGCAGAGTACGGAGTAATAACATGGCGACGAGGTGTGAGGGAGAGAATAGATGAGAGAATAGGCGAACAATTGTAATACCCGCGCATTCAAGTCTCCAACATGCTCGTAATAAAGACACTCGTGGCAGAGTACGGAGTAATAACATGGCGACGAGGTGAGAGAGAGAGAATAGATGAGAGAATAGGCGAACAATTGTAATACCCGCGCATTCAAGTCTCCAAACGCTCGTAATAAAGACACTCGTGGCAGAGTACGGAGTAATAACATGGCGACGAGGTGTGAGAGAGAGAATAGATGAGAGAATAGACGAACAATTGTAATACCCGCGCATTCAAGTCTCCAAACGCTCGTAATAAAGACACTCGTGGCAGAGTACGGAGTAATAACATGGCGACGAGGTGTGAGAGAGAGAATAGATGAGAGAATAGGCGAACAATTGTAATACCCGCGCATTCAAGTCTCCAACACGCTCGTAATAAAGACACTCGTGGCAGAGTACGGAGTAATAACATGGCGACGAGGTGTGAGAGAGAGAATAGTTGAGAGAATAGGCGAACAATTGTAATACCCGCGCATTCAGGTCTCCAACACGCTCGTAATAAAGACACTCGTGGCAGAGTACGGAGTAATAACATGGCGACGAGGTGAGAGAGAGAGAATAGATGAGAGAATAGACGAACAATTGTAATACCCGCGCATTCAAGTCTCCAACACGCTCGTAATAAAGACACTCGTGGCAGAGTACGGAGTAATAACATGGCGACGAGGTGAGAGAGAGAGAATAGATGAGAGAATAGGCGAACAATTGTAATACCCGCGCATTCAAGTCTCCAACATGCTCGTAATTAAGACACTCGTGGCAGAGTACGGAGTAATAACATGGCGACGAGGTGTGAGAGAGAGAATAGATGAGAGAATAGACGAACAATTGTAAGACCCGCGCATTCAAGTCTCCAACACGCTCGTAATAAAGACACTCGTGGCAGAGTACGGAGTAATAACATGGCGACGAGGTGTGAGAGAGAGAATAGATGAGAGAATAGACGAACAATTGTAATACCCGCGCATTCAAGTCTCCAACATGCTCGTAATAAAGACACTCGTGGCAGAGTACGGAGTAATAACATGGCGACGAGGTGTGAGAGAGAGAATAGATGAGAGAATAGACGAACAATTGTAAGACCCGCGCATTCAAGTCTCCAACACGCTCGTAATAAAGACACTCGTGGCAGAGCACGGAGTAATAACATGGCGACGAGGTGTGAGAGAGAGAATAGATGAGAGAATAGGTGAACAGTTGTAATACCCGCGCATTCAAGTCTCCAACACGCTCGTAATAAAGACACTCGTGGCAGAGTACGGAGTAGTAACATGGCGACGAGGTGAGAGAGAGAATAGATGAGAGAATAGACGAACAATTGTAATACCCGCGCATTCAAGTCTCCAACACGCTCGTAATAAAGACACTCTTGGCAGAGTACGGAGTAATAACATAGCGACGAGGTGTGAGAGAGAGAATAGATGAGAGAATAGGTGAACAGTTGTAATACCCGCGCATTCAAGTCTCCAACACGCTCGTAATAAAGACACTCGTGGCAGAGTACGGAGTAGTAACATGGCGACGAGGTGAGAGAGAGAATAGATGAGAGAATAGACGAACAATTGTAATACCCGCGCATTCAAGTCTCCAACACGCTCGTAATAAAGACACTCTTGGCAGAGTACGGAGTAATAACATAGCGACGAGGTGTGAGAGAGAGAATAGATGAGAGAATAGGCGAACAATTGTAATACCCGCGCATTCAAGTCTCCAACACGCTCGTAATAAAGACACTCGTGGCAGAGTACGGAGTAATAACATGGCGACGAGGTGTGAGAGAGAGAATAGATGAGAGAATAGACGAACAATTGTAATACCCGCGCATTCAAGTCTCCAACATGCTCGTAATAAAGACACTCGTGGAAGAGTACGGAGTAATAACATGGCGACGAGGTGTGAGAGAGAGAATAGATGAGAGAATAGACGAACAATTGTAATACCCGCGCATTCAGGTCTCCAACACGCTCGTAATAAAGACACTCGTGGCAGAGTACGGAGTAATAACATGGCGACGAGGTGTGAGAGAGAGAATAGATGAGAGAATAGGCGAACAATTGTAATACCCGCGCATTCAAGTCTCCAACACGCTCGTAATAAAGACACTCGTGGCAGAGTACGGAGTAATAACATGGCGACGAGGTGTGAGAGAGAGAATAGATGAGAGAATAGACGAACAATTGTAATACCCGCGCAGAGAGAGAGAGAGAGAGAGAGAGAGAGAGAGAGAGAGAGAGAGAGAGAGAGAGAGAATAGATGAGAGAATAGCAGAACGTAATAAAGACACTTGTGGCAGAGTACCGAGTAATAACACGGTGTCGAAGTGAGAGACAAGTCTGATAAGAGAACATACGACAATTGAGAAGTGGAATGTACCGACACGTTGTTAATAAAGAGGTTACTTAGTACGCATGCAGCAATAACTTGTTGCTTCTACGCGGGGCGGCGGGCGGCTCCAAGTCGGGTGTTAATGAGGCGGGAGATAAGGGGACCCGCTAACAAGCTGGCTCGTATTGCAAGCGAGACAAAGCACGATCATCTCAGTTTTATCGGAAACGTCGATCATTGTCAAATAGGATACTTGCGAATTTTGTAAATGTCGTGTTTATCGTTTAGTGGTGATACGTTATAAATAAGGTTGATTTGTTCTTTTGGCGGGTCGGGTTGTGTGTGTCGTTGTTTTACAAGTTATGAGGGGACCATTTGTAGAATGAAATTCTAACGGTTCTATAAGTAGGTAGTGACGCTTGTGGTTGGTCAGCCTTAATTAAAGTTAATTAATTTATCTGTTTTACCTGAGTATACTAAAAATACCTATTCAGGGTCTGTAGCCAAGGCAGTTATAAGAATAATAGTTATTTGTTATTAGCTTTGACAACAGTAACGTTATTATTTACTTTGCATATTATTCACGCAATATTTATCTATGTATTATATATATTTTAATTTTACCTGTCTCATATTTGACTAATTGATTCTTCTGTTTTTAGTGCTGTGATTGTTTTATTTGTTTTGTTTCTTTATCCCTTTCCTTTACTTCTGTATATATTTATTGTTTGCTTTTCATTCCCTATTGTTTTCATTTTTACTCCCTAACCCAATGATGTTTCATTTCAATTCGTAATCAATTAGTATGTTTAAACATTTCATTAGTTTGTGTTAACCTTAATGTATCTGTAGGCGTCTTATAAGTTACTTCTTACGTGACTGTCTATAACGTGATCAAATCGATTTCGTCCATGTTACCATTATTGCCTTCGTATTATTTATTTCACTACATTGCAAATAGTTAATAGCTGATCTGATTTGAAAAATGGAAAACATATTGAAGAACAGGACAGGCATATACGGTAATTAATAACGTGGCAGCCACTTCTCGCGCACCCAGGGTTTGCGTTGCGTGGGTACTGGGTACATCCCACGCAATACAGTCCGTCCTGCATTGCGTCGCTGAGCCGCACCCAGGGGTTGCGTTGCTTGGGTACTGGGTACAATCCCACGCAACACAGTCCGTCCTGCATTGCGTCGCTATGCCGCACCCAGGGGTTGCGTTGCGTGGGTACTGGGTACATCCCACGCAACACAGTCCGTCCTGCATTGCGTCGCTGAGCCGCACCCAGGGGTTGCGTTGCGTGGGTACTGGGTATATCCCACGCAACACAGTCCGTCCTGCATTGCGTCGCTGAGCCGCACCCAGGGGTTGCGTTGCGTGGGTACTGGGTACAATCCCACGCAATACAGTCCGTCCTGCATTGCGTCGCTGAGCCGCACCCAGGGGTTGCGTTGCGTGTGTACTGGGTACAATCCCACGCAATACAGTCCGTCCTGCATTGCGTCGCTGAGCCGCACCCAGGGGTTGCGTTGCGTGGGTACTGGGTACAATCCCACGCAATACAGTCCGTCCTGCATTGCAGCGCTGAGCCGCACCCAGGGGTTGCGTTGCGAAGAGGTCTGCACGGGCCCAAATATAAAGGCCCGGCCCGGCCCGGGCCCGGTATTTCAAGCCCGGGCCCGTACCGGCCCGTACTGAGTAAGCTAATCAAAGCCCGGGCCCGGCCCAGGCCCGCCTAAAGTGTAAATTCGCCCCTAAAAGCCCGTTCACCTGTTAAAGCAGCAAGTGGATTTCTATAGTATTTGGCAAGGAATACGAACAACAGGGTGGGAACAAAAAGGAAATTAGATGAAACCAAATTCTAGTAACTATTGCCAGTGACAGTATGTAACGTAAAGAATTACAACACAAATGCTGTGACCGGAAGTTTATACTATTTCGGATTTGATTTAAGTTTTGGAAATGTTGGTAAAATAACATTACTTTTCTTTCATTGCAATTAAAAAAAATTAAAAAAAACCCGAAAAATCCCTCCTCGTTCAGTGATATGTAGGCCTAGGCTCGGCCCGGGCCCGTCTTGATAAACATATCAAGGCCCGTACCCGGGCCCGCGGGCCGGGCCGGCCCGGCCCCATGCAGACCTCTATGCGTGGGTACTGGATAAGGCTTCGGCCAACATCTTACATATAGCCATCTACATCATAACATTCCGCAATAGTTATTCTTTGGATGTAAGATTTTTCATAATATTGTATTTAGTATGCTGGATCCTTATGGTCACCAAATTCCAAAGTATGTTGGATAACCGACCAGTAAATTGTTTTTCCCTGTCTCACGTTGCTAGAAAATATTCATCCATTTTTTGTAATTTAAAATTTGAAACCAAATTTGCAGGGATATCAGACACATTCTGTGTTTAAGTGCTGTGCTCGTTGAGATATTCCTTATGATTATTATTTCATTGAACTAATAATAAAATAAATATATTCAATAATTCGCATAACAGTGAAATAAAACTAAAGTTATTGAAAGGTGTATTAAAAGGAGCAGTGATTAGCAGTAGTTGGACATATTCTGACTCAAGGAGGAATAATGAGAAAAGAGAATAAAGAGAAGAATAGAGAGAGGAGAATAAAAAGAAGAATAGAGAGAGGAGAATTCTAAATAGAATTGAATGCAAGTTGTTGGGAAGAGCAGTAAAAAGGTATAGGATATAGGTTTGGAATGAAATTCGTTGTATAATACGTGGTAGTAAAAATATTGGCAGAAAAAAACTGGGGAATGCTGGAGAGCTGTTTGAAACTAATCCAAAGATTAGCCCAATCATAGAATTCATTAAACGCCGTTTCAGATTCATTAGAAATAAGTGACAAGTCAAAGCACTTATGTCAGAAATCAACGATAGCTCTTTGTTAACCTAGCTCCAAGAGCCACAGTTCATTTCTGCCACAAATCCGCTAACTAATCACGTACTTATTACAATTATTCTGAAACTACGACGAGTATTTGTTGAGTTCTGGAACACGAAAAGTTGTCACTTGATTTACATCCACGTTGTATGAACATTTCTGTCTCCCTTTCTTCTTTAGAACATTCGTGCCTTCTGGCAGCGGTGGAACAGAAATACGACGTCTTTCATTCTTATCACAATCAATCTGGAGCATTCGAAACCTCGTGCGGAGGAGGGGAAGCGACCCCCCCCCCCCCCCCCTCCCCCTCCTCCTAAAACACCGGCGTGGCCCCGCGATGGTTGAACCGCAGTCTGAGTGCGCGGCGGTGGGCAAAACTATCGGTACGGTACCCACTCGGGGGCAATCCATTGCTAGGTAAGACACTACTGCTTCATACGGGACCCAGGGTTTGAAGGTTCTCTATCTTCGCGCGTGGAGGAATGTACAATGTACAATGTACATGGTGACGGAAACGTAACTCCCTGATATTTGCCAAAGTTATGAACACGAATTTACATCACAAAATGTGATATTTTTTACAGTTCAATGTGACGTGTACCTCGGTTCCTGAACGTAGCCTAAATTTACATTAGTTGAGCCAAATGGGGAATGTGTCGATTATGCGACCAATTTAGACAGACCACGAAAATCGATCGAGAGAGGTTGCCAAATTGTTTTCAGGGGTTGGACCAATATACATTAAAAAACTCATTTTTGGCGCTTCTATGAACCATAATTGTATTGACAAGTGAGGACAACAGTTTACACATTCCTAAGGCAAGTACAAGTGCAAGTATAACTTTCACGGATATAGGTTTTAAGCATATGCATACAGGGTTTTGACTGAAGATGTATCTGCACTGTTCCATTCCACTGTACATGACTGTACGGTAACTTAGAGTTTGTCAGTTACCACTTCAACTCTAAAATATGACTTTACATACTTCAGATTTGGAAAATAATTATTGTTTACAATAATTTAAAGTGGCCAAATCACAGTTTCATATAATGTGCGTGTACTTCTCGTACGTTCTCTGTACAGGCGGTAGAATGCATGTAGTGCGGCTAAATGAGATGGGAACGGTAGAAGGAGGGAACCAGTAAACGTCCGCTTTCCCTATTTACAACCCCGTCACTTGTGTTACGTTGAAACTACTCCACTTCCCCTTCTTCCCCCACTCCAACGTTTAACACATTTCCCCTCTTTTTTGTGAGCTCTCTTCTTCCTGAATACACTGTGATATTGTGTCATAACACTAAGAATTCACAACACTTTGTAATCTCTGATTTAACACTCTTGGATTGGTAACTATTTTTTCAACAAACGTTGCAATCAGAATGCATGTTGTCTTCTGGCAGGAGCCATGTTTGTTTTAAGAAATACTTTGCTGAACGGCTTTTCTCGGGACTAAAATATTGGTGAAATCGGGCCTAACCGTTACAGTTAGCGCAATAATAATAAACATAATAATTATTATTATCAGATTATTATAATAATAATAATAATAATTATTATTATTATTGTGATAATGATAATGATACTGATAATGATGATAATAATAATAATAATTATTATTATTATTATTATTATAATTATTATTATTATTTTTTTCCCCTTTATTATAAGTACCCAGTTAATTTACATTCGATACAATCCCACAAAGCTACACATGCAGCTTGTCTGTGGGAATAACAAAGCAAACTAAATGAAAGTAATCTAGACTCCAACAATTATTACAACATTAATAAATATCTAATTATAAAATAAACAAATTAAAATATAATATAATACAAAATACAAAATACAAAACATTGAGTATTCTTTGAATCCTATTAACATAATGCGATAGCATCACGTAACAAAAACACTTATAATTTCCTTTTCACAGTACTTATACTATCCAAGTTCCTCAGGTCTTTGGGAAGGGCACACAATATTCCAATGCACGCTTGCCGTACTTATTATCAAACTTAGGTATTTTAAAAAAACTCGGTTTCTTTGGCACGAGTATACACACTATGGTCTATTACGTTTTTAAACATTTCCTGGTAGTAAAACTTCAACACCTATTTTTATTTATATATAAATAATACATTATCAGAAAGAACATCACACATTCTTATTCTATATAACCCACTTATTGTAAAACATAAATCATTTGGTTTATTAAACGATATTAAACTTAGCATTCTGTTCTGTAATAGAAGAATATGTTTTATATTCGAAAACGAAGCATTACCCTGTGCAGCTGTGCTGTCTAGGGCGTGCGTATGAAATGACGGACTCAGCAAGCGCAATATAAACCGTTCTTAAAAGAGTAAAAGGCAGTATAAACTTGAATTTGTACAATTGATTCAAACACGACCTAATAATAATAATGATAATAATAATAATAATAATAATAATAATAATAATAATAATAATAATAATAATAATAATAATAATAATAATAACAATAATTATTATTATTATAATAATAATAATAATAATAATAATTATTATTATTATAATAATAATAATAGGCTAATAATTGATAGTAAAATGAGTAATAAATAATACTAAAATACTATGTTAATAATATCAAAATGTCCCCCAAATAAGACTTGAAGCCAGTGTGCACGTTCCTACCCACGTGAAACTGTAAATCAAGTCTTATCTGGCCTCGAGCACCAGTGAGTTTTGTCACCACAGATCACCGCCAAATATCTGGCATTATACCTTATAATTATTTTGATTGTTATTTTTTAAATTCTTCTTCTTATTATTATTGGCATTTTACGTCATACAGTAAGGTGATCCGAAAAGAATATGTTTTGTTGTTGTTGTTGTTGTTGTTGTTGTTGTTGTTGACCGGTTCCTATGCACAGCTCAAATCTATGGTGGGGTTAGAGAAAGGAGCCGCAATTTTCCTTGTCAGAAGCCGACATTTTTAAAAGATATTTATCAAATACGTAATAGATACCAAATACAGCATGACAACTAATACTGACACCCCCTCGCGATTTCAGTCTGATCAGAAAAATCAAAATCTACTGTTTTTTTTCGATCAGCTTTAGAGCAGAATCACTAGTTTCATCCAGTAGGACTAACTAAAATAGCTTTGTAGGTGTGAAGTTCCTTGTTCGGTATTTCATACAAGGTGTGCAGGGCCTGCCCCAGGGCCCCAGGGCCCCAGCCACGGGGGATAAAATGGCACGTGTTGTGTTTTGCCAAAACGCCGGGAGAACGAATGCTCACTAACAAGTTATAGTTATTGCCCATATATCTCTCATTACCAAGGGATGACTAAAGAACGATTCGTGGATATTTTTTGCATTTGTATTTTACATTTACCGAAAGGGTGGTCGCCCAACCAGCTTCTGATTCTGTGAATACGTTTCGACCCAGCGAACGTTGAAAGGGCCGAACGTGACCAGGCCGGTCCGCTTAGCCAGCCCTAGCTGACCACTTACCGGACACTATTTGGCTCCACCATAAACACAAAATGATATCTTCGTACCTGCTGTGAACAGCGTTAAAAGGGTAATAAACAGCGACCTTTGATATTTATTTACTCTCATCTCGTGAGATCAACCTCTTACGAAAAGGTCAAGACTCAAGATAACTTAGATATAAAATTGCCGTCTTGCTGTAAATAATAATTAAAGAAAATGGCTGCAAAATCAAGGCCTTCATATTTGTAACCAATCAAGAAATTCTTGCAAAGTGGTATCCAGACGTAAATGTAAGTATGGGGCGGTTGAGTGTTAGGACAAATGACAGCTGTGAACTTTCATAACATGGCATCTACTACCCGTTCCAAAACCTAATACTTTTCCCGGAACTAATCGACTAAGTCACTAAGCGTTCAGTGGCGAGCAGTGGCGTAGCGGAAGGCCCCGCAAACCCCGCAAGGCGGGGGGGCCCCCGCTTCGCGGGGGCCCCCGATGATATAGATGATATAGATCGTATTTTATGAAAATTTCAAATAAGACAACAAATCAATTAAAATGTATTTTAAATAAAATTACAATTATAATACAATTACAAACGTTCCAGAATTGCAGTTGGAGGATCAAAACGTAAGTTATTTGATTTATCAATAGGCCTACTTAAAATTTATCATAATTGTTGTTGTTGTTGTTGTTGATGATATAATTAATATGTTATCATGGTTTTAGTAGATAAAAGTATACATTATTATTACGTCGCGTAGAACTGGTGGGTATGGGGGGGGGGGGGGGGGTGGAAAATAAGATCAAACGTTAATATGTTGCCATGTATGCTGTGAATTGTAACTCGACATGACGACAAAACAAATTGACGCACATGAACTACATTGTTTCGGTATTACATTCAGCCCACCACTTTTTCCTAAAACGCACCAAATGCACTCTAAAAACCTGCTTTCAAAATTTTCCGCCTGCGGCGCTTTTCATGGGCTCCGCCCCCCCATACCCCCCGTGCTTGATCCTACCATGTCCAATGGCCAATGTCGCGGGGGGGCCCCCGACTTCTGCGCTACGCCACTGGTGGCGAGGTTCATGTACAAGAGGTTGCGGGTACGTTACCCGCCACCTACAGAGGGAGGGGGGGGGGGGGATGCCATCCACCCAAAAGAAATAGAGGAACGTTGCGACCATCCCCCTGAAGGTAAACACTGCCTTCACCATTTCCTTCTATACTATTAACCACTTTTTATCAAACTTAAAAATATCTCTTTAAAAATAACCAACAGCTTATATGAGACAATAGACTCATTTTAATGACTACTTAATTTCCATTCACGTGAAAACACGGACATTGTTGGCGGCCACAGTTCTGTACATTTGCGGTGCGTACCGTATATAGTGGACTAGACCGCCCGGGCTGGTCATTGTCATTTTCATTGTTATTGTGTTATTTTCACTGTCATTCGTCGGGGAGGTCGATTTACGGTACATAACCCTAGTAGGAAGTACTGCAGTTACTACACATAGCGGCCATCATCCCGTACACAACATGTCGTTGTTGTACACAAACAAATGAGCATATTGCATACCGAGGTAGAAGGCTTTGGAAGCACCGCGAGGCCTGTACACTGTACAGTGCACACTGCACGCGGGCCCCAAATTGAATAGCTTTTTATGCACGTATTATAAACACAGATAAAAATGCGCCTGACATAAATTGTTCACGATACCCCCCCCCCCCCCCCCCCCCCCCCCCCGGAACCCCAAGGGAGATTTCCAATTTGGCTAACATGACTACCGATAATTCTGACTGAAGGGACTTCGCAAGGGTTTCTTCAGCCTGTTGTGTCTGTATGCGTTGTGTTGCGTTGTGTAGAGGTATAAAGTAATATTCTGACGGAAGGGACGTGCCGAGGGTTTCCTCAGTCATAAAGCACCTGTCTTGTGTATCTGTATGCGTTGTGTTGCGTTGTGTAGAGGTATAAAGTAATATTCTGACGGAAGGGACGTGCCGAGGGTTTCCTCAGTCATAAAGCACCTGTCTTGTGTATCTGTATGCGTTGTGTTGCGTTGTGTAGAGGTATGATAATAATATTCTGACTGAAGGGACATGCCGAGGGTTTCCTCAGTCATAAAGCACCTGTCCTGTGTATCTGTATGCGTTGTGTTGCGTTGTGTAGAGGTATGATAGTAATATTCTGACTGAAGGGACATGCCGAGGGTTTCCTCAGTCATAAAGCACCTGTCCTGTGTATCTGTATGCGTTGTGTTGCGTTGTGTAGAGGTATGATAGTAATATTCTGACTGAAGGGACATGCCGAGGGTTTTCTCAGTCATAAAGCACCTGTCTTGTGTATCTGTATGCGTTGTGTTGCGTTGTGTAGAGGTATGATAGTAATATTCTGACTGAAGGGACATGCCGAGGGTTTCCTCAGTCATAAAGCACCTGTCCTGTGTATCTGTATGCGTTGTGTTGCGTTGTGTAGAGGTATGATAGTAATATTCTGACTGAAGGGACATGCCGAGGGTTTCCTCAGTCATAAAGCACCTGTCCTGTGTATCTGTATGCGTTGTGTTGCGTTGTGTAGAGGTATGATAGTAATATTCTGACTGAAGGGACATGCCGAGGGTTTCCTCAGTCATAAAGCACCTGTCCTGTGTATCTGTATGCGTTGTGTTGCGTTGTGTAGAGGTATGATAGTAATATTCTGACTGAAGGGACATGCCGAGGGTTTCCTCAGTCATAAAGCACCTGTCCTGTGTATCTGTATGCGTTGTGTTGCGTTGTGTAGAGGTATGATAGTAATATTCTGACTGAAGGGACATGCCGAGGGTTTCCTCAGTCATAAAGCACCTGTCCTGTGTATCTGTATGCGTTGTGTTGCGTTGTGTAGAGGTATGATAGTAATATTCTGACTGAAGGGACATGCCGAGGGTTTCCTCAGTCATAAAGCACCTGTCTTGTGTATCTGTCTGCGTTGTGTTGCGTTGTGTAGAGGTATGATAGTAATATTCTGACTGAAGGGACATGCCGAGGGTTTCCTCAGTCATAAAGCACCTGTCTTGTGTATGTCTGCGTTGTGTTGCGTTGTGTAGAGGTATGATAGTAATATTCTGACTGAAGGGACATGCCGAAGGTTTCCTCAGTCATAAAGCACCTGTCTTGTGTATCTGTATGCGTTGTGTTGCGTTGTGTAGAGGTATGATAGTAATATTCTGACTGAAGGGACATGCCGAGGGTTTCCTCAGTCATAAAGCACCTGTCTTGTGTATCTGTATGCGTTGTGTTGCGTTGTGTAGAGGTATGCTAATAATATTCTGACTGAAGGGACATGCCGAGGGTTTCCTCAGTCATAAAGCACCTGTCTTGTGTTGTGATACCGATACCTGAGGTGGCGCGTGAGTGAGTTATGATGATGTGCGCCCTCCCCTCAATCTCATGCGGCCAGCTTGCGATGCTATCGGTGGGTCGGGAACATATCTAGTGAGCGAAATTTTAAGTCAGCGAATGTTCTACTGCGCGAATGCTCATATGCACGAAAGCCCTAATGCGCGAATGATCCAGGCAGCGAATATTCCACTGAGCGAAAACTCTAGTCCGCGAATGGTCTAGTGAGCGAATACTGTACTGCACGAAAAATCTACTGAGCGAAAAATTAAGTAAGCGAATGGTCTAGTGCGCGAATGTTCCAGTGCGCGAAAACACCAGTGCGCGAATGATCTAGTCAGCGAATGTTGTACTGCGCGAAAATACTAGTTCGCGAATGGTCTAAGGCGCGAATGCTCCACTGCGCGAAAAATCTACTGAACGAATGATTAAGTGCACGAATATTCTAGTGCGCGAATGCTCTAATGCGCGAAAACTATAGTGCGCGAATGCTCTGGTGAGCGAATGTTCTGTATCGCGAAAACACTGCTGCGCGAATAATCTAGTGCGCGAATGCTCTACTGCGCGAAAGCTATACTGAGCGAATAGTTAAGTGCGCGAATGCCCCACTGCGCGAGTGGTATACAAAGCGAATGCTCTAGTAAGCGAATTATGTACTTCGCGAATACTCTACTGTACGAAAACTCCAGTCCGCGAATGGTCTAGTTCGCGAATTCTCTACTGCGCGAAAACTGTACTGAGCGAATACTTAAGTGCGCGAATGCTCTACTGCGCGAATAGTCTACTAAACGAATGATCTAGTGAGCGAATGATCTAGTGAGCGAATGTTCTAGTGCGCGAAAACTCTATTGCGCGAATGATCTAGTGAGCGAATGATCTAGTGCGCGAAAACTCTACTGAGCGAATAGTTAAGCGCGCGAATGCTCTACTGCGCGAATGGTCTAGTAAGCGAATGGTCTAGTGCGCGAATGCTTAGTCCACGAATTCTCTAGTGCGCGAAAACTCTAGTCCGCTAATGGTCTAGTGAGCGAATGATCTACTGCGCGAAAACTCTACTGAGCGAAGACTTAAATCCGCGGATGTTCTTTTGCGCGAATGGTCTAGTGTGCGAATGATCTAGTGCGCGAATGCTGTAGTCCGCGAATTCTCTAGTGCGCGAAAACTCTTCTGAGAGAATGATCTAGTGAGCGAATGCTCAGCTGCGCGAAAACTCTACTGAGCGTGTATTTAGGCGCGCGAATGCTCTACTGCACGAATAGTCTACTGAGCGAATGCTCTGGTGAGCGAATGACGTAGTGCGTGAATACTCTACTGCTCGAAAACTCTAGTCCGCTAATGGTCTAGTTAGCGAATGATGTACTGAGCGAAAACTCCACTGAGCTAATAGTTAAGTGAGCGAGAGGTCTACTGAGCGAATAGTCTAGAGAGCTAATGTTCTAGTGAGCGAATGATCTAGTGAGCGAACAAGCATTACTGGTTTTATCACCACGTTCTAAAAACATCCACCCATGTTCCCGGCCCCAATGTTTCTTCCCAACACGGGAACCCCGTGCAGGTATGCAACCCTTGAGACATTTGTGAATTCTTGTCCGCCTCTCACCAGGAGTACTGAATGCGGCTGTCAGAATATATTATCCACTGCAATTCGGATGGTTGAAATGGAATGGGTGAGATGGAAGAAATGAACCATGCTGGTTGACAATAGCGGTGGTCGACCATAATTAACTTCCTAAATAGACTAGACCAGAATTAATAATTTTTCAGCTTTGGGGCCCCTCGTGTTAAAAGCTGCCAACAAAGTGATCCTAATCGACTTTTAAACGCTGAATCCGAATAACATTGTTGGCAATCGCCATTTTCACTTTTTTACCCTTAAATCGGATTAGGGTTGGTTTTTGCCATCCAGAAGAAAAAAACCCACATAAACCACTATTTTAACACTAAACCCCAAATAAAATTACTTATGTGCTCAGCAAAGATTAGTAAATACAAATAATAATTTAAAAATGGTTAAAGTTAATACAGGGGTGTAAAACATGGTTGTAACAAGAAAAAAGTGCATATTATTTATGCAACTACTATACTTTGAGCCAGAGGGTAAAAATGGCTCATGAATAAAAGTGTCATACACCGTTGGATTACCAATACTCGCGAAAGTATTGTTTAATATCGTTTTTTTCAAATATCGGAAGGGAAATGGCGTCGCGATGCCTCAAATTCAGATGTCTGAATTTCATGTGTGCACATCTGTCTATATAAATACCTCTAACTTTGTACTTATTCTAGATAGAGCCATACAATTAACTAATATAGTAACTTGTAATGTTTAGTTTGCTTATAAAAAAATAAAACACAATAACACAATTTGATAATAGTCCGTTACAGGATAAAATAGACCACGGTTGCAAGAATTGTAACAATCGCACTTGTTTGGTTAGCCCTGAGAGCCAAACTTACAAGTTTGGTTATATATTAAACACGCCGTTCATTAAGTCATACTTGCAGATAAATTATTTGATATTGAAAATTTCAATATCAGAAGGAAGAGTGGCGGTGTAACACCTCAAAGTCAGACGATGTCTGAATGTCACTTATGCAGATATTGTGTCATTTCAATAACTCTAGCTTGTGCTTGCTTTCAGGTAGATCCATAGAGTTAGCCACTATAAACTTTCTAATGTTACGTTTGTTTATAGAAAAAAATGATAAACAATAAAAAACATTGATAAGTACTCCGTTTCATAAAAAATAGACCTCCGTAACGAGAATTGAAACAATCTCTAGAATTTGATTACCCCTGAGAGCCACATTTATCAAACTGGATTAATGTGTCTTTAACTATTGAAATCTATACATATTGTAGAAAAAATTATCAAGTATGGAACATTTCAATATCAGAAGGGTTAGTAGCGTGGCGACGCCCCAAGGCCAAACAATGCCTGAATGTCACGTACGCACTTCTGTCAATTAAATAATTCTAGCTTATTATTGCTTCTAGATAGAGCCATAAAGTTCACTATTATTAACTCGTATGGTTAAGATTGTTTACATTAACAAAATAAGAAACAAAATAAATATTGATAAAAACTCCGTTTCGTAAAAAAAATAGACATCCTCAGCGAGAATTCTAACTATAGGAAGACTTTGGTTACTTCTGAGAGCTATATTTACGAAATTGGATCAATGGTTTTTAACTTTTGAAATCAATATTTATCTTGTTTTATTATTTTTATGGAACATTTCAATATCGGAAGGGATTGTGGCGTCGCAACGCCCCAAAGTTAAACATTGTCTCAATTTCGCGTACGCACTTGTGCCTATTAATTAACTGTACCTTGTTATTGATTCTAGATAGAGCCATAAAGTTAACTATTGTTAAGTCGTAAGTATAAGAATGTTTACATGAAAAATTTTAAAAACAAAATAAATATTGATAAGTGCTCCGTTTCATAAAAAATAGACCACGGTTTGCAACAATTTTTAACAATCTCGGTAATTTGGTAACCCCTAAGAGCCAGATTGATGAATTTGGTTATCAATGTCGTCCACCATTGAATTCATCACACTCCGAACAAATTATTAAATATATCAAATTTTCAATATTGCCAGGCAAAAAGCTCACAGGAAGAGATTGAGCCCACCCACATGCCCAGGGACTGTGACGTCCTTCTTGACACTTTCCTCCAAATACCCCTGACGTCATATGATCCTCGTTGTCAATTACGTCGTTAAACCAAATTAAATAAAACAAATTTAGCGCACCTACATAGTTCACTCTTCCCTCAATGAGAAGCCCACAGGAGCAAACGTTTGTAGATTTGAGTACAGATTAACATGCAACAAATTAAAGTTGTACGTTACAATTAAGTTTTATAAAAATACGTGAATATCATGTTTGTGTGGAATTCAAAGAGGAATAATTCTTGTCATATTCTATTTTGTCATTTAACTTAGCATTATGGAGATAAATGGGAAAAACACCTGCAGTGGCGGCCATTTTGTTTTTTACGTACAGCTCGTGAATGCCTAACATTTGAGCCGGGTACTATCAAAATTATTATTACGTACACTTAAAGGAAGAGACTTAGCCCACCAACCTGGATCATTCTTCAATCATTGAGAAGCCCACTGGAGCCAAAGTATGTACATTTTAGTACAGATTGACATGCAAAAAGTTTAAGTTCTACGTAAGTATTAAATTCTACAAACATACGTGAGTATCACGTTTGTGTAGAATTTCAAGAGGAATAATTCTTGTCATATTCAATTTTGTCATAAAACTTTGCATTATGGAGTTAATGGGAAAAACACTTGCAGTGGCGGCCATTTTATTTTTTACGTACAGCTCGTGAATGCCTGAAATTTGAGCCAGACACTATCAAAATTATTATTACATACACTTAAAGAAAGAGACTTAGCCTACCCACATAGTTCCCCCCTTCATTCATTGAGAAGCCCACTGGAGCCAAAGTATGTACATTTTAGTACAGATTGACATGCAAAAAGTTTCGTTGTACGTAAGTATTCAATTCTACAAACATACGTGAATATCATGTTTGTGTAGAATTTTAAGAGAAATCATTCTTGTCATATTCAATTTTTTCATAAAACTTTGCATTATGGAGATAAATGGGAAAAACACTTGAAGTGGCGGCCATTTTATTTTTTGTGTACAGCTCGTAAATGCGTAACACATGAGCGGAGCACTATCAAATTTATTATTTTATGAGCTAAAAGGAAGCGATTGAGCCTACTCCCGTACTTGCTTCATCAAGAAGCCCACGGATGTACATTGTAGTAGAGACTCCGCTTCGCTCCGCTGCCCCTAGGATTATTACACTTTGCAACTTTGTTTCAATTACTACACAATACTTAAATTATTTAGACTAAATATGACGATTATACATTATTTATGAATTGTCAATGATGTTTTCGGGAAAAAACAACATCTCCATTTTTTACCGTTTAACTGAGAAGTTTGTGTCTGAGAGCCATTTTCTTGTTTAGTTTCGAAACAAATCAACAATTTGAAATAGCCAAATTCTTTATTATACATTTTTCTACAAACAAAGTTTTAAAAATAAATTTTAGAATAACTATTTCCGGACTTATGAATTATTAAAGATAATTCCGTAAAAATTGATTGTTAGGGGGTGTTTGGGGTGTTTGGGGTTGAAATACTCAAACAAAAAACTGCCAACAATGGTTTTTGAATGCAGGATATTCTCTTAAGTAAGAATAACCTTGTTGGCAGCTTTTAACAACCCGGTACCCCAAAATCGAGAAGGAGACACATTTTTTTAAAACTGATCTAGTCTAAAAAACAAAATGACAATCAATAAATGAAACTGCTATTTTAAGACTTTTTTTGCAAACTCGTTTTGAGATAAGGAACTTCTAAATATCCTTCTTACCCTGATTATACCATATTTTGAATTTTCCACTAGCTATATTTTTTTAATTTTATTTATACTACGTTAACTAAACAAAGAATGGGAATTGCTATTGCATTTTATCAGAATCGCATACAGTTAAGGAGTAGTGAAAATTTTAAAATAATAGGTAGCATAAATTCTGTCATACTTATATATAAATGGTTATATTAATAATAATAATAATAATAATAATAATAATAATAATAATAATAATAATAATATTAATAATAATAATAATAATAATAATAATAATAATAATAATAAAAATAATAATAACAATAGTAATAATAATAATAATTAGGCTGATACAGATATTTAAAATTTATAAAGTAAAGCCATTGATGGTAAACGTTTTGCGGACAGCGATGACGAGTTGGAGAACAACCTTAAAGTTAAATATAAGAAAAATAGCAGATGTACTGACCCAGTAAACATCCGACGAGGAAGATTTCAAGGTGACTCGTTTAGTGTTTAGTAGGTTATGGTTTTGTCTTTCATTAAATCCATTATCTCAAATACATAACAAATCTACACATGGTTTCATGATAAAAGATGGTAATACAGTTTGCCACACACTTTCACATCTATTCTACATGGACGATCTCAAGTTATATGCTACACACATGACGAATCTACTTCAACGTTAGAATTCAGTATAGATATATGTATGGATTTTGGAATTGATAAATGTAAGTCACTTAATGTCATCAAAGGAAAGATAACAAAATTAGAAGAGTTTGAAGTTGACGAAGCCAACCGAATAGGAGTAATGGACGACGAAAACGTATATACATATCTAGGATTTGCGCAGGCTAAACGAATTGATCATAAACTGATGAAAAGTAAATAAATTTTTGCATACAAAAAACGAATAAGATCAATTTTAAAAACACAACTGAATGGTAAAAAACAAGATCAAAGCAATTAACACTTATGCTATACCGGTACTTACATATTCATTCGGAATTATTAATTGGACACAAACAGAGATTCATGCCCTTGAAATACTCACTAGCACAACACTCACCAAATACAGAAGTCATCACCGTAAGTCAGCAATAGAAAGAGTGACTCTACCGAGAGAAAAAGGGGGAAGAGGATTGATTGCTTTAAACAATTTATATTATAAACAAATTGAAATTCTAATAAAGTACTTTTAACAAAATGCCCACATTCACAACTTCACAGAGCTATAGTGTCGGCAGACAAGTCGCTTTCTCCCCTCAATTTAAATTACGGAAATTTAAACTTGCTTCAACAAATAAATTCTGACAAAGCAAAGGAGGTAAGCATATCAGAAAAGACTTTACATAGCAAACATTATAAAGAACTACTTAAGGATAACGTCGATAGGGTAGCATCGAACAAATGGTTACATCCGGGGAGGACATTTTCAGCGAAACAGAGGGATTTATGATCGCTATTCAAGACAAGGTAATCAAGACTAACAATTACAAAAAAAAAATACAGAAGGAAAGAGGTCACAGTTGGTGATAGATTTATAAAATGTAATATGAACGGTGAAACAATTGAACATATCGTATCTGGGTGCAAAATACTGTGTCAAACAGATTATCTTCATAGGCATAACCAAGTTGCAAACATTATCATAAACAATTGGCCATAAAGTATAAACTGATAAACACAACCACTGCGTATTACAAGTACAAGTTAGATAGTAAAGACTACAATTTATGTTACGACCGGGCAGCTATAAAAGACCAAACCATACATCACAATAGACCTGATATTATATTTATTGACAAGAAGAAAAAGAAACGATTTTAATTGATGTTGCCATTTCAAAATGCGACAATGTAGAGACAACTTGGCGAGAATAGATAAACAGATATCAGGAGATATCTATTGACAGAAAAAGGCTGTGGAAGCAGAATGTATGTAACTGTTGTACCGGTAATTATATCAGCAAATGGTATTGTTCCGCGAAACCCCCATGACAGTATTAAACTAATTGGTCTCCAACCGAACATATACATCGAGATGCAAAAAGCAATAATTTTGAACACGTGTAGGATAGTACGAAAATATTTGAGCTAAGAAGAATGGAGACTTCAAGAAGTTCTCCATCCTGATGGTGGTTTTCGTGGTTTCCACCGTACGAAGAGCGAATGCTGGGATGGGTACAAATCGGCAACGACCGTTCATAGCATCCACAGTTTGTTTTGGAAAAATAATATTGACAATGATTATGATTTAATTAGTTCTAAGTAGAGTTTAATAAGGTTAGCACATGGAAATGTATTGTAACAATAAAATAAATATATGATATTTGGGGTTGTACGTCCCATATTTTTGCAACGAGGCTAATCGAGACGATGAGTGGGTGACTATGAGGATGAGCAAACGCCACGGTCATGCTCAAGACACAACACATTCGGTACAGAAAACATTCTGGTTTTGTCAGTTCAAATAGGATGGGAACATTTTTTAAAGAGAAAATCAACGTTATTATTTTGCAAAGGAATGCCCCCCTCTCCCAACCGTCCCGCATCCACCACGCAGACATACAGAACGTATCCCCTTCTTGGTGTCGTTTTCAAATAGTTAAAAGTTATTTTGAAGGGCTTTTAAGTCGTAAATTATCCATTTAGCCCTGACGGGGTCTTGTAAATCACAGAGGAAGCAATACTGTTGAAACGGGACAGCGTTCTGTGGCCCTTGACCCCTCGGACTTCCCAGCTAGAGCAATTGGGCTGTAAACCTCGCTTTATATTCTATATTTGGCTCAACAGTAAAAAGAAACAAACTGACTTATATACAATACGGCCCTTTGCGTCTTAAAAAAAAAAATAACACACACATCCATGTGGATGCCTGGCCACCAAGGTTTTGAGGGTCTGAGGCGTTGGTCATTCATAAAAGAGAAAGTGGTAACGAGTTCAACTTGTGTGTAGTGCTCAACTTTATGAGACGAAATAACATTACTACTACTTATAATGTCTTGAAGGACAAATATCATCTAGCAAGGCGATTGTTTCTAAGGTGAAATGGTACCCAGGACTGCAACTTAATTGTTTTGTAGTTTTCCACATAATATATTATAAAGTTTAGTTTCTTAAGATGTGAGAGAGTCGAGCTCTGCATAGAAACAGAAAACATGCAGAATAGACTAAGGTAACCGACCAATAGTAAAACAACAAAGTCAGAGTCCTAACATTTGGTTCACATAAAACATGATGACTTTTGATAAAGTGATTGAAACAAGTTTGCAATCCCTGGGTATTGTGATAGTTTTAGATGTAACGCCCAAAGGTGTTTGGAGAACAATTTAATCATAACATTCCCCCTAATGACAGAGGAAAACTTTGAAATTTTCACTAATGTATTTTCATGTATCTGTTTGACTTCACGTAAGTGACGCGCCGACGGGCAATCGAACCAGCTACCTCTCAACGTTAAATAAACACTGAATGCATTATCATTTCATCCGGAATCATCCGTAAACCATCCTGACAATCAGGGCTTAATTTGTAATTAAAAAGGAACCGGAACGCATATTTTGTTTGTCAAATATAATTTGGCACCAACCCCGCCCACATTTATACATTGTGAACACAGATAATATGTTATTATTAATTAGTTATCTGTTTAGTGTCAGTGGTCAGTCAGAAGGTTATTGCCTATGTATTTGGGTCTGGCTACCTAGGGGTAATTCATAAACTTGAATAACTTGCATTCATACCAAGCAATAAAAAATATATTTTGTGACATTTTCAGAGATACGAATTAATTCACGAGTTTTTAGGGAGTAACCTACGTTACGAAATAATACCGGAACGCGCGTTCTGGTTTCGGAAAAGGAATCGGAACTGCGTTCCGGTGCGTTCCGGCTCAAATTAACCCCTGCTGACAACTATGGTTCCTGTGGTTTTCTATTGTCCAAAGAGTGGAACATTCATTTACATAATGAATGTAAACTAGGATGGCTTCGAGAAATACGCCATGACCGTACACACGTCGCAAAGAAGATCTTATTGTTATTTTATGAAATTTTGACAAGGATAATACGATAGTAGCGACTGAAGTTAATCAAGATACCTAATAGTCATGGAAATACTTAATATTACGTGACCATGACATGTTATAATGCCGGTTTTGACCGATACTATTATGTAATACGCTCAATAAAATAATAATAGAAATGAAAATAATAATAATAATAATAATAATAATAATAATAATAATAATAATAATAATAATAATAATAATAATAATAATAATAATAATAATACTTTTTTTTTATTGATAATTACATTTCTCTATACATATATTTAAGAAGTAAGATTCGGTCATCCACAAAGCTGCACGAAGCAGCTTATCTGTGGAATACATCACATTAAAGAAAATCGTGCTTACAAAAATCAATAAAAACAAAAAAAATCTCTATAAAAAATAGCAAAGCAATAGGGAACATGTTCCCTATTGCTGCTATCGCGTATGAAAATTTTAATCAATTTTTAAATACCTTGTCTCTCATTAAATAATTTTGTGTCTTTGAATTTTGAAAAACGGATCAGTCTATGCCTCAAAATAATTGGTTTAGTAACGATAAATAAAAGGGCGCGAAAAACGAGCCGCCGCCATGTTGATGGGATTTGACGTCATGGTTTTGTTCTTTCTACGCTCACCGCCTCAGCGATTGGTCTGTTACGCCACGTCTACACAATCATTGCGTCACAGCCACCTGTACGCTTTTCAGATCCCCGAGTTTAAACTTCAATAAATACGACCACATTAAACCTATTTAAAAATTTCTTTTTTACGTGCGACTTGCATTAATATACTTTTTGTATCTAATACTATTAAACTAAGTGTTTGGTTTAACAAAAAAAATCGTACGCGTGTTGCCTATTCTGAGTTGTAATGCAAAATAATATCAACTTTCACTTTCTCATATACGGTAACCAAAACAAAATAAATAATAAGACAGTAATGAAAAACACAACAACAATAACAAAAACAACTAACACTGTATACCCAACAAAAGAAATGCCTTTAAAACTCTTTAAATTTCAAAAAAGTTTCTAAATCTTTAATATTTGTCGGAAGCTTATTAAAATAAAACGGTATACTATAACTTAATGTTCTTTTACCATGCTTATTTTTAAAGAGTGGCAGCTGATATACCCCCGTTGATTTGGCCCCAGTGCAAGTACTATGTTCTTTACAATTTGTATGAGTTTCTACAAAAAAGTATTTTAATATTAATTATTTATATATGAATAATTCTTGAACAGGCAAAACATTTAATAATCTGTAACCATCCAATGAATGTATGCTGTTGTTGTCAAAAGTTATCATATTTATTATTTTGTTTGAATGGAAATTATACTATCAAGATGCGACAACGAGGCATTACCCCAAATTATTAGACCATAGGAAATAACCGACTCAGCTAGAGCTATATATAGACCATTCTTACATACTTATTAGGTAAAACACTTTTAACTGTATACAATTGACAAGCGCCTGATCTTAGGCGTTTAGTTACTTTTCTCTATTTGTTTATCCCAGCAAAACTTATTATCGATTTCTAGACCTAAATATGAATGACTGTTTACAGTCGATATTAATGCATCACACGAAAAAAAATTAGTGTTTATTGGTTGTCATTCAGTTCCCATTCAACGTCTGCTCTAATGATATGTGCAACAGACTGATAGTTTTCTTTCTTGAGAGATATTTATGATCCCATCGAGGGATGACTTGAGCCCCGACCATTGCTGTTGTCGATTGGTGGCTTTGTTCACATCGGTAGCAGCAGCCCCCCCCCCCCCCCCCCAGCCGCGCGTGCCACTAACCAGTAATATATTACTGGCTACGACACTGTCCAAGAATGCCCTTGTTATATAGTTCACAGCCTTTCTTTGGAGTTAGTTTGGTTGCTTAAGTAGAAGGCGAACTCAACTTTGAAGAAAAACTCGAATGTTTTCAGGTCCAGTAATAAAACCTGTTTAGGAATTTATGACCGGACGTGGGACTCTCGACTGAGCGAATGTTCTAGAGAGCGAAAACTCAAGTGAGCGAAAACTATAGTCCGCGAATGGTCAAGTGCTCGAATGATATACCACGCGAAAACTCTACTGCGCGAATAGTTAACCACGCGAGTGATCTACTGCGCGAATAGGCTACTGCGCGAATAGTCTAGTGCGCGAATGCTGTAGTCCGCGAATTCTCTAGTGCGCGAAAACTCTTCTGAGAGAATGATCTAGTGAGCGAATGCTCTAGTGCGCGAAAACTCAACTGAGCGAATAGTTAAGCGCGCGTATGTTCTACTGCGCGAATCGTCTAGTAAGCAAATGGTCTAGTGCGCGAATGCTCTAGTCTGCGAATTAATTTGTGCGCGAACACTCTAGCCCGCGAATGGTCTAGTGAGCGAATGCTCTACTGCGCGAACGTCTACTAAGCGAATAGTTAAGTGCACGAATTATCTACTGTGCGAATAGTCTAGTGAGAGAATAGTCTAGTGCGCGAATGCTGTAGTTAACGAATTCTCTACTGCGCGAAAAGCCTTCTTAGCGAATAGTCTAGTGAGCGAATGCGCTACTGCGCGAAAACTCTACTGAGCGAATGGTTAGCGCGCGAATGTTCTACTACGCGAATAGTCTATTGAGCGAATGGTCTAGTGCGCGAATGTCTAGTCCGCGAATTGATTTGTGCGCGAACACTCTAGCCCGCGAATGGTCTAGTGAGCGAATGCTCTAGTGCGCGAAAACTCAACTGAGCGAATAGATAAGCGCTCGAATGTTCTACTGCGCGAATTGTCTAGTAAGCGAATGGTCTAGTGCGCGAATGCTCTAGTCTGCGAATTGATTTGTGCGCGAACACTCTAGCCCGCGAATGGTCTAGTGAGCGAATGCTCTTTTGCGCGAAAACTCTACTGAGCGAATAGTTAAGCGCTCGAATGTTCTACTGCGCGAATAGTCTAGTGCGCGAATGGTCTAGTGCGCGAATGCTCTAGTCTGAGAATTCTCTAGTGCGCGAAAACTCTTCTGAGCGAATAGTCTAGTGAGCGAATGCTCTACTGCGCGAAAATTCTAATGAGCGAAGATTTAATCGCGCGAATGCTCTACTGCGCGAAAAGTCTAGTAAGCGAATGGTCTAGTGCGCGAATGCTCTGGTCCACGAATTCTCTTGTGCGCGAAAACTCTAGTCCGCTAATGGTTTAGTGAGCGAATGCTCTACTGCGCGAAAAATCTACTGAGCGAAGAATTAAGTGCACGAATGTTCTACTGCGCGAATGCTCTAGTGCGCGAAAACTCTAGTGAGCGAATGATCGGGTGCGTTTTCGCTTACTAGAATATTCGCTCACTTAAATTTTCGCTCGCTAGATATGTAGCCGACAAAACATCCTCGCATAGACTAGTCTATGCCTCGAGGACACACATTCCTACCCCTACGTCTGGCATGCCATTCCACCACCTGCCAGCGATGCCTCTCGCTCGAATCTTGTCTCCCGCTCCGCTCGCGGAGTTGAGTTTCATGAAACTGCCACCGCGCGGAGACACTCTCCACACCGTTACGCACAGTTACGCATAAACAGTTGCCACTCGTTTTAAAAAAGACTAAATAAGTTATCAACATAGAAAACATGTTATAGCCCGAAGAATTTACTCGCCTACATTTGTTATGTTTTGCAACTCTGTACATTCAAAAATATTAAACCTGTCGTGAGAAAACTAAAATGTACCGAACACACCGCACAATTTAACTGACGACACGTTAAACATGGATTTTTGTAACGAAAAACTATAATATCCATAAGAAAGGGCATCAAATTCTCTGTAGAATGATCATATCTTCGGCCACATACCATTTCTTTGGAGCACAAAACAAAATGGTATAAACACGAAGTTGTGTTGGCGCATCGCTGGTCTCCGCGCGCGACTCGCACAGCCAAGCGCGTGAAAG